>VZRJ01006977.1:181704-198284 GCA_013397565.1 Ptilonorhynchus violaceus
CGGCCCCGCGGGGCTGAATGGAATCACGGAGCCGCGTGACGCCGGGGGGCTGCACGGGGACATGGGGCCACCCATGGGGCTTTGGGGAGTGCATGGGGCCTGGTGACAGCACAGGGACGGGAGGGCCATGCAGGGGGTGCACAGGCCTTAGGGTCAGCAGGGATTTGGGTTTGCAAAAGCTTCAGATTTCACAAAGGGTTGAGGGTGCTAAAGATCAAGGGTTGCAGAGCTGAGGGTGGCGGGCTGCATGAGGGGGGACAACATATGTTTTGGGGAGCTGCAAGGGGCTGGGAGTTGTTTGGGGAGAGGTGGAGGGACTGCAAGGGGATGGGCCAGGGCTTGTCTGGGGCCGTGGGAAGAGTCAAGGGGTTGGAGCAGGGTGAGGGTGTCTGCAAGAGGCTGGGGGGCTGCGGGGGGCTGGGGCTGTGGTTGCTCAGCTTCCCTCTCCAGAGGCCCAAGGGCTGAGATTGCATTGGAACAGCCACACGTGCAGCCACAAGACCCACAGGCACAGCCCTCAACGTCCCACATGCCCATCCCAGCCTGGCCTTGGAGTGCCCCCACCCCGCTGGGCCTCAGTGGGGCTCCCAAGGCAGCTGCGTGCTGGGAATGCCAGCGGGACCCGGCTCGACAGCGGTGCGGGGCAGCGGTGCACACATCTGGCTGCCTGGCACGCCCTTCCCGCACATCCTGTGCCAGCTGAGGGGCAGCATTCAAATTACCCCTTCTCTCCACAAGTCCTACTACAGCACCACTGCTCGTCCCTGCACCGGGAACACAAACCCCGCGAATTTCCCTCTAATTTCCCTGCGAATTTCCCTGCGAGCCTCAGCCCTGCCTCTGTGTGTAATTACTGTGCCTGGCAGCTGCTTCCCTCTGCGACTGCCCTGTGCTGCTTGGATTACTCATCCTCGCCCGCTTCCCAGGGATTGGGACCGCGGCGGCTCTGCCAGGCGGAGTCACCGGGCACAGCGGGGGGTGGGTGGCACAGAGCAGCTGCGTGGCCACTGGGCAGCCAGAGCGTGGCCCTGGCACGGCTGATGCACAGACACTGC
Source organism: Ptilonorhynchus violaceus (assembly GCA_013397565.1). Classification (NCBI taxonomy): domain Eukaryota; kingdom Metazoa; phylum Chordata; class Aves; order Passeriformes; family Ptilonorhynchidae; genus Ptilonorhynchus; species Ptilonorhynchus violaceus. The sequence goes on from VZRJ01006977.1 coordinate 182,760, forward strand.
ACGGGCACTGCACAACTGCTGCATGGCCACTGTGTGACCATTGCGTGGTCCAATAAATGGCCATCATGTGGGTCTGTGTGGCAATTGCATGGCCGGTAAATGGCCACTGCATGACCACTGCATGGCCACTGCATGACCATTGTATGGCCAGTAAATTACTTTTGCACGGCTACTGAGTGACCATTGCAAAGCCAGTACGTGACCATCGTATGGCCACTGCATGATCATTGAATGGCCAATAAATGGCCACCGAGTGACTGTTCTATAGGCGGTAAATGATCATTACATGGCCACCGTGACCACCACACGGCCACCAAATGGCCACTGCATGGTCACTGCACAGCCAAGCTCCTCCTCATCACCCCACTGATGGGGTCACAGCAGGAGGTGCTGCAGAACCCCGACCCAGCCCCTCCACCTGCTCACCGCCGTTCCAGCCTCCAGCTGCAGTTTTCCATCCCTCACTCCCAGAGGGACACCCACAGGGCCTGTGGTTCTCCACAGCCCTACTGCCCTCATTCCCCAGGGGATCTTCCCCCGGGAGCCTCGTGCAGGTGCCCTGACCCCACTGGCACAGGAGCATCGGAGGAAAATCCACCCCCGCACGGCCGCTTGCCCGCCTCGCCACAGCCCGGCTTTGCATGGGTGGCACCGGCTGGCACATGCAAATGCCAGCAGCACGTGTGCTTGGGGCCATGTGCACTTGGACATGTGCATTGGGACATGTGGTTCCCAGCACAGACCCCACAGGTCGAGGCGCTGCAGACCCCCAGCACCAGCGAGGCAGCCCAAGAGTGCTCCCGGAGTCCTGGGCTGCCAGCACACGGCTCCTTTGGGATCTGGCTGCTCACCGGGAGAGCAGGACCTGCCCACGGAGGTGACCACGCTCCCAGCCGAGCCACCTGTGTCACACACCCAAGCGCAACCCTCGAATACACCACAAACCCTTCTGTGAATGCCCAGCTGGGGCCGCGCCACGAGCAGTGACCAAACCCACCCCCAGTGACCCTGCCAGGAGCACATCACAGGCACCCACAGGGAAAAGCCACCGCCTCTCTGGCTCCTGGTGAATTTGGGGTGCAGCTGAAGGATGCCACCAGACACCCTCTGCCCCGGCACCTCTTGCCCCGGGAGCCCAGAGCTGCTCACGCCCCTCCGGGACGGGCAGGCGGCGCCGTCAGCCCCGGGACAGCGGGGGAGGGACGGAGCCACCGCGTCCCCCCCGGCGGCGTTTGGGTGGCAGGGGCTGCTGCGTTCCTATTCCACGCACGCAGCCTGTAATTTGGGTCTATTGAAGTCATAATTCACTACTGTGAAAATAAACATTTGTGTTAGCTCGCTTTATTCGGCGGGGCTCGGCTGAATGTTAATAATTCCCTGCCGGTGGCTTTGCACATGGCCTGGGATGCTGAGACAAAGCCCGGGCACCCGTGGCCATGGCTGTGGCCGCCTCCTTGCACACTTTGAGTGAGTTCTCACCCTCCTATGTACCCTGTCCCTGGGATCCTCTGGATACCAATGGAGATGGGGAAAGAAGTGCCACTTTGTGCTAATCCAGGGATAATGAGGAAGATAAATATATTTTTTAGGTAATATTTGGAGTCCAGTGCTACTCAGACCCTTCCCTGACCATCCCTGTCACTGGGTTTGTTTCCTTGTGCTGTTTCGTGGATGCTCCCACCACATCAAAGACACCCCCATCACCCACCCTGTGCCATCAAGCAGGAGGACGCCTGAGCCACCCCCCGGCTGTCCCCAGGGCTGTCCCCAGGCCTCTCCCTGCTGGGTGCAGGCTGGGCTGGTGCTTCCCCTCGGCATTTGCATCTTCCCAGCCTTTATCTTTCTCCCGGTCTCTGTATTGCTGCAATTACAGACACTTTAAAACACAATGATCTGGCTGTTAGCGTGATGGATGACAGAACCTTTCTGTCTGGTTTAAATCATTGCTGAGAGTGAGCAAACTTCCCCGGGTTAACCCCTTCCTGCCCCGAACCCGCTCTCTGCCCATCCCAGGGCTCCCGTGTGCTCCACAGCCACGCATCCACCACGCGCCGGGGGCCCATGGATGGGGATAAAGGGTGGTCTGGCATCCCTACGGGGAGACATTCCCCCATTCCTCAGCTCCCTGGGGTCGGTGCTGGTGGGAGGACATCCCCCATCCCTCAGTTCCCTGGTGCCCGGGGGGCAGGCGATGGGACCAGCAGAGCCGGCTGCCCCGCTCCGCTGCGCCGCGGTGGGAAATTAACGGCTGGCCGGGAGATAAGCGCCTGCCGGAGCCCGATAGCCTGCTGGATCCATCCCAGCCCGCGGCCTGGCAATCCTTCCCCGACAAATCTGGAGCCGGGGCAGGATGGGGCCCCCGTGCGTTCCCACCCATCGGAGAGGGTGGAAACTCCGGCGTGACTCGGTGTCGGTCACGCTGGCGCGTGATTGATGGCGTGGTGAGCAACCTCCCGGTGTGGGGATTAACCGCACACGCTGCGGTGCTCCATGCTCCCTGTGTTTCGAGGAGCTGGCATCTCCCACCCCCCTGCATCCATCCGGAGCCCATCGCTGCCTGCCCACCCCACGGGTGTCCCAGTGCCGCGGGGGGTGTCACCATCACTCGTCACTTCTCACAGTGCTGGGTGATGTCCTCCATCCCTGCTGAGTGTGTGCATGGAGAGGCTGCATGGAACGGTTTGGGGAGTGCCAAGGACCTGCCCCAGGGAAAGGGGCACCCCAAGGAACAGCCTGGGGAGAAGGGGAGCACCGAGGGCTTGGCGTGGTGCATGCCAGGAGATAAGGTGGCTGCTGAGGGCAGATGAGGGCAACTGGCACCAAAACCTCACAGGAAATGGTCAGCACCATGTGCCATCCAGGCCCCATATCTGCCCCTGCACATGACCCCCACCCGCTATCGGGGCCGTGCACACGGGAGGGGGCAATGTGGTGGGTGCTGGGCTCACACTACCATGAGACACCCTCTAACCCGTGCCCCCTCGTGCCTTTGCAGCCACCACGGTGTTGGGGACCCTTTTCACACCTTGTGAGTTCCCAGCCATCAGTCCCGACCCACTGCTCTCACCAAGTCCCCCACCCTGCCTCCCACCGGCAATGCACGATCCCCTTCTCCCGGCTCTCCCGGCGCTCTGGCTCAGCCCTGTGCCGGTACGAGCTGATTGCTATTCCGGCTGCATCCCCTCTTCGCAAAGCCTCAGGCTTTCTAAAAAAGCCCACGGTGCTGGTTTATCACACCTTCCCCCTCGCCAGGCTGGTGACTCATCCCGTGTCCCTCCGCGGGCACCCCGTGCCGTGCCGTGCCGTGCTGGGGCTCCTGCCTCCGCCCGCTCTCACGGGAGGCTGTCTGGGGGCGAGGGCACCGAGCCGTGCCGCCGCTCAGCCCTGGCGTGCCACAGGTTTCCTGTGTCACCCCCAGCGAGTCTGGCTGTCCGTCTGGGCTTCTCAGTCTCCATCCGCTCCCTCTTGGGGAGCAGAGCGTCCCTGGGTGCCTCTCCGGGTCCTCGCCGGCTGCGGCAGTGCCAGCGGTGCCCTACGAGCGGAGCCTGGGGACAAGGTGTGGCCGGGTGCTCACGAGCAGCCGCAGCGATGGAAAGCCCCACACCCCTGCGGGATCCCAAACTCCCATGGGGACCCATTTGCTCGGAGCATCCCTGCAGGGACAGGGAGCTGCTGGGCTGGGAAGGGTCGGTGTGACCGTGGATGGTCCCACCGTCCTGGCTGCGAGCACGGACGCGGTGGCCCAAATCTCAGTGCCTAAATCCACTCCGGAGCGAGCACCGGGAGCCAGGCTGCAGCCCCCGGCGCTCTTCCCTTGGCATTTTGCTTGCAGCGGGAGCCCCGTGGTGGATTTTCCTGCACGTTAATTCATGGGGGAATGCAGCAGGGAGATAAGGGGCTGGTGGGGAGCCAGCGGCCGGGGAGGACGCTCGCCCGCCCGCCGGCTATCGCCCGCCGCAGCTGCATCCGCCCCGGGACATCTGCGCGGCAGGAAGTGCCGAGCGCCAGCCTTTCCCAGGAAAGGGGGTTCGTTTGTGCCTGGTTTCCCTCCGTGACCGCTCCTGGGAGTCCCCAGACTTGGGCTCACCCACCTTGTGGCCACCCCAAGCCGAGGGCTGGAAGAAGCAGATCCAGTGGCTTTGCGGCTCTCCCACAACTTCCATATAGAAAAGAAAAAAAAAGGCATCTCCCATTAAAAGAGAAAACATTAAAATCCTGTTTTCCTTGCTGACGGATTCGTTCCTGCTCCGCGGCATTCAAAGGGAAACCAGCCCCTACTGCTTATCATCCCTCTTACCCTGCACCACTGCCTCCGGAAAATCACCGGCTTGGCTTAAAAAATGGGAGACTTTCAGATACAGCACTGTTCCTCTGGGTGCTTCAAGGCTTTGGGGCTGCTGGGGGCCAAGTTTCCAGCTTTTCTTTGCTATTGAGATTCTGGGAAGTGTTTTAATTGCAAAGCAAAGGTGACCACGTGCTGCCCTGACTCCAGGAGCTGGTGTTTTGGGGTGCATGGAGATGCTGCTGGCACCTCCAAGGGAGCAAGTCCTGCCAGCCTCATCCTTGGCCAGCAGGAATTCACTGGGAGATGCTGAACAAAATCCCCCAAGCTGCCCTTGGGTTCACAACAGGTTCACACTCCCCTTCTCCCACCCAAACCTTGGGGACCGGCTCCTTGCCAGCCCTCCCCATCCCACAGGCCTGCACAGGGCTCTTTAATAACGATGGCAATTTAATTAGGGGACATTGCACTTCCAACACCTCTCATCCCTCCAAAAATGAATGGGAGCTAGCGGGCGGGGGTGTGAGCCTGCCTTCACTCCGGCATGCAGCTTGGCCCGGGGCTGCTTTCAGAACCCCCTCAGGACCAAAATGCCCCAGCGTGGGGCTCTGGCTGTGTGGGGGTCGGTGCCCATCTGTGCCATGCCAGGCCACGCCAAGGGGAGCCGCGGCCTCGCGCCGGGTGAGCCCTGGGATTCGTTACGAGGTCCAGATGCGCCGCGGCCGCGGGGGATGTTGTGGCTGTCCCTGGCCACCTGCATCGTTTCCAAGTTCCCAGGCTAAAAGCAGGGCTTGTTATCAAGAGCAAAAAATGTGCCACCTCTGTTGTATTTCATTTCCCTTTCTCCACCTCTTCCCTGCCCGCTGTGAGTAGGAGATAACAGCTCTCGGTGCCGAAGCCGGAGAGCGGGGCCGGCAACGGCCTCGCCAGCCCTATCGCTGCCTCGCCGGCCGCAAGGAAATCAGGAAGTTTGCAGAGATATTTGGCCAGCAAAACAAACATTTCTCCTGCCAAGAGCCTAACGGGCAGCGCGGCGAGCCCGCAGCAATCTGCACGGCTCCCTGGCTGCAGCCTTCCGGAGCGCCGTGCCCGCCGAGCTGCCGCGGCCGCGCCGCCGTGTCCCGGTGCCTTATCGGAGTGTGGCCGTGCCTGGGATGCGCCCGCTTCGGGGACAGGGACCCCAGCACAGCTCCCACTCGTGTTGAGCCTGAACAACAGTGCAGCGCCCACGGTGCACCCCAAACCCTGCCTCGTGCTGTCCCAGCCGTGTCCCCGCCAGCGGGGGCCGGGGCGGGCAGGGGGCTGCGGCCGGAGCGCGGGGCAGGCGCAGGGTGGGGGTGAGGGGAAGCGAGGCACAGGGCCAGCATTGTTCACGCCGGTGACTCAGCCGGCTCCGCTTTCCTGCCCGTGCCGGGCACGGGCCCAGCACAGCCCCCCAGGCCCCCCGGCGCTGCCACAGCCCCTCGGGCTCGGTGCCCGGGGATGCTGCAGCACAGGGATGTGGGATGCTCCATCCCCATGGAGTCTATGCACTGCAAATGCTCAGCAGCACCCGGAGAGCCTGTGGGGTCAGAGGTGAGCTGCTGATCCCAGAGTGAGCAAAAACACCCAGTAAAGAGAGGATTGAAAGGCTGGAAATAAAACATCCTTGGGGCTGATAACTCGTTATGGAAAGGTTTAATTGCAGAGCAGGCCCTGAATGGGTCCCTGTGATGTTAAGCCCATGGTGCCCTGTGGTGCCTCTGCCACGGGCTTGGCCATGCCCCAGCTCCCCATTCCTGCTGGCTGGTCCCAAGGGGATGCACCAACGGGCACCGGCCACATGCCACCCTCGGGGAGCACCTGCCTGCCCAAGGCTGCATTTGGCACCGGGGCGAGTCACCCGTGCCACGGCACATGGCACTGCCACCACCCGCACCACCTTCCTCCTGCCGCTGCCTCTCTTACCTTGGCCGGTCCTGCCTGGTGCCCTGGCCCAGGAGGGGTCACTGTCCTGTGCTGGGGGTCCCGAGGGGACGGTGTCAGCCCCCCGGCGCCGCGAGCCCCGCCGGGGCCGGTGCCGCCAGCCCGGTGCCACGTGCGGGCAGGAGCTGCGCCGGGGCCGGGGANCTTCCCCAACAGGAACCATCTGTGACCAAGCCCAGCTCTGCCTTCCCTATCAGCCATTCCGGTCTGACTTTCCAACAACTTCCCCTTCGCGCCGGCTTCACTTCCTCACGGCGAGGGGCCGGCGCGGTGCGGCTCGGCACGGCAGGACCGGCACGGCACAGCGCGGCCGGCACGGTGCGCCCGGCACAGGTAGCACCGTGCACGGCGGCACGGCACAGCCAGCACGGCAGGGCATGGCAGGGTTGTCCATCTGCAGCCTGGCACAAACGCAGGGCTCACCCCCCCCGCTACAGCCCCTTTGCCTGGGAACATCCGTGGGATGAGGTTTTCCCATGGCTGCTGCTGCCGCCCTGATCTGCAGCTGCAGCATCACCCCGGCCTTCTCAGCACTTGGGGTGACCCCACCTGTGCAGTCCATCCCTGCAGTCCCCGGCCGGGCCCCCAACGCCGGGGTTTGGGCTCCCCGAGAGCCCTCAGGGAGAGAGAAACAACTTGTTAGAAACCCCAAAGGCGGCTCCGGGCTGCAGGTGGGAGGGAGGAAACGTGTCCTAAAAATACAGCAGCGCCTGCACGGTCCCCGAAGGTGGCTGAGCAGATGGCGTGTCTCGGCGGCCACCTGGGCTCCTGCAGATGGCACCCGGGGCTCCCCGCCTTGTGCCCCCTGCCCAGGGCTCAGGGGGGCCGGGGAGGGACCCTGGGGTGTAAGTGGGGAGGGGGGTCCCGGAGTATGGCGGTGTGGGGGTGCTGTGCTGTGGGGGCGCAGGGCAAAGCGGGCTGTCACCAGCAGGGTCTCTGCCCTTTTCGTGCAGCCCGGAGTCCCGGGGGACATCGAGCATGGTCTGGGTGCTGCAGGGAGATGAGGGGAAGCCCCAGCACGGGGCTGATGTGCTGCGGGAAAGGGCCACGTGCTACAAACCACAGCCTGACCCTTCCAGGACTGTGTGTTTGGGGGAAGATGCCACAGCTGCCCCCAGCACAGCTCTGCCCCGGACCCACATCCTGCATCCCGGCAATGCTGGGGCACCCCAGCTCCACTCTACCCCCCATGGAGATATCTGTGCCCCACCAGCACAGGCAGAGCAGCCTGAGGCTTAGGGTTGGCAGAGGTTTTGGCAGGGTTTCCAGCTGTGTTCAGGCTCTTGCTTCTTCCCCTTTTATTTCTGGTTGGCCCAGGTGGGCACGGTGTCACCGCTCGGGGTTTCGCCAAGCTGCCACGAGGCCAGGGCCAGGCTCACCACGGGACACGGAGAGTGGCCACTTCTGGGGAGTGTCCCAGGCCAGCAAGTCAAAACAAGAGGGTTTCAAGGCCGGCCAGGAAAATCCCACCCAGCTGCGGCCCCGTGTCCCCGTGTCACCCGCGCGGGAGGGTTTTCTCCGCCAGGAAACAGGGAGCACCTGCCCGGGCAGCTGCAGGCGCCGGGCTGCCGGGGAATGCCCAGCGTGGGGGAGACCCCTGAGGTCTGTCCCAGTGTGCAGGGAACCCCCGGGGTCCTGGGTCTGGCTTGGCGGAGGGGGGAACCTCTGGGATCCAGAGTTCCGACTCGCTGTGGGAGGGGAACCCCTGGGATCCCGGGGTTTGGCTCGGTGTGGGGGAAACATCTGAGGTCTCAGGGTTCCGTTTGACATGGAGAGGAACCCCTGGGGGTGTAGGGCCCACCGTGGCATGGGGGAACCCCTGGGTCGCGGGGTCTGCCCCGTCACAGGTGACCCCCTCCCGCCCACGCTGCGGGGAGCCCGCCGGCACTCCCGGCCGGTTTCTCTCTGAGTCAGAGCTGCTCTCGCTGCCGAGCAGAAACTTCCCCCTGCTAAAGGAGAAGCGGGACGGGCTTCCACAGCCCCCACACTCCGAGCAAGGTGGGGGAAGGAAGGCAGAAAGCCCTGGGGAGCAGCCGCAGTCTCGCTGCCTTCGCACTTACTGGGGCTGTGTTTGGTGGGGCCTGGCACAGCATGGCACGGCACGGCACGGCGTGGCACACTTCCCCAGTGCCGCAAAATGCCCATGTGCCCCACTGCCTGCAGCGCCCACTGCCTGCTGTGCCTTCCCCTTTCCATTTGAGAGCGATGGGTGGGGGAGTCCGAGGGGAAAGGAAGCGGCAGCAAAAACCGGTGAGCAAAACCTCACCGGCAGCTGCCGGAACCAAAACGAGACCATCACCTCCCGAAATGGGCTGGGAGGGGGGCACGGCCCCTGCGGGGGGCTGGGATGGGGCTTTCAGACACCGATGCTTAAATCTGCTTCTGCCAGCCCAGGGAAATGGGGATGCAGGAGCGAAGGCAGGAGCTGGGGATGGGAAGGAGAGCCACGGCCGAGCCGGGGAGATGGGAGCTGCCGAGAGTTCACAGGGAACACAAAGACAAATTCTTTAAGAAAAAAAAAAAGGGGAAAAAAAAGAAATCAAAGGGATGTGGAGAGGGAGATAAGAGGGAAGACAGAGCAGGGAGACGGAGGGAGCGGAGAGGACGCGGGCAGAGGGAGGCAGGCGGCGCGGGGAGGCGAAGCGGGAGCCGGGGGAGCTGTCTGGCGCGTCCCTATCGCCTCTCTCCATCGCGGGAGCCCAACCTCAAGTAGTTTTTCACTGAGATTGGAGTGATCAGGTAGGGCTGCCCTCGGCGGCAGCTGCGGGGCTGTGAATAAGCACCTGCTTATCTCTGCCCAGCGGCTGTGCGCGGCTGCAGATTGCGGGGGGACGGGAGCTGGCTGCTGGCTGCGATTTCCATATCAGCGCCCTGCAGCCGCCTGCGCCAAATAAACACAACAGCCCCACGGACAAAAGGTTAATTATCAATTTTCAGAAAGGGAGAGAGAGGGGAGGGGGAGAGGGGAGCGCAGCGGCCGGCGGCAGCCGCGGGGACGCGCAGCCGGGCCCTNTGGAGAGGAGAATGAGGACAGATAATCAGGATGGGGACAGAGATGGGGATGGGAACGGTGGCGGGGATAGAGATGGGGATGGGGATGAGGACAGGGATATGGATGGAGATAGGGATGGGCACAGATATTGGGATGAGAGCAGAGATGGGGAGGGGGACAGGGATGGGTCTGTACATGTACAGGAGCAGTGGGATTGGGGGAAGACATAGGAAGGAAGGACCCCTCCCAGTACCCTGGTTCAGCCCTGGCTGGGCAGAGGCAGGACTGGAAGAAGGCACATCCCCCTCCTCCTGTGGACGTGCAAGGCCCTGCTGGCTCCACTTCCCACGGCCACGTTTGTGTATTCAACAGCTTTCCCCTCTTATCAAAGCAACCATGAGCTCCCAGCTTGGCTGAGCCACGGGGCTCAGAGGGAGACAGGGAGGGAAGAGGTGCCCTGATGGCCCCAGCCCCGGGGAAGGAAGAGCTTTGGGAGGTGGCATCCCCTGGCTTGTAGCTTAGACCAGGTGAAGCCACCAGGGATCCTCATGGGCTCTTAATTCCTGTGCTTGGGGTCAGGGCTTGTCCCTCTCTTCTGCCGCTCAGGAGTGGCTGTTAAACAGGGCTGGGGGTGCTGGCGCTTCCCTGGTGTCACACACCCTGTGCCCCACGTTCACTGGGGCTGGAAAACCGTTCTCCTGTTGCAGCCATCCCTTCTCCAAATGGTTCTCCCACCCTGCACATCCTACACTCAGCACACCCTGGCCAGGGAGCGCTGCCCCACGTGTGCCCATGATGCTCCCGGCTCCCGTGAGGAGACGTGGAACCCAAAGGAGCCTCACAGGCAGCAGCCACGCACCCGGGAAGCCTCGAGCCCACACGGCACCAGATTTAGCCACAGACACGCTCCTAAAAATAGCCAGGAGCTGGGAGGCTGCATGGCTGCATCTGCTGCCACGGGGAGCAGACACGGAGCCCCAGCCCTCCTCCCGTGGGGCTGGGGTGCAGGGAGCTGGGATGAACGGAGCTGGGATGCACAGGACTGGGGTGCACAGGACTGGCCCCGGCACGATTTGGCTCCAAGAGAGTTTGGAACCACCAACCTGGAAGGATACAGCCATCCCTGTGCCAGCTGGATGCCAAGGACAGGAGGACACCGGGATGGAGATGAGATGCTCTTGGTGTTGGGATGGTCCTAATCCACTGGGGAATTAGCTGTGCAGCTGTGGATAAGAATACTGAGGTTTGATAATATTCAGCACCTTGGCAGGGCTTTGATGCAAGCAGGGCTTTGCAGCTCCCATCTGATGGATGCTCCAGGACTCCAGAGGGCCAAGGGGACAGGTTTCCCCGGGGGATTTGGGGTCAGAAACTAGGGACAGAGCCAGGACTCAGAAAACCACGGTGCCTGGCTGTGGGCTCTGGAGTGGCCCCAACCTGCTGCACATCCCAAGAGGGGTCTGACCTCCAGCTGATAAAACACACTAAAAATACCAGGATAAACATGAGGGAATGCAGGCGGGGTGTGAGCATCCCGGGCTGGGGCAGCCAGCCCCCCCTCCAGCTTTGCCCAACCCCCCCAGATAACCCCAGCCCAAAATACTAACCCGGGGCCCATCTGGTGTCCAACTGATGAGCACAGATGTGTTTGGGATTTCCGAGCCGGCTGGCAGCCGTTCAGACCTGTCGCAAGCTGCACCTGCTGCAGGATATTTTCCCTTCTGGATTTAATCCCCATCCCCCCAGCAGCCCCAGGCGCCCCCCAGGGCTGGGCGGGCAGAAGGAGACCCCCCCCAAGCAATGAGCTTCCTGACCCACGCCCATCCCTGCCATAAATATGGATGTGGAAGCAGGAGAGGGGGGAATTAAATCCACAAGAGGGGTCGTGCAGCACCCAAATCTCAGCCCCCCACCAAGGAAATGCCTGGGGGAGGGGACGGTGTCACAGCCACCCTCCCCCAGGACGGATTTCACCACCTCTGGGGTGTTTTGGGAAGGTCAAAGAGGATTTCTCAGAGCATCCCCAGCCACAGAGACCCAAGCCTTTCATTGCAGGCACTGAGCCCAAGCAATGCTCTGGGGTTTGGAAACCACCCAGTGCCTTTCCCAGCCCCCGAGCCGTTCCCTCCCCAAATTAACACGCCATTCTTGTGTTTTAACAACGCTCTCCCAGCTCAGATGTTGACCCCTGTGATGATCGTGGAGCCTGCGGAGGGAATAAACAGCAAATCCCCTTTTAAATGAAGGGCTCGCCGAGGGATTAGGAACGAAGAGGTGGCCTGTTCCCCCCGCCACCCCCCGGGGGCTGCCTGTGCAGATATTCCGGGCAGGAGAGGCCTCGTCTGTCCGTCTGGCCCGTCTGAAGTGGTCCTGGGCGATAGGGAGTGATTAGGATTAGGCACATCCAGGATGAGAGTTTTTTCACCAGATAGGGATGATAATGGGACCCATGGGGAGGATTACGGTCCCGTCTCTCCAAGAGAGCTGCCATCTGCGTGTCCGTCTCCTGACGTGTCTGCTGCCCCAGCGTGTCCAGCCGGGCTCTCCCTTGTCCGTGCTGGCTCCTGGGACAGCAGCGCTGACCCTCTGCACCCATCGAGGCTGGACCTCCTCCCTGTCCCCCCCCCCCGGGTCACGTGGGAACAAGAGCTCGTGGCCATACGGGGTGGGATAAGCACAGTCCTGCACATGAGCAAGCACCCAGCATCCCTGCGTCCCTGGGATGCCCAGCATTCCTCCCTCTCCTGGGCATCCAGTATCCCTGCATCCCTGGGGTGCTCAGCATCCCTGCACATCTCTGGGGCACCCAGGATTCCTGTGCGTCCCTGGAGTGCTCAGGTATCCCTGAATCCTCAGGGCACCCACCATCCCTGAATCCCTGAGGTGCTCAGCATCCCTTCATCCCTGCATATCCAGCATCCCTGCATCCCTGCAATCCCAGGGCACTCAGCATGCTCCTGCATCCCTGGGGTATTCAGGCATCCCCCCAATGCATCCTGGTGCGGGGCCACCTGCACCCACCCGGGATGCTGTTGAGGGGACAGGGTGACATATCCCTGTGAGCACAGCACGGGACTTTGCCATCCCTTGACCTTCCCATGCCTCGACTTCCCCATCCCTGGAGCGGGAGGAGCGCTGCCGGCCCGGCCTCTGCAGGGAAGAGAGCGGGAAGAGAGCGGTGAGAACTGGCCCGTTCCCATCACCCGGCATCCCACTCCCTCCCGGCAGCATTTTTCCCTGCTGATGTCAGAGGCACCCGGCAGAACCCCGGGCTCCTGCCGAGCACAAACATTTCCTATTTGGGATGTTCACGCCGCAGCCTCGGCCGTGACGCTGCCCCGGCGTGTGCGGCTGGAGGATCCCAGGGAAGGCTGGAGGATCCCAGGGAAGGCTGGAGCTGCTGTGCCCACTGTAATTATGGAGAGAGAGAGAGAGAGAGAGAGAGAGAGAGAGAGAGAGAGAGAGTGGCATTTTGAAGTTTGGATAAAACCTTAATTGAAGTCTTGGCTGGTGTTAATTATATTAAAGGCAGAGTGAGCGATGGGCTTTTTATTAGTTAATGAGGATTTTCATTTTCCGGCAGAGGAGCCCTTTGATGTTTCCAGGACTAGTGGCTGTTAAATTCAACTTACTCACTTTGCCAGTGCTGGAGGGTGATGGGGAGCAGGGGCTGCTCCAGTCATGGTGCCCAAAGCCCTGGAAGACACAGGCCACTGTGGAGAGAGGACAGGGATTCTCCCACCCTGTCCCCACCAGGGTCATGCAGGAACAAGGACTCACGGCCATCCGGGGTGGGAGCTGTGCTGTCTTGCACAGGAGCACAGCACCCAGCACTCCTGTGTGTCCATGGGATGCTCAAGCATCCCCCCTGAATCCCCAGGATACTCAGAATCCTTGCATTCCTGGGACACCCAGCATCCCTGCATCCTTGGGATGCTCAGCACCCTTGGACATCCCTGGGCCACCCATGATCCCTGCATTCCCAGGACACCCAGCATCCCTGGGGCACCCAGCATCCTTGGGGCACCCAGCATCCTTGGGGCATCCAGCACTCCCAGGCTATCCAGTGTCCATCCAGCTTGTCCTTCTCCCCACATGGATTTTTCCAGACTATCCCCAAAACCCGAGCCAGGCTGCCTCCCTCCTCCCGCAATTAGCATTTAATATGATTATTTTGCATTCATCACCCACGGAGCCAGCGCTCTACCCCATCTGAAAGCATGTGCAAATTCCCTTTGCATCGCTTTTCCCACTCCGGGAGGGGAAGGGCTGCACCAACCGTTCGCCGTGAATATTCCGGGCTCGGGAGCGATGCCGTCGGTGCCGGTCCCGCGCCCCAGCCACGTGGCCACGCGGCTGCTCCCCAGCTGGATGATTTGTAGCATTAATCAAGACCCAGCGTACTTTGCATTTCAAATGCTGGCAGGGAAGAGCCAGGCAGGAATCCGGGCTTCGGGGAATTTTCAGGAAGAAAACGGGTTTGTCCTCAGCCTCGCCTCAGCCCACGGGAGGTGCCAGGGTGGGAACTCGTGGCACTCCAGGGGGTTCTCCCCACGTGGCACAGCCCCGGGGAACCCAGTAGGTATTTAAGGAGTTTTGGGGTGCCCAGTGGGGCAGGATGAGTGGCGTGGGGCGGGTCAGTGGCAGCAGGGACAGGACCCTCTGCAGCAGCGCCATGACAGGAGTAAGAGACGTTCGAGGGGCTGGGGCTCAATGGGGTCCCCTCTAGGCTGGGTCAGGAGTGGTTGCCCCCCTATAAAACACCCAAATGGCAGCTCAGCCCCTCCTGGGGGGCCACTCTGTGTGTGGCTGCCGTGGGGCAGGAGGGGAGGGCAGGGAGGGCTCTTTCCTGGTAATTACCCCTCGTCCTTCCCAGTCAGGCTCATGGAGGGAGCCGGGGGGGACACAGCTTAAGCTATCAATGGTCCTGCCTTGATGGGAATAAAATATGCACTGAAAGACATGAAAATGGAGTAAATAAAAGAGATAAAAATGGAACGATCAAGCCAGCAACTTCTCCTCCTCTGATTAAAAAGAGGGAGTGGGGGGGGGAGAGGGGATGCGCTGAGCCCTTGAAGAGGCAGCTGCTGCCGCAGCCGCAGCCCTGATAAAGGGGCTGAGCAGCCTGTTTGGGAGAGATAAAGTGAAGTCCCAGCGTTTCCTGTCCTCAATCCAAGCCTTACCATCAATATTAATACAGCCTGACAAACTGGCGTTTAAGATAGAATAAATATAGACTGGTGCTGCTATTACCTAGACCTTATTAATCTGCTTGGAGGCATTTAAATGCCGTTAAAAATATGGAGTTTACTCGCTGGCACTTCAATAGCTTTACAATCCATCAGCGTTTTGTTTTCCACCATCCTCCTCCCCTCCCCGAGGTGCTGGCTCTGGGTACGCACCGACCTGTGCTGCTCCGGGCAGGGAGAGAGGAACCAGGGGGAGAACTGAGGTGGGAGCTTTGCTGAAGGATGATGGTGATGGGTGGGAGATCAGCCCCAGGCACGGAGGCACAAATCCCTTGGAGCCAGTGAGTGGAGCATCCCAGGACCGGAGGGCCAGGAGAGGGCCAGGACCCCCATGCCCAGATGATGGAAAATCCACGTGTGCTCCTCACTTGGGGAAAATCAGGGCCAGAGCCCCCAAACAGGGAAGCAGCCCTCCCTGGAACCCCAGTGAGCCAGGGCCTCCTCTGTGAGCTGGACAGGGATCCAGCAGGTGCTTGGGAAGCTGATCCCTGTCCTGTCCCCTCTGCGCCTGGCAGCACAGATGTTGAGATGCCACATGTCGTGGCACCCACGTGCTCCTTCCCTGCCAGCCCCGTGCCCGAGACACTGCTTGGTCCCAGCACCCTGCCCTGGGCCATCCTGTTGCCCCGGCATCCACAGGGTGGTAGGAGCTGCCCAGATCTGTGAGCGCCGGGTGCACAGCAGGGCCACCATGGCATGGGGGTGAAGCTGGGCGTGCCAAGGTGAGTGGCAGGGGCACTCTGGAATGGGAATAGATCCACGGGAGCCAGGCACACGGCAGGATGTGGGGCAGGACCCATAGGTGCCAGGCATGTGGCAGGATGTGGGGCAGGACCCATAGGTGCCAGGCACACGGCAGGGTGTGGGGCAGGACCCATCGGTCCCAGGGACACGGCAGGGTGTGGGGCAGGACCCATCGGTCCCAGGGACACGGCAGGGTGTGGGGCAGGACCCATCGGTCCCAGGGACACGGCAGGGTGTGGGGCAGGACCCATCGGTGCCGGCGCGCGGCAGGGCCAGCACCCCCGGCGGCGGCG
>VZRJ01006978.1:0-29204 GCA_013397565.1 Ptilonorhynchus violaceus
TAAAGGCACTTCACTTAGCATGGTATCATTCAGATGCTCCTTGTTGGAACCCAGGGTTCCAACACAAAATCAACAGTGTTTCACATTTTCCTCACTGTCCCTCCTGACAAGTAGGTTTACTTGTCCTTACTTTTTACTTCACTGGACGTTTTGGGAGGGTGGTGTTGATTTTTTGTGTAAAACTTAAACTAACAAAGTGATTTTGTTAATTATTTGAAATTACATCTAGCAGTTACCAAAACATCTAAGGAGATCAAAGTTTTAAATATGGAATTTTACTGGGGAATAATGGCATATTGAGGAAGATAAATTTGATATTTAAGCACTTGCAGTATGCAAGGTTGACTTTAAGGAGAAATGTTTCACAGACCTTTTAAATAACAACAATATGTGAAGATACAGGTCTTTCTACTGAAAATTTATTTGAAACACAAATTCTTCTTTTACCCTTAGAACTGCTAATAATTTGCAGAATATACTTTCCCAAGTATAGAAATACAGGATATAGAATTGGCACCATACGGACATTCTGGAAGCAAAGAATCACCAGATTTTGAGTCAACCTTGTATTTCAGGGACTGAGACTTTTGAAAATGGAAAACAGGCAAATTTTCTCTTGAAGCATGTTCAGGTTAAGATAGTACAGATATTGCATAAGTGTTTGAACAAACATGATACCCTAGTAACTTGAAAAAAACATTCAGGTGTTGATAAATATTACCCTCTTCTTTTCTTTTTATCTTCCCTTAGTGTTTTACTCACTGCAAATGAAGTGCTTTCTCAGCAACTGTAAGATTCTTGTCTGATAGAAACATTAATTGTGGGGAAGAAACAGGCAATGAGTCCATATGTCTGAAAATTGAAAGTGAAACTGATATTTAAGAACATTTGCAGCATGAAAGCTTTCATAATGTTTGATTCTCTGCATGTTCCCATGCACTTGACAATGTGTTGCCATTTTATTAAAAAATTTTAAAAATCACAAGGGTTTTTAATATCAGATGTAGTAAATTTGCAGCTTACAGGCACACTGCAGTGCCGGTCCAAGCCCTGATAAAACCACCAATTTGTGTGGTGGTTTAGGAATGGTATTTTCCAATGTAATGCTCCCACTAAAACACATGCACCACTCACTCTCCCCTTTCCCCACCCCTGCAGCGGGCTGGAGATGACAACTGGAGGCACAAAAGGCAAAGATCGCAGCTTGAGATAAGAACAAATTGCTGAAAACAGCAATGAGATAAGAAAACGAAGAGTAACAGCAACAGTACTAATGACAGGGGGTTCAAGAAAGGAACGATTCACATGAAAATCCCCCAACAACTCCCTCCTCTATATTTTCTTTACTGGAAGAAATCCCTTCTCCCTGGAAGAGACTCTTCCCTCCACCCCTGGCAATGACACCATCAGTGTCTATAATAACCTCCAGGTCCTGGCCATGCCCTCTCCCAAGTACGGCAAAAATTAACCTGTCCTGTCCGGAAATAGGACAATTTGTTTCTGAATTCTTTAAGGACATATATTCTCTTAGTCACATTTAAAAATAGTAATTAAATTATAGAACTTAAGTTGAAAAATATCTATAAGATCGAGTCCGGCCATAAGCCTAGCACTAGTGTTTGCCATTAAACCATGTCTCTAAGTGCCACATTGAATTAACAGTCTACAGAATCATTAATTTACACCTCAGGTCTTAAAAGTGCTCTCACAAACTTTTATATGAAGAAGGATGGAAGTCATATTTTACCCTATAACACTATCACAAAAGTATTAACTGGTATGAAGGATCATATGTGCCTTTGAATTGCAATAAATCTCACTTCAGTGATTCTGGAATTGTAAGGTATTTTCTGTTAATTGGAACAGAAAACATATGGCATGTTGCTGACATTTTCTGAGACACTCCTTTTCATGAAATGTGACATAAGTGGTATTCTGAATTATTATCTGGAATTCTGAGAAGATTTCACATTGCTTTATTTCAGTCTGGTTTATTACAAAATAATTCAAACTACAATTGGTAGTACAAATTCATAACCAAGAAAGCTTTGTCAAAACCCAAAAGTTTATTAAAACTTTGTATTAAAAAACCCTAGCAACATAATGGTTAAAATCCCCAATAACCTGCTGAGATATTTTTCATACTTAATGGTAATAAATCATCCTTTGCCTAAAGGAATATAGGTGAGAACTTTGACTCTGGACAGGTCTTTTAGATGAGGTTTAGATGTGTAAACTAAAGGCCTCCTGGGTTGCTGGTAGGATCACCTGGAGCTGAGAGGCTGCATTCTAAAGTCTGACTTTCTAGACAGCTTTTTAATCCAATAAGCAGGCACATAAAAGGCAAGTGATGTTCTCTCTTCCCCTTTTCTGGAAATTATTTTACAAGGGGAAAGCCAGATATCCCCATACAAAAGATAGCCATTGTCAAAAAGGCAGTTCCACAAGGTAGACTACAATGTCACACATATACTGAACTCAGAGCTCCAGGTGCCTAAGACATCCCAAACATTTTACAGAAGCCCTTCTCTTATGTGTTCATGTGAAGACCACCCATCCGTTCCAAAGCATGTATTTTCTGGGAATCCCAAACCTCTTTGCTTAATTACCCCAGTTCATTCTGTGGCAAATTCAGATTCTTATCTTAAGCATTGCTGAAACCAGGCATGTGAAAGTAGGCAGACATTTTTGGAATTTGACTCCAAGATTTAGCTGTAGAAAGACAAGGGTCATATAGGTCTTACTCTGCTACAGAAGTTTACAGTGTAAGTATGTACATGTCTAGTACTCACAGTCTCATTGCTCCTGCCACATTCTTCAACAAAGAATATCTAATACTCACTTGATTGTTTAACATGGAAGACTTTTTGCCCCAAACAACATTAAATCAGGTTATGATTCCTATTATCTAGCTTTAGTAATCTAGAAAATACCTTCTAGATTAAGATACCTATCAGAACTGTTTATAATCAATGAGGAAAATCAGGTGACTCCAAATTTATTTAGTTTATTTCATCTGTCCTCATCACTTTAACTCTGAAATAAATGTTACAAATTCTCCCCCCCATTGATTAAAATGAAACACATAAAAACCTTCACAGAAAATGAGCCATATTATTGACTTGTGATACTAGATGAGATACTGAGTAAACAAATAAATGCATTTGAGCCTAATTTCACAGAATCACGGAATGGTTGAGGTTGGAAAGGATCTCTGGGTGTCATTTGGTCCTAATCTCACCTTGCTCAAGTAGTGTGACCTACAGCAGATTGCCCAGAACTATGTCCAAACAGCTTTTGCATATTTCCAAGGATCGAAAGAATGGATCTATTCAAGGATGGATTTCAAGAGGTATGTTACATGTGCTAGTTTCATTTTAAAATGGCAATTGTAAAAGATACTAGATTTATTTGCTCTTGGAGAGTGAATTTTGACATATTTATCATCCATATTGACACATTTTTCTTCTCAGATGAACATATATAATTTGAATTGCTCTTAGCAACAAACACATTGCCCTTAATATAAAAAACACCTGTAAAATAATGATAGTGACTGGTTGCACTCATTGAATTAAATTTTAAAAAAAAGAAAATAAAAAGAGAGAAAAGAGTTCATGATATTTCAATTGTTTTCTTCCTTCTCCTTTTATACTTTTTTCTTCTGTATGCTCCTGGAAATTATTTAACTTAAAAATTATGTGACTTATACCATTGGGACTCTTTGTTAAGAAAAGAATGCTCTTAAAAAAACCCCAGTAGCTTAGTCTAGTCTAATAGAAATGAACCATAAGAAATAATTGGGCCAAAAGAACATTAATGCTGTAATTCTGAGAAGGCTTTCCAACAGCCTCTTCAAACAGTTGCTCAGATATTAAAAGCATCTCACTTATAAACTAGTTAGGATTGAAGATGTCTGTGAGTATCATAGGTTTTTTATATTCCTGTGCTTCTTTTTCCCATGGGATTTCACTCAACATTTTGATATAATCAGATAAATTAATATAATTTATGTAACAAAGTACAATATTATGATAATTTTTAAGATTGTGTTTTTGACAAATTAATCTTTTCTTATCCTGAACTTTTGTCCTTTTTAATAAGTTGCAAAACAGATTCTTTCACTTCAGTGAAAATAAGTAATTGTAATTACTATTTAATATTTGGATAGCAGTTTGAATATTAGGCCTTAATAGCTGGGCAATCAATTTCCTGATTCAAATTCTTCCTGATAGACAATTTGTCAAGGAAATTGCCTACCATTCTGGAGTGGAAAAGTCTTACTAATAGTACAGAAGAGTAGCTTGAATGCTGGTTTGTGTTTTGCATTTGAAAAGATAAGTTAGATGTGGGGTGAAGATCTTGTCCAAGACTGCTTCTCTTTCTTTATTAGAATGCAAGTTGAGAAACTACTTCATTGGGTGTTACTTATTGATCCGTTAGAGGAATTAATTCCTTCAGAAGCAATTAAATACTTGCAAATATAGGGATACCGTGTCAGTATAGAGTCATTAGTGATTAAGTCTCGTCATTAAGTGAAAGCCCAGCATTAATTTCCCAGCAAGCATCTAGTTAAGGTACGGCTTGATGTTTGAAGTCTCCCAAAGCACAAGGAAACAAAGTAGTAGAAAATAATAAAATAGCATTAGAAGTTGCATACTTTCATGGGAGCCCACAGAACAGACTACAATTAGTTTTCACTGAACTGCTTCACAGAATTAATTATTAGCACATCAGCAGCAAAATTATTACTTAGTCTGAGAATAGTTTTTTAATGCCAATGGCTATTTTGTGCTGCTGGAAAAAATTAGACAGTGTAAGAGGAAAAAGTGAAGACATAGAGAAATAGAAGTGTATGTAAAAAAGGCTTACCCAAATGTTCTTCCCTCGACCTTGGCTTTTTCATGATGCACCCTTCTGTCAACACATCAATTTTCAGTCCTAGCACTGTCACCTATTTCATGGGAATTTTCCTACAGAGTAAATAGAATAATCTAAAACTCATTAGTACACTACCATTTTACCTCGGAGGAGGATTAGTCCCCTTGGGATCCTGACTTTTGATGTGTCTGTTTCTGTTGCAATATCGCCTCGCTCCTCACTCAGGTTCACACGGAGGGCTTTCTGTGCCTGGCTGCACATTGAGCTCAGAGTAGCCATCAGGCCTGGAGGTGTATGCCTTGGACCTCAGTGTTTGTGTTGGCTCGCATTAACAGATCCTTCTCACAGTGCAGATACAAGTTTAGTCACTTAATTGTTGATAATCATCCTGTGCCCTCCCATGGTTTCCTCACACAATCTGACTAGATAAGGAGACCTCTCTTACCCATTTTACCTCAATGCATTGGGAATCCACATCAAAGTGTCCATGAGACAGCTTTCTGATCCCATTTAGAGACACAAGTAAGATAGTAGAGCAAATTACCAGCTGGTAAGAAAAAATAGATTCCAGCAGCTTCAGACCAGTTTGAAGGGATTGTTTTAATCACAATGGCTGAATTCTGAACAGCACAGCAATATACTTACTTCAAAGTACTTACAGTGAGGCAAACTTGAGAAGCTTGTTATTACTTGAGGTTCAGGCAAGCCTAAGGCTGAGGAGGAAAGACCATAGCCAGCAGCAGCAGTTCTCCTTGCTCTTTTGTTGTGTGTTTTGTTTTGTTTCAGCAAGAGCATCTAATACGAAGCTATGAGAATTTAAAGATGTATGGGTGTGGCTATGAACTCTTTTTCCCATTTTGATCTTACAATTTTTACTATAGATGTTCTAAAAGCCTCACATAGGTAGGTCACATCACATCTCACAGACAAACATATGAAAAATTAGGAGTTAAAAGGCTTTAAAAAGAGAAGTATATTCAATACTCTGTGGATAGTACATAGCATAATTTTTATTTCCTCCATAAACTTCAGCTAAAACAGAAAATTAAGGAGTCAGTGTGTCCCATTAGTTATTGGTTTGTGAAGAATAATTATGCAGTCAGGATGGACTGTTATTTTGAATTCATTCTTCTATTCTGTGGTACTCTAAAAAGTAAATGATAGGGATCTTCCGCCACTTGATACTAAACAAGGTTACAATCTCACAGTAGATTCTACACAGTCCTAGAAGCCTACTCTTTCAAACCGTGAACCAACATTCGTGGTGCTGATCACAGAGAACACGTACTTTAAATGCATGAACTTTGATTTCTTCCTATCCGACAGGAGTAATTACTAAAAAATAACTCCTGAGAAAGTGTGTTTTGTGAATATTCTGGTCTGCTTGCAGAATGAGTGACATGCTTATAGAAGAAAGTTCTTGGTTACATTTGCATTTTTTTCTGCTCAGATATCTGCAATTAAGTTTAAAAGCATCTGTAAGCTTTTGCTTTTTTCAATTATATTTACTCCAAAGTTCAGAAGATTAAAATGTGGAGTACCACTCAGAACAAGTATCAGTATTATCAGCTGGTAAAAGAGCAGAGCATGAAACTGGTTAATACAAGACAGCTAAGTTAATGAAAACAGAATTATTGTCAATACTTTTTCTCCTGATAAATTAACAGCACAGGCCACTAGAAGAGAATGTAGCCTGACATTACAGAGTTTAATCATGTGGACTGTACCTCTGCTGAGATATATAGGACAGAGAGGCATATGGAAAACTGACATTTTTGTCCATAAAGACAAAAGACATTTTTTTCCCTTAAAGGAAAAGACCTCAGCTGCTTAGCATCAGAGAGGTCAAGCTGGCTACGGAACAGGAGATTTGAGCATGTGGGACCAAGTCTTCCCCAGGGAGTGTCAAAAAAAACCCCCAACTTTGGTACAAAACACCCTCTTCTAGAAAATGCATCAAAATTCTCCAAAGGCAAGAAAACACAATATGAAAAACATTAATTCTTCTGTAAAGACCAGAATATTATTTCTGATAGTTTTGAAGTGGGAATTGGGACAAGAATGTCAATAATTACGTACACCTCAAGAAAGCCTATAATTTTGCTGAAATTGCCAGCCTTGCATAAATGCTATGCACAGTTTTGTTGACTGGGAAAATAAATGTTGACTCTTTCCAAACAATATGAACTATTTATTTTAGATTCATAAAGGAAGAATGTGGTTTTATTTTAAAAAGTCAGAAAACAAACCTGATTTTCAAATACAGGTTTGCAAGTTCCAGAAGATAAGGGACCAACCCAAAAGTCAGAAACCTCCTTTGCAGAGTCATTTCTGTAGCTGTGGGGTTAGGCTGAGCTCATGCCTCCCTGTAGGCAGGGAGCAGGTCTGGCAGGCTCTCTGGTCAGCTTGTTTGATGTGGTCCCACTGTGCATGGGGCTGGAGGTGCTATCTTTGCCCCTGGGGACCAGGGCTGCCCTGTAACTTGGGCCCTGGCTGGCCTGGCAGAGATGAAGCCCCTTTGGTCATGGCTTCCCATGCCCAGCCAAATGTGCCCAGAGTGCCAGTGCTGGTGCCTCCTGTCCTGCTGTATCCCCAGCTTCAGTCAAGCACCCCAGCCACATTGCACCCTGGAGGCAGGTGAAACAGCTGTAGTTTCTGGTGTGTTTAGCAAAGTGGTTGCCTGAGCTGGGATATTATTTTCATGTCTAGTCCTAAGGAGTTGCTTTTTGCATACTGTCTTTGGATTTGGGGATAATGTGCTTTCCATACCTGTTAACTGACCCATGTCTCCTTTCTCAGGAGGCTTACCTTTCTCCCTTGGATTATTCTCCCAGTAAGTAGCCCTTGTATGACAGACTGAGGTCTGTGGTAGCCTTTTATGTTCAGCTTTTAAAGTCTGGAAATCTGCAGTAGAAATTGAGAGTTCCTTCTCCACTTGCAGAAAAAAGGCAAGCAATGCTGTGGTGATAAAAAAGGATGGGGATGAGGGGAAATGTCTATGGCCAGTGCTTTTGCTCCATGTTCAATTTTTCCTGTTTTGTATCACAACAGCCCATGTCATTCTCTACCCAGAGAGGTGCTAGTTCCGTCTATTTTAAAATCAAGGAGAAAGAAGTTTGAGCAAATGGCATCCATTTCTAAAAGGAGAAGATATTACTTAAATAGTGAAAGAAAATTGTTGCAGGTGTCTGCTAATATGTAGACTTAATTATGCATTTAATTCAGAAAAAGATCTCAACTAGATGAAAAAAAATAAAAGAAATGTCAACATGTCATTAGAGACAACTCTGTTCTGTTGTGTACTGTTTTTAACTTCTTTCATTAGGATTATTTTGAAATAAGAGCCTCATTTTCTTTTATATCTTCAGAAGTAACCCATTGTCAATGCACTGAGCTCTTCTATGTGAAACCATCCTGAGAAATGTTTCGTAGAACAGATCTTAATGTTAGAAACTGCTAGTGTTAGAAAATTGCTGATAGAAATTGATAATGTTAGAAAACCAGATGAGTGTTTTATTTGACCTATAAATTAATTAGCATTATACAAGTAGCAAGTAATGACCAGACGAGGAACCAATTTAGATGAAAACTCTGTGGAAATTATTCCTAGTAGAATAATTAATAGAAAAAGTTGGTTTTGATGGCTTGGCATTTTTTTCATATACACTCTGAAGGCAACATTTGATTTTTTTGCTACAGTATTTTTGATAGGCAAAGGCTGACTCTCCTGTTGAGAAAGAGGGTTAACCCGCCTGCACGTTATGAGTAATATAGATTAGCTATGGAGGGAGCAACTGAAAAACCCAAAGGCTTTTGTATGTCTGCTGAATGTGTACTGTAAGACCAACTTTCATGGCAGCATGTGAAGGAGTAACCCTTCATGTGAAAAAGGGAGTGAACCAAGCTGTTTGATTATAAGCATATCATATATCCACCAAAATCTAAAGAAAAAAGTACTGTTTAGGATCAGACCAAGAACAAGTGACAGGGACAGCTATAATGAATTTTTAGGCACAGTATCTAGAAATTATCATAGCTAACTACAGTTTCTGAACTGTGACCATAGACCTGGTACATATATTTCTTCTCTGACCACCACAACATTCATCTCTGTGTTTGCAAATTTTTGTCAGATTACTGATTGAGAACCATTTCTGAGTGAGATAAAGCTGCTGTGACAAGATTGTAAGACAGGCACGGGGTGTGTAAAAAGGAATTTTTATTAGGCTGGAGGATACCTAGGCTGGGATATTACGCTGAAAGGAAGAGAATACTCCTGAGAAAGGACAAACAGGCCAGTAAACTGATCTAGATACCATAATATCCCCGAATTAAAATACACCATCAGTGGAAATATTCCATTAGGCTGGAGGATATAATTTTGGAAAATAGGCATACTTTGAGGAAAAAAAGCTCTCCCTAGGGAGAATTTTTGCAGGGATCTGTAGGAGATTTATGCATTCAGAAGTGTCTGTTGTTTTCCATGCTTGTTAATTGGTTTAGTAATATATATTCTTCTCTTTACAAATTCAGACTCTTTAAAGAATACAGACTTCTGTACTCCTTGCGACAGCAGTATTATTACCACAGCTCATCATTTTTGGCTCCAGCTTTTTTTGCTCAACTGAAAATTTTGTAGTGGATACATGTATTCATATTTGTATGTATTTTGCAAGAGGCCTAAGAGAAGAATATACAAAACAAGAACAATATGGGTTATTCATCATCAAGGCAGTAGTAAAAGATAAGAATATTTAGCTGCTATCAGAAAACAAACCAAAAAAATGCAGCTATTTTTTTGTGAAGGACCTTGTAACAGTCTCCTGCAGACCTTGTTTCATGCTCAGCCTGAGCATGAAAACACCACATGTCCTTTTCTACAACTTTAGGAAGACCTAGAAAATTCTACACTGAGGGCTACTGCACAGGTGCATGGATGCACAACAACCCTGTAAGGAATTTAAGAGTTGGTTTAAAAAAAAGAATCACACTTGTTACATAATATTTCTTTATTGCCTGCTGATTTCATTGCATTATATCCACTGCAGGTCACTGAACTCAATAGGGCAAGGAAAGTTTAAAGGACTGCCAGTGTGGATGGACACCACTCTCCAGAGCAGGAATTGCGCCTGCCATGATGGCATGTGCCTGTGTTCACACACTAAAATCAAGCAAATGCTGTAAGGAGATATTCTTTACTACAAGGGTAGTGACACACCGGCACAAGTTGCCCAGAGAAGCTGTAGGTCCCCAGTCCCTGCAGGTGTTCAAGACTAGGATGGATGAGGCTTTGAGC
This sequence comes from Ptilonorhynchus violaceus, assembly GCA_013397565.1. Classification (NCBI taxonomy): domain Eukaryota; kingdom Metazoa; phylum Chordata; class Aves; order Passeriformes; family Ptilonorhynchidae; genus Ptilonorhynchus; species Ptilonorhynchus violaceus. Next base: position 10,178 of record VZRJ01006978.1, read on the forward strand.
AACCCATTCTAGTGGAAGGTGTCCCTGCTCACAGCAGTGGGGCTGGAACTAGATGATCCTTAAAGTTCTTTCCAACCTAGACCAGTCTACGATTCCAAGATTCTATGATGTGCTGTGGCAGAAGAACTGGGGCACTCCTGGGCTCCTGTCTACCTGGTTCCCCTGAGGTAAGATTGGTTGGGATCTCTCATACCTCTTTTCCAAAACATTTAAGAATATTGAGATACCATGATTATTCTTTTGCACTTCCTGGAAAAAAGAATTCTGTGGTGCTGTAGAAAGTTTAAACAGAGGTATGGGAAAGAAAAGCAGAATAATTTCACCAGTATTAGCAAGAACTGTACTGTTATCATGCATTTTATAAATTGGGAAAATACATTTCTTCTCATATGAAATGTTACTGTTAGACTGACTGCTGTCCCTTTCAAAGTTGTAAAATGAAGACCCTATAAAGGACCTTAAAGAAGTCTCTGGAAACAACAGCTATGACCCAGTTAACCTATATTTAATCTCAAATGCTTTCTGCATCAACAGGTTATGGGTAGATGTATTGTACATATTAGCGGTATACAAGGAATAGTAGGCAAGATATTGATTTGATTCAGTATCACAAAAATTCATGGTGAATGATAAAAAGGAGCAGTCTTTTGCACTCCATGTTCAGGAATGGGAGATTGATTGGTCTGTGCAATCACAGGACAGTGAAATTTAATATTTCCTCCCTCACTTTTTTACTGGCAGTGGCACTTCATTAAGAGTGACTGTGATCCAAAAATCAGAAGGGTAATTTCAAGAGAAGCAGGAAGAACTCAGGCAGAAATTCCCAAACCTGTACATTAAATTACAAGGTCAGTGTAGGTATGGAGAAATGATTAAATCGGAATTTTTAAGGAAACCTAGTAGTATATTTTTAGACTGGTGGTTCAGTTCTATTGACTTTATTTTCTTTGTAAATCAAATAGAGAGTAACACCACTGTATAAAAAAACAGTTCCAGGAAAGGGTCAAAAAAACAATACACAAGAAATCTTCCCTCACAGCAGGGATTGCATTTCCTTCTGCTGTAGTTTTGCTCCTTTGACTAAAGGGTTAGCTAGCTTTGTTATTTTTCTGCTGCTGTTTCTGTTTCTCAAATTAGGCTGACAGCTCCGTTTCCACAGTCTACATCTTTTCATGCTGAGAAGCTCAGTAAAATGGTGCAAAAAGTGTACTGCCCATGCAATGGGTCAAAAATTATCTATAACTATTTGATCCTAAAAACATGAATGAAATGGAATGTCAACTTTATTTCCATGCCCCAGAAAAGTCACGGAACACAAGTAAGTGGAAAAATAACTACAGAGTCTAAAAATATCTATGAAAAATAGTTTTTGCAATTTGAGAGACTTTAATAACAAAGCAAAGCTTCTGGCAAGAACCAAAAAAAATAACCTTAAAACACTTTAATGAACTTTGTCTGCTTTCCCTTTTGAAAACATGTTCTGTGAATTGGACATCCCTCACAGAAGGTAAAGGTACATTATTCTGTGCAGTTTCTACAATCTGGTATCTGAAAGATTCAGTCTCAGGACTGTGTTACCATTAGCTTTCAACTACCATTCTTGTTTTGAAAGAGGAACTTTCTTTCATTGCTATTTCCATAGTAAATGTACAGTTCTCAAAGTACCACAGGAATTGGTAGTCTGTAAATAACTCGTAGACATTTTTCAAAACTAGACAACTATTGGGCAGCTTAATGTAATACCCATCATTCTCGCCCTTGCTGCTCCGATTTCCCTCTTATATTCAAGATTGAAAACATGATCAGGAAGGAACCAGCACTGATTATGTAGTTATGCAGTGTCTGGCACACTGTATGATTGTGACAGGTGGTGACACCAAGTGATTTCTCTGCCATGTTGATTACGAGGTGATGAATTCTCAAATGTTGGTCTTTCATAAAATCTCTAGAGGTTCTGTCTTAAGATCTTCATCATATTCTAGATAATATCTATCCTAGGTTCTACATTAATCCTTGCTGAATGCCTTACAGCTTCTTGATGGCAACCACAACACTGCTTTAAACATGAAATCATTCTTACTTGACTGTTCTCTCAGATATCTGATGGATAAGCAGGGGAAATTTCTGTGGTCTTTTAAAACATTCTCTCCTGTCACCTAGCTCATTCAAATCTACTTCAGTCTTACTTGGGTGCAACCTTTGCTGCACAGAAACTGGCATTAATTTCCAGATTTTTTAACTCATCAGTGTAATCTGAAAATAGCTCTCATGAAGTCCAGTGGCTGGAACTGTACTGACATTGGCCCTCTACTTCCCTCTTCTGTTTAAATATGGGAATCTCAGTGGATTTGTTTTTCCATTTTCCCAATTACTTCTTTCTTTCAATAAACAAGTCACTTGCAGAACGCTGTGTAAACGTCTTATTTACCATCAGAGGTGACATTGTATAAAACATAGTCCATAACATATTTCAGGCAGCTCTGTTGCATTACAGTGTTCCTTTTCAGTGGAACATGAATTTTAAGATGAGAGAATTAAATATGACATGTTCCTCTTAAAAGGTAACTTATGAGGCTCTGCACTTCTGAAAAGCGTATATAAAAAATTTGGGCTCAAATTTCCATCTTGGATATTCAAATACTGCATAATATTATCCTTAGTACTATCCTATATGAATTTAGGCTAACTTGTGAACTGAAGTTTACATCTTCTCATCTCTCATGGTAATTACGGAAGGATAGAGGTTTCAGCTTGACTTCAGAATAAGGCATTGGCTTCTGAGGTTTCCAGAGCTGAAGTTGCTTCCTTGATCTAGGGTATCAATAAGCCCTCTGTCTTTTTCTGCTTTTTTTTCCCCCAGAATTGTTCTTCTCCATGTAGCCCCACTGTAGACTGAACAGGCATGCAGATCACCTTCGCCCCCGCCCTGTCCAAAAAACAGACGCAGAAGCATCCTATGGAAAAAAAATTCCATGTATTTAGTTATAGTAAAATAAAATCTTAAGATGAAATCAGAAAGAGTTTGAATTTGATATTATGTAAAACTTGATAGTTTCATATATGTGTTGACTACTAGTGAATATAATGTCAGGTCAGATGCTAATATAACGCCAGGAGCAAAGGTGATGAGTTATTAATATTGAGGTTTTTATAGCTTTTTTGTTTCACATTAATTCTGCTTCTCACGATGAAGTCCAAACACTTCTATTTCTTGTAAAAATTATATAATAAAAGTTGAACAATATAGCTGAAATAGATTTCAAGCTTGCTAAACCAAATAATTTGGATAAATGTACTAGAAATGCTCACAAAATCAGTTATTTCCACCTGAAAGATCTAGATGTTGTTAAATCAACCTTTTATAATGAAAATATTGAAAAATTTTTATATGAAATATTTTAATCAGCTGCATTACAGAACTTGTAACAAAATCTATAAGCTGATTCTCTGTAAAATTTATTGCATCTTAGTCCTCAAAACATGTCATAATTGCCTTCCAGTTTTGCTGTTGATTAGCAGCTGAATTCTAGTATTATTAAGAATGTACCATCAAAGAATGTACCACCAAATTAAAGATGAAAATAATCAGTGAAAGACATTTTTCAGACAGTTTGAGTTTAAAGTGTTGTTATGAGTTTGACAAATGAAATTTTTTTTTTTCTTCCCCCATCTAGCAGGGGACTGTGTAGGTGGGGAAGGGCTGGCTGGGAACTGATGAGCGATACTTAAGAACAAAGAAAGTTGCCTATCCACCCGCATTCCACACTGATCACCCAGAATGGGCAATACTTAAGGACAAAAGGGATCGCTTGCCCAACCCAGATGCCAGGACAATTTCCCCACTTAAAGAAACAAGAGTTGGAAATGCTGGCAAGGGGGTTGTTTCCCCAGAGGCTGGATCCTATCATCACGAGAGGTGAAGGGGGACTTTTCGAGACTTTGGTGGGAGGGGGCGGAGACCGAGCTTGCTACTTTCTGCTGGACTTGGCGTTCGGCGAGAACAGTCGTGTCTACAGTGAGTGCCGGTTTTGCTCTGGGAACACCACTACACTGCGACGTCTCCACTTGCTCGCTCCAGAGCATGGATACACCGTGACGGCTCCGCCAGAGTCCCACTGTGGCACAGGGTGCAGCATTACACTGTAACTGTCGCCGCCCAGAGCTGTTCGCCTCTGCCGTCTCTGCCACCAGCCTGGGTTTCTGCTCCACGTGGGTTGGCGCCGGGGTCTACTCGTNCGATCTCCCCTCTTCCTCTCCCGCTTGCCTGAGCTGCCATTGCCACGTGGAGAGGTTGCCGTGCTCATGCCACAGCGCCCCCTGCAGCCACGGGGGAGTCACCGCAGCCTCTCTGCCCCAACAGAGAATTTCCCAACGACAGAGAAAGGACTGTTATGTGGTTTGTCTGTTCTCTTATTGTTGCCGTTTAACTGTCTTGTTATACATATATAGATATATAACCCTAGTAAAGAACTGTTATTCTTTTTACCACATCTTTGCCTGAAAGCCCTGTAATTTCAAGGGCATAGTAATTCAGAGGAGGGAGGTCATCTTCTCTATCCCAGGAAGGTTTCCTGCCTTCCTTGACAGACACCTGTCTTTCAAACCAGGACAAGTGTTTATAGTGTAATGTGTTTGTACTGCAGTGTAGCTACATGCCTCAGTAACCTCCAGCGTCTCTGGCCCAAGAGGATGGTAGAAAATTTTGTTAATGCAGTTTGGTGCTTTCTGAACAAGTCTTGGGATTCAGAGTTTCATTCTAACCTCTTTTTGTTTTCAACAGAGAAAAATGTGAATTTTCAAGAGCTGCTTTAGGGATAATATGGGCAACACCTTTGATAAAGAATAGGAAACTAAATTAGAGGTGGAAGTTTATTTTGTAAGTAAGTTTGATCAAAGGAGTCTACCACAAAATGTCTGGGGACAACTGGGAAGCAATAGTCCTTCTTTTGTATTTGTTGTCATATCATCTTATCTGTCATTTTGTCAGTCATTATTAGTGCAGCCTTTCACCTTCAACTTAAAAGTGATTAGTCTGAATAATTTGATAGCAGCAGCAAAAATTATCACTTCACTGTTCCCAAATACTTTGTGAATATGTTGAGCTATGCAAAAGACTTCGTTCCTTTGAAACCCCAAGGTAATTTCTCAGTGTACAAGTACTTAAAGATAACTTCCACAGCTGACATAACTGAATTTTTTAGGGTAGCTTGGTGTCTAAGTGCTTTTGTCATAAGGAGAGTCTTTGAGATTTTGAAGGATCTATACTACCATTACCAAGGGTAAATATACTTAAAAGGAATAAGACTTTCCCTATAGTCAATCCTTAAATGAATAATAAATGTCACGCTCATCTTCACAAACCTGTTCCTCAGATGCAAGAATAAGGAGCAGTCCCTGATGTATACTTTCAGAGAAGTCTAGCTTAGTTTCTATTCATACATGTGTATCTATTAATAATACAGACGCTGCTGTGTATTATCATCAATTCATAAGCAGCACTGAAGCTTTTAGACTATTTTGTGATTGCAAAGGATACTAATAAACCATTGGCTTTCACTCAGTAGCTTCTTATATGGAATGTTTTCTTTTTAATTTAGGTCACATCAACTAACTTTTAGATTTTGATAAGCATGGCTGTAGTTAGGAATGATGATTAAAGTATTATTGAACATGATGCCAGAGAATTCATCATCTTCTATTAGTTCAGATTTATCCAGGCATGTAAGCATGAAGATAGCTTACCTGCATTTGGACTAGTGTTTGAATTTAATGGTGAAACAACCAAACTTCCTTTATATGTTCCACAACTCTGTTGTGGTTAATGGCTTAAAACGGTTGTGAAGGACTTTTTGCCCATTATGGCAGGACTTTATAAAAAGGCTGCAACCACAAGACTCAAACCAGAACTTACAGGAATTCTGTAACATCTTTACAAACTGTGTATGTGTACTCAATATAAGCATATACTCACTGGTCTGTAGAATTGCAGTGGGGCAAGCTGGCACTGAATTTGCATTTTGGTGAATTGAGTGCTAATAAGATGAGTTAGAAGTGAAAGAACTGCACCAGTGGCTTCAAGGAAAATGTCACCTACACTGCAGCATAACATCTCATTGTATATTGCTGTTTAAACTCCAGGACTTTCATTTACCCCCCCTTCATGGTTCCACATGAAGACTATATACTTGGGCCTTATGTGGCTGAAGTGGAATTCTCATCTCATGAAGATGTTATAAAAGAGAGAAAAAATGAAAAACCAGCTTTTGCTTGAAACAATGGCTAAACACTTAGGACTATATCACAAATGAGCGTCACAAACCACTGTGTCCCGACTCTACTGTATCTAATCTAGTTTCTGCCAATTCTTTCCAGTATATACAGGCTCTCTCTACATAATAGTTGAAGCACGGATTAGACACTTAAACAACAGGGATAAATGAAGAAACACCTTGGCATGCTACGCCACAATGTTATGATCTTTAAAAGGAAAAATTTTTGAGAATACACTGTTCTTCAAAATTTTTCTGCAGCCAGCCCACATAACCGAAGCAGGGGTATTGTTTTCCTTTGTGGTTCAAACAGCAAGTCCCTTCAATATTACCACTGGGCTAAGACAAATATGTCCTTTTCATGATATTTCTGCTGTATGATTCTATAAGATCATTGTTATTCAAAATGTATTCTGCCTAAATTTTGGCTGCAAATAAGAGTTAGGTAAAAGTTAAGCACAGTACTGTTATTGTTCTCTACACAGTGAATTTCACTGTTAGTCAAGAAGAAAAGATACACATATCATTGCTGGAATATTTAAAAACTATTTCAAATACAAATTGGTGTCATGGGGTTGCCTGGTGATATTCCAGACAACCACAAGAAAACTTGTTCTTAAGGGAATTAGCCTTTAGGAACTGAGGAGAATGACAAAGAAATGGCAGAACAGGCACAAAAGCTTGAAATGGTGGAAAGATTTTATTACTAATAAAACAGAACTAATGTGGAAAAAAGAAGTAATAAAAATTAAGGCAAATTTCCAAATACCCTCTCTCTTTCCAATACATCCCAACCTTTCCCACCGATCACGCAAAGGGACATAAAACATGGGATATTGGTCACTAATGATTAAGAGTTCTTATTGTCATTTATAGGGAAGGAGTTCTTTCTGTTGTGCCGATGGATCCATCCCACAGAAGATAGCTCCCTAAGGAGTGTCTTCAGTGTGGTTCCAAACCTTCACGAAATACCACAGCCCACCCAGATTTTGCAGTGGTGAATCTCTCTCTCTCCCACAAGACACTCACTGTCTGTGGGTCACAAAAGGGTCCAATGGGGTTAAAGTTTTAAGGATGAGTCATTCCAGCCTAAAGGTAAAGTCTCTCCCTCTCATTCACAATCTCCAGAAACTGTAACATCATCTGCTCACAGAGTAAAGTGTTCTTATTCTCAGGCTGTGTGAATTTCAGATCCCCCCATGTTTGTATTTGTGAATTACAGAGAAAAAATAGTTTGGTTCTATTACTGTCTCACCAAGGCTTGCAGAAAGGATCAGCTCTGGTAGTAAGATGGCGTCTTGTCTGTTACTTCCTCCTTCTCCTCACCTGAGTAGTCGGTCTCCATGTTTCTTCCCTCACGTGACTTGCTTCCCTTTCTCTCTGACACAGCTGGCTCCAGGGACAGCTTTTTCTCCCTCAGCGGTCACAGCTCCTGCGGCTGCCGCACCAGCTCCATCCTGCTGGAGCTAAATGGAAACAGGTCCGGCTCCCTTCCGGACTAGATGGAACGGGCCAGTGCCTGACGGGCCCCAGGCTGGGGTGGGGGGCCGGGCCTGCGCTGACCCCGCCGCGGGAGAGGCAGGGGAAAAAGAGACCACACACTTCCTGGTTGTTTCTTAAATATGTCCCCAGCAGAGGCGCTTCAAGCTATATTAGTGGTTTAAACTAATTGTCCATCAGCTGTTTTAACCAATAAATTCTCCACACTGAGTTAAACCACCACAATTGGATAGTTTTTTTAATCTCAAATTCTTTATTCCTAGCTTGTAAACGTGTGAAGAACTGTAAACCATAATCTACATTTTCACCACTTCATATACTATATTTTCAAGATTTTCATGTCAGCAGTTTCCGTATTCTCAGTGCTAGTCAAGTTTGTGTTCAAGGTATATAAAACAGTGTAATTAATTATTGTTCCTTTCTATCTACTTCAAGAGGCTACAAAAATGACATGAAGTCTTGGATTCCATTGTAGATTTAAAAAGGAACCCACTATTCTACTCCTGCCTACAGAAATCCTGGGTTTAATGCATACAGGAACACATCAAATATAAGGCTTCAAGGAGTGAATAGGCTGTGGTTAAAAGAAGACCTGTAGACCATGGAGTCTGTCAAATCATTATCACGAAAAGCTATTAATAAGAGTATGTTCCATCACATATTAAGTAATTTTTTCATCATCATTGAAGGAAACGGAGAAGTAAAAGCTAATGGGGCTTTGATTTAGAACCTTGGAAGAAGCCTGGGCTAGCTTAATTAACAGTGATTTATGGCTTTAAGCACAGGGTTACAGTTCTGTGTTTTCGTAGTGATAAGCAAGAAGCACGTTTTGGGGTATTTATGGTGGAGGATTTTTTAAGTATAATAATGTAACCTTATAGTTTAAGTTAAGTTGTAGTTTAAGTTAAGCTATTTAGATGTTACAATAGAAGTGTTCATGAATATGTGACATGATGAGTGATTGGTCGAAAAACAGCTGCATTGCAGAGGTCAGGTTTTGACAAGGATAGGTTAAAAAGTCAAAACAATAGTCGTTTCAGTAGTTTATTGGTCTAAGAAACTATAAAGTGTCATGTAATACCAATTCTCGTGACATTCGCCATTTTACAATGTGTTGTTAAATCTCACGTCAGACTGAGACTGATGCCTGGTTTGTTGTTTTGGCAATAAATTGTTAAAGTCACTTCTGTCCAGCCTCTCTGATTAAGAACATCCGACACAATGCCAGGGGTGCCAGAAGCAAGATTTAAGGGGACTGTGAACCTACAATCATTGTAGACACAATACAAAAACTAGACTAGCCAAGCTGTAAAAACCTTTGATATCTACATATATATTCAATTCTTAACACAGACATAACCCAGTGCAGCTGTCATTCTCCATAATACTGGTAGTTATCTCTAAATATTCATTATGTAAGATACTTCCACCTTTTCTATGTTCACAGAATCACAGAATGAGTCAGGTTCACAGAAGGGACCACAGCAGGTCATCTGATCCAACCTCCCAGCTCAAGCAGGGTCATCTCAGAGCACATTTCACAGGATTGTGTCCAGACAGTTCTTGAATATCTCCAATGAGAAAGACTCCACAGGCCTGTCTGGACAATCTGTTCCAGTGCTCAGTCACCTGCAGAGTAAAGAAGTTCTTCCTCACATTCAGGTGGAACTTCCTGTGCATCAGTTTCTGCCTGTTGACTCATGTCCTAGTGGTTGGCGTCACCGAGCAGGGCCTGGATCCATCTTGGCACTCACCCTTTACATATTTATGCACATTAATGATGTCCCACCTCAGTCAGCTCTTCTCAAGGCTGAACAGGCACAGCTGGGGAGGAAGAAAATTAGGTGAGGTCGTAAAATACAACCAGGAAACATAATGTAGAAGTAGCACACTGTATCACCTCCACCAGTGCTTCATGACTATTTTCTACAAGATAAATGTCATAAGGCCATATACTTTCCAATTTGTGCAGTAGTGACTAAGAGACATCCTAAGTTTTCCTACAATACCTTAAAGCTGATAAGAACTAGCTTTGGTGTTGGTAAGAAAATTAAACCAGAATGGAATAAACCACTGATATAAAAAGAAAAAGATTAAAAAAAAGGGAAAAAAAAGAGATGTCCTGCATTTCCCAGCAAGTCTGAGAACAAGTTCCTCTTTGGTAATATAGCTCAGATATTGAAGCAATAAATTATTGGTGGGTATTCCGATGAACACCAGCTCAATTTGTTTCACTTGGTTAAGTACAGTTTAAAGCACTATAATGTATTCAGTTCTTCCTTACAAAGTAATAATAAAGAAATAAATCAAAGACTACAAGCTATGTGTGAAAATGGACAATTGCCTGCTTCTAGCAAAGAACAGCAAAAGGCTATACTATTTTTTTTTGTATCATCCGCTACCTAAACATCTGAGCATCCCTTTGAGAAAGGGATTCATCAAATTCTCACTGACATTTGTCACTAAGACAAATGGACACACAGTCGTAGATATTGCTTTTTAATATTGAGTGGTTTTCCAATTGTTTCTGTCTATCAGTATCATTGACAATCAATACACTTTAGAAAGCCAGGTTTTTTTCTCGTTTTAAAACATTGAAGAGTATTTTCCAAATGGCTATATTCTGCAGCTGCTCAACTGGAATACCTTCAATGTTAGTGGAGTACATAAAAATAATATAATTTCAATGTAAAAGATATATGCTTTGAAAAAATATTTTGGGAAAATTATGGTTTTGACACTCTAAAGCAACATGCTCCCAAGCACTACTTATGTGATCAGACAATGACAGTAACGGATCCTTAAAGAAATAATTCTGATGTCTCTTAACACCATGGCTTCTTTCCTTGTAGATCAGGAAGGTTGTCACTACACGATCAGAGTATGAAAACTCGCAAAAAATTGTTTAATGAATATTTTACCACAAGAAATCTTGTTTTTGTACTCTATGGATGACAGTAAACTATCAATATTTTTTCTAGAAATATTTGCCAAATGAAACACATTATGTACAAATGCTCCATGTTTTCTATATTAAATGGCTTTGAGAAGTGAGTAGATTTTTATAAATATTTTTCTATATTCCATGCTGCTTGAGGCATAAAATCCTTAGTACATATTTCTTGGCCACTGAAAGACTCAAAACTCTGTTTAAATCATACAGAAGTTACTATATACTAATATTGATATTATGAATAAAAGTAAATTTCAGGCTGTAGATCTACAAGGCAGATATTTATTAAAAAATGCTTGTTAAGTGGCATAAAACTGCTGAGTTGTCACACAAGACTTATCTTTACTTAGTAACATACTTGAATAAGCTGAGAATTTCTGGTCTTTTTTCAATCCCCTGGTCAATGCCTGCATCCTGGGACAGGGATCCAAATTACTTGGCTTCATTTCCATGACATGTAGTGTCACACCCCTGGCTGTGATATCCCAGCACTGGAGCAGCCAGGTCAGTAGGGGCTCACCTGGCTGCTGGCTGAAATGCTTTTGCATATCTCACAGCTCACCCAGGGATGGGGATCGGGTGATTATCTCTGGCCCTGTCTCTTCCTCTGGTTTTGAGGGTCCTGCTTCCTCTTCATCCCTCACTACGCAAACAGATTTGGTCTTGGATTTCTTCTTCTGTATAGGGGTGACTGCTATTGGCATGGGTTGTTGCTCTGGTTCAGCTGCAGTTTGAGTGGCCACAGTGCCTGTTGGTCTGCTTTCCTCCTCCTCCCGCTGGGGGTGCTGTCTAGTGATAAGCAGTAGCCAGGACCCAGCACATTGCACAACTTCGTGCCTCTCTGGAACTGCCACAGAGATTTTCTATCAAATATTTTGCCACTTTATAAGGGTCCTGTATCTGTTTATGGATTGGAGCAGAATACTCCTTTAAAAGCTGGCCCATTTTCTTCCACATTCCATGCCCCTCATGACAACCCTGGGACAAGTCTCTGGACAACTTCCCTAGAAATCTCTGTCCTGACTCTAAACGTGTCACTGAGGAAACGATCACACTGAGGAAACCCAACAGATATAGCAACAGGAACACACATTCCTTAACATCCAAAGGGAATTCAAAATTCTCAAAACCTGTTGTAGGAGGCCTTAAGGAGGAGAAGGGAGTGAAAGGCTTGGAAAAATCATCCTCCCCTGTTCCCCTCACAGGCTGGGTACGATTATTAAGGAGTTCCCAGACGTAGCACCCAAGGCCAGGGCAGGAGAAAAACACTGAACACACATCCCAAATGACCTTCATTACCCGTGATGTTATTATGTGATATCACACAGAACAGCAACAAAGTAATCCTGATCCTTCTCTCTACTCTGAAAAGTCAGGAGGAGCACATACAGAAATATCTACAGGGTTACATCATACCACACCCACACAAACAGATTGAGCAACATTGTAACCAAGGAGCTTGGTATTTAATACACAAATCAAAGCTGTTATCTCAACCCTCTCGTGCCCCACATCAGGCACTAATTGAATGGCATTTAACACCAGACAAAAATTAAACTCCAAATAAGCCACTCCTCTTTCCCCTGCCTTGTCCTGTAAGAGAGAGACAAAGGCAGAGACTATGAGTTGAGATGATCTCTCTTACATTTCATTGTCTTCTGGTGTTTTTAACTTTCAAAGATTAAAGCATTCAGTAGTAATGCCTTTCAGACTGTCTTACTTTTTAGAAATGTATAGAGCAATTTCAAGTTAATTTAGCTCCTAGAAAATCATTAGCAATTACTTAGCCTTTCCACAGGGAGCAGTAAGGCCAGAGCAACTGAATTAGTGATCCTACCTGTGACTTGGGCTGAGCAAACTATTTTTCCTAATATTATTCCAGCATTTGAAGTCCACTTAGATTTCTGAAAAATTATACTGCCTCTAAAACTGCAATAGCGCTGAAAAGTCTATATGGCTTAAATCCTTTTCTAACCACTTGAGGAACAATAATGTAGACAAATGAACTGTTGATGTAGAAAACTTTTTCACAGCGTTACTGTTTTGTTAGTAACTTGATTTGCATAAGCAAATGCAGAAGTAAGGCAACTACTTTAACTACCACTTAACTGGTTGATCAGGTTTAAGATATTGTTGTGTTTTAACCATAACAGATGATGGTTATATATCCAAAGCCACATATATGTTCACATATGCACAAGTCACTACACATTTTCAGCTAGTAGCTGTTTCTTTCTCAAGTAGATGATTTCCATTTTCAAATATTCACTGAAAAAAATTCACCATGTTTGAATTGTGCAGTAGCTTAGAAGACCAACAGTGACAGAAAAACTGATGCTTATATCAGTATTGCTTCCTGCCTCTGGGATAAATAATTCTTAGTTTAAAAACTATACAGTGCAGTAAATTTTGCTTTGTAATATAATCAATATTGTGTTTGTATTTACTGTACTGTTGGAAAGAAAAGAAAATTAGGATCTTAGAGAAATCAAACACATCCTGCCCTTACCCTTGACTTCTCATGTATTTAAAATGTCACAGTACAACTCTAAGATTGTCTACAGAGACCACAGGCCAGGTGCTGAGGAAGTGGATCTCACAGATTTTTCCAGAAGTGGATCTACAGAGATGACTCAAAGCATCTTGGTTCCAAGGAAGCAAGCCATGGTGTTGGATATTAGGTTTCTGCAGAAAATATTTACTTAAGTAATTGAAAGTTCATTGTCTGAGAAAAAAAATGACTGCTATAGTTACTTTCCTTGAATATAGATTTTGTAAAATGTGTTGTAGTTAATAAGCTTGAAATGAACTTTGAGATAGGATCAGCATTCAATTACTACTTTTAAAATTTACATTTCTTAAAATAAAATTTAAGAGAGTAGAAGCACACAAACTCAGATCTTTTAAGAACCTGGTAATAACAGTGCTAGTGATTGGCAGGAAGATCTCAATAGCCATACAAAGATAATGAATTCACTTGTATATCTAATTCATATGCTTTGGATTGTATGTTTGAGAAATGAGAAAAAGACATTTAGCATTGATATACATTATTGACATTTTGTTCAGTCTCTTTAGTGTGTCTGAAATAACTGTTTCTTAAAGGATCAATGATTTAACGATCAGTTTGATTTTCAGTCTGCAGTCAGACTGGACTTGGTTCCAGTTATGTGGTGCAGTTGTGAGCAACACAAAGGACGGTGTATTCAACTGCTATGTTAGGAAAAACAAAAGTTTTAAATTATTTATATGCAGTAAGAGACTTTTCTCTTTACATTGCTGAATCAGAGGTTTGATCTGTGGTCTAGCTCTCAATTTTTAATTATACAGTAAAAAACCCCTAGTTTACTTAGCTCAAAGGCAAGAAGGTTAAGGTGACTTATTTAGTTCATAATTATTTTCAGAGCAGAAGGTATCTAGTACTATAAAACTTTTTTTCATAGTAGTCAAACTATTTATAGATATGTTGGCTGAAATTAAAATTCCTCGTAGTTGAACTAGAAAGAAAATTAAAATTACAAAATTGACATGGGTGGTATAAAAGGTGTATAATTTGAACTCAACCAACAAAATGCAGTTGACATGGATGATGTAAAAGGTGCATCATTTAAACACAATCAACAGTGTACCTCTTCCTAAAATAGAAGCTTCAACTTAAAATAACTGTTGTGCAACCTGGAAAAGTCACTATGTAGAATTTGATGGTCTGTATTTTTCTTATCACATTAAGCAAATAAAGATACTCTTTATGTCTTTAAAAGTTATCAAATGCTCAAATCTTTCAATTTAAGTAAAGGGAAAAATCATAAGAGACAACAATGAGAGAAAGTTATAAGAAGAAATCCAAAATAATGTACTATAAATAGGTAGACAATTTATATATTGATTCCTATTTATCTAAGAAAATGCAGAGATGTGAATATTAAACTAATAATGGAGAATACATTAAAATTGTTTAGAAGAAAAAAGACATAAAGAAAGGGAAAGGAAACACAGGACCCTAGATAGGAAGATGTTTGGTTGCATCTGGCAGAAATGAGAGGTTTAGAAAGGAAGTTAAATAGTAGGACAGTAACAGCATGACCTGTAGAAAGCCACATGTTAGAAAGGGTGGTACAGTCAGGGTTTGTCTTAACTGACGGGTCAATGGCTGTATCATGTAAGACATATAGCTATGTTTGTAAGAATATAAGTGAGGCAACTGCAAGCAGGAATTCTGTTACTGACTTCACTTAATCACTGATATCTATGCTTACAACAGCTTTTCTTGCTCTAGCAATCTAGCAGCAGGATAATTTTGCATTATTAAACTTATCAGCTCTGACCTTCTAAGAACTGAAACAAAGGTTTTCCTGGCTACAGTTTTAGCAGAGCTCTAAAAGATTAACTTAGTAATAATACTTACCTCAGAGACACATACTGTAGCCTAATTACTTTCTGCAAAACATGTAGAAACAGGTACATTTAAAATCATATCGTTTAATTGACAGGTAGCTTGTAACTATGGATTTTGTTTTCACAATGTGACAGCACATAAACTAGTGTACTATGATGTAATTTTTTCTAGTATACCTATTTTAAGTCAAAAAAGTCCCAGGGGGCAGCGAGGGAGATGTCAGTCTCTCACAATCTTTGTTTTTCAAGAGATGGTATCAAAAGAAACAAGCTTGAATTCTCTTCTACCATGGTGCTTATTTGCAAGTAGTGAATATATGTCACACTTCAACTTATCAACTTAAAAGTTAGTCAGCACTCTAACTCTGTTTAGATATGAACATAAATCTTATCTCCAGCTATATGCTGTTTTTTCTTTATTCCCTTCTAATATAGGAACATTCTAATGTTCCAGCTTTTTCTCCTTTGGAAAATGCCCACTCTTGCAGTAAATTTTTAGTTTTCTTCCATTATTTATGAAAATATTGTCGTGCTTATTTATCTTCCTTAAGTTTCAGTGCAACACCATTTATACATTCTGCTAGACAACTTTAAAAAGGCCTCCATCTTTAACGTGTCACAAGAACTTGGCTGACTCAGTTCTACTAGTCAGAAATAGTCTCTTTAAGCTTACATATTGTTTTAGAACTGGATATAACTATCTTGTTTGTATTAGTGGGAACTGCAAAGGAGAAAGCTCTGAACTGATATGGTCTGATCTTTCTGGTCAAGGCACCAAGAGTGTATGAATGGCCGCAGTAACTTCCATCAGCTACTTACACCACTTGTCTTCCCTGTGGGGCATGTCACAGAACGGAAGGAAGCTCACTTGGATTTGATAGAAAATACTGAAATTGAAATCCAGAAATTGAGAATGTCATGTTAAATTTTCCCTCACCAAACTTCAAGACCAATTCTCCTCAACAGACTGGTGGTTTGACAGTACCTGTCAAAATGGGTCTGGTAAAAGTTGGAGAAATCATTGCATATGCACAGGGAAGTTATGGCAGAAGGTTTAAGCAAGGGGAACCACAATTTTCCTACAGTATTTCTCAACAAGTCTTTCACAAGCCAAGGAAGATGTCTTTGTTGACTTCTCTCCCCGGGAGTAACGACAGAGCTTGTTCCCAGAGCTGTTGGAGTCACATACACAAAGTGCCCCAGCACGCCTGCAGAGGAGGCTTTGGGCACTGCTCTGTACTCCTACAATACTGGCTTCCATGGACGTTCATGGGTAGTGCAGGAGTATCTCATCTCTGCACCCATGCAACTTTTTTTTCAGATGTTAATAAACTCATTGATGTAAATAAAGATATTCACAGACATACGTCTTTCTATAACCCAATGTATCCTGCAGATAAAAATCACACCCGCTTTTTGATTCAGAAAATCATAGAATCGTGGAATGGTTTGGGCTGAAAGGGGACCTTAAAGATCATTTAGTTCCAACCCACCCTGTCATGGGAAGGGACACCTTCTAGTTCCAACCCACCCTGTCACGGGAAGGGACACCTTCCTCTCAATCAGGTTGCTCAGAGACCCATCCAACCTGGCCTTGAACACCTCCAGGAATGGGGCATTCACAATTTCCCTGGGCAACCTGTTACTGTTCCTCACCACTGGAAATGTGGTTGTGATTGACTTCTGTAGCTGCACTCTGTTCTTTCCTCTTTTTAACAGCACTTTCCTTCTTTGTTAATATTTGCTTGTTCTGTACTTATACAGATAACTGTACCACACATCCTGGCTGACTTCAGTTTGGATCAAAAATAGTCAGTTTAAATATCTGCACTCTGGATAATCCAGTTTATTCCAGGCAATAAATTTTAATGAAGTCTACAAAATGCAATGAATATATATATATCTCAGGTAACCAGAGAAAGGTACTCTTGGTACTTGTGCTCCCAATCTTATTCAGAGCAGAGCTTACTTTATAAAACAGATGAATATTTCAAGTCATTTAGGAACATTTACAAATGAAAGTCTTATGAAACACAAAGTACAATAACAGTGAAAGGACAGAGCATTATTTTTTTCTAGAATGCAGATTTTTTTTGAGTGATTTCACAAGTCACTCAGATTTTTATTATGCAGAAAACAAATGTTGCTAAATTGTCATTTGAGTTGAAATTTCAGAAAATGTTAATGAAAAATACTTGTTCTGTCTCTAGTATGTCATATCAAGCTAAGTATTTCAATTTTCTGAAGTCTCAGAATACTAAGATGCTTGTGAAATTGTCTTGTTTTCCATGTAATTTGTAGTGCATTAAACTTGAGAAAGATGACTGCTTAAAGGAATTAGCTGTTATAAATTACTGGTGTAAGGAATTAATATAAAGCTGTATTTTAATTTCCTGACTTCATAGATTGCCTTCAATAGACCTATTCACAATGAAAAATATTTGGTATCAGGAGCACTACCACAAAGAACCCTGTTCTGTTCAGAAAAGTGTTCTGTTTTACAGTGTCTTCTTTTATATATGATGTATGATATTGTGATTTTTGTTTCCTACCATGTGCTATAGAAAAGAAATTTAAAACATAGGTAATACAGAGTGTTCTCTGCAGAGTGGCACTATTTTTAGCTTTGAGCAAATAGAATATGTTGTGCTACCCTGAAAAAACTTTCTTTTTTGCCTTAAATGGTACTATAAACCAATGGTTCCTGTTAAGACAAACTACTAAAAGATGTGGGCTTTTTCTGACCAACTCTTCACAGTAGAACAAAAACAAAAGTCAAGTCAGTCTTTTGCTGGTTTGAAAAGATTATGTTTTGCTTTTTCAGTTCTACAGCATTTTTAACAAGTGATCTGACATTTAAAAAATCATCTACTATACATCCACACACTTTGAATACACACCAGACTATTTTAACAGAATATTTTTTTTGTTCAAATGAATTTTGGTGGCACGGATTAACTCTTCAGACAACTAGAATAATTTCCTCTTTGGTGTTCTACTAACAAAGGGCAAAAAGAATCAATCATATGTATGTCTAACTCCTGTAGTTTTAATAATCTGTAAAAGATTGCACTCTTGCAGTGTAGCAGATTGTCTGCTCTAATGATATCCTTCAACAGCTGAAGAAATATTCTAACTTTTCCATTACTGAGATTTTGAAAGCTGACCAATACAGTCTTGTAATTCACCTATCAGAGCTTATTCTCTGTGTTTTTATGTTAAACTCCTCTGAACTGGTTCTTCACCCTTATTCTATTCATACAGCAAAATAAGGTGTCATGTTTTGTCATAGTATACAAAATCAACGGTAATATCAGGTCATTTAAGCCAGTACAGATCCAGTAATAATAGCACAGAGGATAAACTCTGATAGGTGAATTACAGGACTCTATTGGGATTGCATGGCAAGGTTCTGGTCGTCGTGGGTGGTTACAGGGGTGGTGTTGAATCCCGCTGTGGGAACGTGGGGAGGTCTTTTAAAACGGATTGTCCAGCACAAAATTAAATCAACCGAGACAAGTATTATAACTGAGAACCATTGATTAGAAACAAAAAGTGTGTACTGAAAGATAACGGAAAGGACAGAAAACGAGGAAGGAAAAGTGAAAGGAATGGGGGANGGGGGGAGGGAGAGAGAGAGAGGGGAGACATGGAGAAAAAACGGACGTTACCCCCAGAGCCTTCGGGGTGTGCCGTTGCAGTCCAGCCGGCAGGTGGAGGGGGCTCTCCCCGCCGGGAGAGCCTGCGCAACTCCAGAGAGGCCCGGCTGCGAGGGCGAAGCTCCCACGGCGACGGGCGGCCGGACACAACGGGAGTGGACGGTCGGGCAGGAGGGTGCAGCACCCTGGACAGGGTCGGAGCGGGATTGCAGCGGCGGGCTGAACCGATGAAGCAGTTGGAAGCAGGTGAC
>VZRJ01006981.1:0-113423 GCA_013397565.1 Ptilonorhynchus violaceus
CAGCTTTTTGTGGGTGGTAATAAGAATATATACCTAACCCATGACAATGGGGAACTTCTTTTACATTTTTTTTCCTTCTAAATAAAAGCAACTTTTCAGCTTCATTAATATCTGTTCTCCCACATTATTCCCTGCCATTCACTCATGGGAAGAGAAGAGCTCCAGATCAATAACTGATTTCCCATCTCTTCTCTCTCCACCTTCCCTCCCTCTTTCTTCATTCCAAACCATCACATTTACGAGGCACTTTGCACAACAGTTTGACAAAACAATGTGTCTCAGATAGGTAATTTCATTTTTTGCCTTACTATAGAGTTGACAAGTTATTATTGTGATTTATATGGACTGAAAACACACAGAAGAGGAGAGCCTGGTCTGCACAGACCATGAAGCTTTCTTCATTCAGTTATGTTAGTACAAGGGGATGATCCTGAAATAATTTGCTCCAGTGTGTACCATGGAACCAAGCAAAAGTGAATTAAAATATGAAACAAATACTCAAAGTTCATGCAAGTGTAATCATAATTAAGCCCTAAATGTAGTTCTGGGGAACACACTGGGACTGCTTTTCTCCACAGGTGCAATGCTCTAGGAGTCCATAGAGAATGGGTAGGATTGGACAGCGACAGGTATTATCTGCCCTTTCCAATAAAGTCCTGCAGAACAGCCCACCTACCACTGCCCACATTTCCTCACACAATAAATTATTTTTCCTCTGTTAGGAAGAGCTCAGTATCTTCATATCTGATAAGCGGATATCTATCCGTGCTCTCTGCTGCCACATTTATAGGTGCATCTACAGCTACTTCCACTTTCTTCAGCTAATTTGCATCTGCATAATTAGCTCAATATTGCTATTCATATGGCAGTGTATCAAGTGCTTACTGAAAACCACCTAATTTTATGGTCACTTGGGTATCATCAGCCCTGCTTAGCAGCTGAAGACACACTTGGTCTCCTCCAAGGCGACGTGCAGCTCAGCAAGCTTAAACCTTATCTTCTAAGAATACTTACGGCACCGAACTATGCTTGATAGGCAAAGGGCTACAAGGAAGATACAGCTATGTATCTTCCACCAGCTTCTGTCACAGAGGAGCTGACCCAAAAAACAATTCATTTTTTCCATCCAGTTTTTCAGTAGTAATCTGCATATTCTACCAGGAACAAGCACTCATTAGAGCCTTTGAACATTGTCTTGAGGAAAGCATGAAAGCTATCAGACTACAAAACCAGATACAGTGATCCTTCAGGGTTTCTTAGCCTGTAGGCATCATCCACCACCAAGACCTTCTGACAATAGTATGTAGGAGAGGAATCTCAGTTGGATAAAAAGAATATTCACCGAGATACCTGTATAAAGAGCGATGCTAGTCAGCAGTAAAACCCCATGCCTACTGTCTCAGACCACCTCTTAATTTGTAGTGATATTTTGGTGCCCTGCTTTTTTCTTCATGCAGAGCTGTAATTTCTTCTCCTTCATTTCCTGAATGCTGACATGTAAAAAGTCTCCAAACTGGTGTGTGGCATTCCCTCTTTGCCTCACAACTGGCTTCTAAAACCATGAGCCTTGTAGACATTTATATTAAAACAACTTTTTTCTGGAATTTTAGTGCTCTAGTAAGGACCATACAAGATGTACATTGGCTTAGTGCTTGAAATGAAATGAGAAAACTGCTAATAACATAATTGAAAAATGGCATCAATTCTTTCCCCTTCTGAAGTTCATCTGGCATCAAACAACCTGTGAAACCACAACCATTCAGTTGAACCCCAGTCTAAAATGCCAGACATAAGAGGAATGACATTTTAGGGCTGAAAGGAGGATGCGTGCTGGAGAGGCATGCTGTGACACAGCTGGGCACTGGGGAAACTAGCCATGGAGGATGACAGTGGAAAGGATGGCTGAAATGCAGCAGGCACATTCACCATAATGAAAGGTGGCTCTGATGAAGCCCAGGAGGTGCCACGGAGGACAGATCACTCACCACAGCCTGCTCTGCTGGCTTGGCAGGCTTGGCCTCCTTTTCCACAACAGCAGCAGCAGCAGCAGGGGTTTCATCAACCTTAGGTTCCCCAGGTGGAGCTTCTTCAGCCTCAGTCTTTTGGTTTAGATTTTTAAGTAGATAGTGGAAAAATTGTTGAGGAGCATATGATAGTGGGGAAGAAGGAGGAGAAAGGGAACTGTGACTGGCACAATGCTGCTTCAGGCTCAGTCTTGCCAGGCTTTGTCCCCGGTAAAAGACAGCATGTAAAGGGCATTTTCATCCTCAATGCTCTATATGTAAAATGAGCGAGTCCTACATAGCTTCCTGAATTACAGTAAGAGGTAACGGAAGTGGGGAGAAAGCACTCAGTTTGCTCAAAAATGCTTCAGAAACTGATGGCAAGGCCAGAAATTGAAACTAACACCCATGTATACCAACCCTGGCCTTCAAACATGAGTTTTAAAAATTACCTCCTACTCCGTAGTTCTGTCTGTTCTCAGACAATATAGTCCCTCCCTCACTGAAGGTAAGAAGCAATGAGCAGAAAGTAAGACTCAAACAGTTTTTACATTCACAAGGACAAACACTGACTGATGGAATTCTGGCAATGAATTCTAGCAATCATCCTTGGTTTCTTATTAAAGTGCATTCTCTCTTGAACTCTCCATCACCTACAAGGCATCCATTTATTAACCCACTATTGGGATTCCCACCCTTTAAAATTCTTGCCTCAGCTTGTTTTTTAGCATGAGGATCTATGAAATATCACCAGCCCTGCAGCTTGTTTAGTCTTGTGGCAAAATAGCTCACAGCAGAAGTGCGATTTTCAGTGGAGACATCACTCTGCAAATACATGCACATAACAAGGGGAGAGCTCCAAGCTGTGCTCAGCATATTCCATTTATAAAGACGGCTGACTCAACCAGATAGAATAACCCCAACAGATTAATTTGCCATGAACAAATTGCTCAGCACAGTATGAAGCTCAAAAGCAATTGCTTTGCAGTTGATAACAGGCTGCTGGCTAAAATGTGATGTCTCCTGTGATGAAGAGACAGCTTCTATGAAATTCTTTAAGATACTAAGATGTTCTCCTCCTGATACTTTTCAGGAAAAAAAACCCCATAGCCTCTTAATTCTTTGCTCATATATTCCTTAAGCAGGCTGATTTTTAATGAGGCACAGAGAAGTTTGCCTATGCAAGATCTTCAGGATTTAGCACAGCATTAAGGAGCATTCACTGCATTAATACATGCAGTGTATTAATGACAGCTCTAGAGAATTTAATAGAGAAGAAATAGGACTGAAATAAGAGACACAAAGTAGATTTATCCCAGGTAAGATGACTAATGAGTTTCCTGAGGTTTAATACTGGAAGATTCTTCCAGGCTTAAAACCACAACTAACATAAAGCAGATTGCATTGATGTGCTTCAAGTCACTTGTTGACAAGTAAACTTCAGATGAGTTACCGCATTGCAGCTACAAGTGAAAATACTAGTACAATATTTAGCAACCATCACGAACACAAACACCACATTAAATAACATTAAATATCACCCTGCTGCTATCAAGTAACTATAGCACTCACCTAGCAAAGCTGTTATTCTCATCTTTACTCCAGGCTAAGCAAAGACTGTAAGAGGAGCTAAGAAACTGCCCAGGTATGATCACTTGCACAAAGATTGTTCCCTCCTTAGAAGTAGACTGTGCCTACTATTCATATGTGGTGAGTAGATAGAATTACAGCAATTTTGGAGGTACTTTAACAGCCATCACATACTATCAGCTACTTGCTGTACACTAGACCATAGTACTCATTCTAGCCATTTCTTAAATGCAATAATTGAACAAACTGTTTGACTGCACCTTTATAAAATAAGCATACCTTAGAATATTCTGGTTTTCTTTTCTTTTGCTCTGCACTACCCTTGTAAAAGATTGGTTCAGTGAGTATGGATTTGCAACTACAATGATATCACCCACCAGCTCTTTCAGGTGGAAGGACTGCATAAGGTGTTGTGATTTAAAGGAGGGAAAACACAAAAAAGGTGAAAATATCTTTGCACAAAGGAAAAATTATACCCTTTTTGACAAGACATTTAAGAAGGAATCAAAAGCCACCACTTACCAAAGACTCTGTCACATTCTCATTTGATTGCACTGTAAATGCAGAGATATCCTAGATATAGAAATGAAAAACAACAATGCAAAAACATTTGAGACAGGATATTTGCAGGTGTCCATCAAAGACCTGATTTTTTAATGGTTTATTCATGAAGTACAGTCACATAGAATAAGATGACAAATACAACAAATAATTATATTTAATATTTATTTAGATTATCTGAGTACTATTAATATTAAAGACTTTTTCAATTTTATGTTCAATCTTTCTAAACCAAGAAGATTTTTCACCTCACTAAAGGCAGTGAAAACCCCTTCATTAAATACATGTGCTTCATAAGGACTTTGTTTAAGGTACAATACACTTCTAAGCTGTGAAACTCTGAATCCTTTTTGCAGACCACACATGGCTGAGCCTGGAGAGTAGGCCAGCTCTAAGCTACTTTCTTCTTGATGATGGGCTTTTATTTGAATAATAACTACAGCAATTACAAATACAAAATTTTACCTTCATTAAGAAAGTAGAATCATGGAGGTCTTTTCCAACATCTCATTCAGAACCAACTAAATTGCAAAATATTGCTGGGCCAAATTATTTTCCTACTGCAGAGGGGGAAGCAAATATTTATTTCCTCCAGACGAACATTTTGCCTTAATTACTAGAGGTGGTAGCCTTGTGCTTTGCCCCATCTGTCCGGATCCTTTAGTAAACTAAATGTTCTGGAGCAGAATGGTTAAGCACTGGAAGACTCATTTCCATCCTTGAGCTGAGCCTTTTTGGGCACTTTTGAAATTTGGTGTACAGGGTGTGCTGTGGTTGAGCTAGTCTCTAAGAGGATGCTGGAAAATAATGAGGCCCCAGGTCATCCACCTGAAATCTGGGATCTTAACACAACCCTGGAATTTGAAAGCATAGAGATGGTGTTTTTATGTGCTGTATGTCTGTGAAGCATACCACAGACTTAGCATCATCACAGCAGCAAATAAATAATTTAGGTTTAACTTTGACAGTAAAATACACCTTAACTGAAAACAAAGATGAAAAAACGATAAAACTCACTACACATTTACACATAGAGTCAGTGAAACTATGTGAAACGGAAAACCTGCTTTATGGGATTTTAGGATTGTGAGAAAAATAATCCACAAAAGAGCACAATAAAAATGCTAGACCAGCTGTTTCAAGAGGAAAAAGCAGTCCCACTAAGGTAGTCAGATTTTTTGCTACTGAATTCAGTCAGGCCAAGAGTCCTAAGAGTATTAGAATCTTTCTACTAACATCTAAGAAGAATTTCTGATGACAGACAAGGTCTGGATTTGAGACAGTATGATGTTGCTATGCAGCTTGTCTGTAGAACAGATTTCCTGAATTTGTACAGCCAGTCCTAATCCCTTCCCAACAGCACAGAAAAAAATTATCTCAAAACCTGTTTATTTCTTACCTGTGCAAATCCATTAAATGCTATGGTGGATGCCTAAGTAGAAGTGAAGATCAGAACAAATTATAATTTGTTTACCAAATCAGAACATGAGTCAAAACATTTTTATTTGCAAAATAAAAATGTAGGCCAGACATAAAAAAAAAGAAAAAAAAAGAAAGAAAAAATAACAAAATGAAGGGCAAGGCAGCAAGAAATTGGACAACACTGCTATTTGATAACAGGCATCACAGGCTTAAAGAAAACAACAAAAAGAATAAGCAGAGTAACTTATATATTTTTATAAAACAGTAATAAAAAAACATCAGGTGCATTTAAAAATACACAGATAAAACACAAAAGTTGCCAGCCACAACATGTCTTCACAGTTCAAAGCTTCATTCACCATTTTGAAATGCATTTTTGTCAGCCTGCTTGAAGGGCTGAAGGGCACCACACTATGAACAGCTGCATGGCAATTTTTCAAAAAAAGAATAGCATGGGCTTAGGAAGGGCAGTAGGAAACACACAAATGGAATGTTTTTAAATAACAAGGTTATGTATGGCCTAAGGAACTCTTTGTCTAGACTAGGCTACACACTGGGGTAGGTACCTCTTCTTTATCAGCCTCAATTTCCTGGTACAACAATCCATATCTCCGGTTAGCAATTTCATCTTCAGATAAATCTGAGTTGTTGGTCTCATTGTCTTTAGGACTAGTTGAACTCTCGGTGCTAGCATTTCTGGAATTTCCCATTTGAAACAGAGCCAAGGGTTTAGCTATCTCCTTGCTTGGTCCAGGATTGCTAATGCCTGCCTGCTCCCCAGGCAAACCTTGTTTTACTGGTGTCTCCTGAATTTTGTTGCTTGTGCTTGCAGCTACTTCTCCCCAGCTCTTATCAGTACCTCCTAGGTCTTCTGTAGACCATTTATTACTAATGCCTAACCAAACATTACCTTCCTCTGAGTTTTGCTGCTTGGGGAAAAATGGCCAATTGTCCAGTCCATTGGCTTGGCTATCTGACAGATTAGAAAAACCCCAGGAATCACTAGTAACTGTTGGATCCCAGTTTGCCAGCCAGGGGTCTGTTTCCAAGGCTTCAGGAACACCACTGCTAGTCACTTCAGTGACTGCTGCTGCTGTCCTACCTGTCACTTGGTTGTCTGCATTATCTAGGCAAGGATTATCACAGCTTGTGCTAGCTGCATCGGCTGTCTTGGGCAGCAATGCCCACTGGTTTTCAGCAGCAGCTTGACCATTAGTACCAGTACTACTGTTTGGGAGGCAGCTGATGCTGTTGTCTTCAGTTCCTTTACCAGACTCTTCTGCACTGAATAATTCAGCATCACACAGATCACTTCCAGTATCTGTAGGGTACTTTCCTGTGTGGTCAGTTATCTCTAGGTCCACATGTACCCTAATGTTTATAGACTCCATGGATGTACTCTCTCTAGTACCACTGTCAGTTTGGTCTAAGGCATCCTCAAGTGTCTTTTCATGGTCCTGATCCCAGATACCAAGGACTCTCTCAGGTTCAGCACCAGGGCTTTCTATAATCTTACAGTTGTACACCACTATTTTGTCCCCACTTTCCAGCCCTGTGCTCAACAATGGTATTTCTCCATCTGTCTCCTCAATGACATTGACCTGTTTGAATTCTCCTTCTTTAGAGTTTTCTAGGTTAGCACCACTAGCTCTCCCAGCATCTCCGTCACTATCTTCAAACTCATGTAAATTTTCTACCTCTGTACTGACTAAAATTTCAAGATCTGATTTTGCTAAACCCTTACGAAATTCTGCCTCACTGTTTCCTTTGGTTTCCCAGCCTTGCTCTTCCAGTTCCTCTGTACCTTCTACCTCCTTGAAGTTAGTGCCAGTCTCTACCTTTTCACTTGGCTTGACACCTGCCCACTTGTCTTCCTCACGCTCTTCCTCTGTCTTTTGCACATCACATGGGAGGGGTTCATCCAACAAGCTATCAGTTCCCAGGATGGGTGTCTCAAAACTGTTTACGTTCTCTAAAGGCTGATTGGTCACCACATCTTCCCACACGACATTTTTGGCATCCAACTGGTCCTCCAGTGAAGTCCTCTGGTTTTCGCTTACAGAAGCTGACCCTGGTGCAGCATCCTCCTGCTCACCTACTGCAGGCCAAACACTAGCAGGCAGAGTACCCGTGGATTGACTTGAGGTTTGCTCTGCCCTGGGCAAAAGCAAAGAACTGCCTGCAGTAATTTCCTGGCTGATACTGGGTGTGCTAATATCTAGGCCCCAGTTGAGTGAACCTAGATCAGTTTGAGATCTGTTAATATCTTCTGATGACCCACTGTTTGGGGTTTCCTCCATGATCAGGTTACACAGGGAAAGACTTTTTGAAGAATCAGGCTTTAAGCAGACAGAAAAGCAAAGAAAAAACACAAGATGAAAAAGATAAAGGTGGACTTGATGAGAAAACACAAAATCTATATTTTACAAGAGCAATTTTAATTTAAAAAATGAAGTGACTACATTAAGCCATTTAAGGAAAAGCTATGTGGTTTGCAACATCTGTAGGCAATAAATTGTAATGCAAAAGAGCAGCACTGATACACAAAACCAGAAAACTATATTACACCACAATGATTAAAGACGTCTCTAGAGTGGTTGCGATTTTGGGGGGAGGTTTACTTACCGGCTGCACCAATTCACTGCTTGTCTGTATAGAAGAAAGTCACACATATAAAACACAGAAAAGAAGAACATGATGTACTTTGATACAGCAGCCGTTCATTAATTAGCAGTTCTCTAACCAGCTGCAGTTACCAAAGCAGTGTGAGGAAGGAGCTGCAGGTCCCTTTCTGCCACTCCACCAAAGACTAATTCCAGGCCCGTGAATTTTAAGCCTCTGAATTACATTATAAAAAAAGTTCTTAGCGTATGTTGAATATTTATCACATCTTGCTTCCCCTGTGAGCCACTGACATTTTTATTTCAAACATTTAGCTATGAAGTACACTAGCATTTTTTAAAAATAGAGCAAAGACAAAAATAATCATAATACAGAATACATATACAACATTAAAAAGCTATAAATAAAACTGCAAGAAGAAGACATTGATAAAGCTCTCTAATCAGAGTTTAGAGCAATACATTCTCAACATTTCTGGGTTATTTTAGCTGGTCTAGATATTTGCAGCCTTGAAATTTTGGTGAGCCTGCATATGTGGCTGTTTAGTTCAGGCTTTATTTAACCTCACTCAGTATAAAGAGATAAGCATTTAATATACAAAACATATGTGATCACATATGTGATCACAAAACAGTGCTGTGAATCTGAATACATGATAAGCATTCATAGATTTCTGTACTGGCTGAAGCCACAAAATGTCAAACATGAACGTACCAGGCTCCATGTCAAGTCAACCCAGCTAACTCCATGACACAGAGTCAAAAAAAAGCTCACAAAAGTGAGTTGTTTTCTTCCTGCAGATCATTGTATCATATTCGGCACCAGGAGGAAGAAGGAAGGATTCATATTGTAGGAAGGCAGCTTCCTACAGTAGCAGTTTCTTTTATGAATAATTCCAGTTCACTGTGTGCCCACAAAGACAAGCTAAATTCTCTCCTTACTCCTGGATTTTGAGAAAATGATTGTCCATTGGGTTAAAGTCCTGAGGAATTACACCTTCAAGTATTCATAACAAGTGACTAACATCCATTATTACCCTCTAATAGCTGTACTTCAGGCATATTAAAAGCAACACACTCAGTTGTAATGATTGTGAATCTTGTTAGCCTAGATCTGACATAATTTAGTATTTGTAGGCTAAGAAACAGAGATTATTTTTTATTGTTGTTAGTTTTAAAAGATACCCAGTGGCTTCATCTGCTTGAAAGAGTTTGTCATGGTCTTTAAATTCTTTATCTTGGCTTTTGGTAAAAGGATTGTAAATCTGAGTTTAAGTTGTTACAAAACCAGAGGCACAGAAATACAATTATATATGTCAGGCTTACCGTCCATAGATCCCATGGCAATGTCTGAAAAAAGAAGTCGAAAAAAGAGCTTGTCAAATACCATTAATGTACTGTATGTCCAACATGCTACATAACAATGTTCATTAACTAAAAAGAGAGCACTTATTTATATACATACTTATAGTACATACATATTTCATATATTAGCACATCTGTGCATGTGTGTGTGCGTATGCATCCGCATAATACTTTTGGTTATATAGGATAGGCAGTATTCAATGCATTGTGGTATTTCCCACTTCAAAGTAGTTGCTGCTTTCCAGCAAACTCGCATTTCCGTATGCGTGAGTAATGGTCAGATTCTGAGTTGAGTGACTTTCAACAGGTATAGGAGCCTCTGCAAGGTGTCAGCTTTATAGAGTTTACAAAGGTGAGACTTTATAGCCAGTTAAAAATGATTCAGCTATCCACTGAGAATAAGTGGGTTTTCTGACAACACTGACACTAGAAAGGAAAATGGCATACTTTTTGGGAAGGAAATAAGAAAGTTGACCAATATTTTCTTTTTCTTGTTGTCCTGGGTTAGTTATATATATTCTATTACCACCCACAAAAGCTGGATAAATTTCATAATTACACACCTGGGACTGCTTATCTCAACTGAGATAAGCACTCCAGCCNCGCCCCTGGGGGAGGTGCCAGCCAAGAAACACAGCATAAAACAAGGGTTTTGGATCAGAGAAGGAACCCTCGACTCGACGGGACTCCACTCTCAGGACTCCACTCTCGACAGGACTCTCGACTCGACTGGACTGGACTCCACTCCTCAGAATTGGATTCAGCTAGCTACTCCACTCCACTCCTCGGAATTGGACTCAGCTACTCCACTCCACTACCGGGACTGGACTACCAGGCCTTCTTGCAGGACCAGTGCCTCACTGGACTGCACAGCTACCACCCTGACTGACAGGGTGCCAGGTTGTATTCTGACTCTATCAGTGGTTTGGTTTTTTTTGTACTATTGCATTTATTTTACTTTCTCCTATTAAATTGTATTTCTGACTTGGAGTCTCTCACTGGTTTGCTTTCAAACCCTCACACTTGTCCAGTTAATAAATGTTAATGAACTCTCAATAGAAGAGCTAACAGACAGATGTAAGAAAAGCAGCAGATTTCACGCCAACCATATGAGAAGGAACTCTGCTGGTTTGTACCAAAAGCTGAGATGGTGCAAAATCTACCTACTATATTCACACCTAGGTTAAAGTCCACAAAATGCCAAAACTTAAAGATGTTCAAAAAGTAAAATGTAAAATTGAAACATTTGCAAATCTCAAATGTGACATCTAACATTTTGGTGAGAGAAAGGATTGCTACTCTTAGCTTCTCTTCTTGCCTGCTTCATATTTTATAAGGACAGAATGATTCTCTGAACAACTTCTGCTTTGATGAGCAAAAAACACAGTAATAACTCACTACTCAGATTTACAGCAAATTAACATCAACAGCCATTTCACATTCATTTTTATTAAGTCCAGGTATGTGCTGCTTCTATGGATGTAATTCATAAGTGCATGTGCTTACTTTGCTGTAACATTATTAGCTAAACTCTCCAGCTTTAAGGAAAAATGACAGGTCTGTTCTTCTAGTGGTACCTGGTACAAACCCTGGATGTCCTACTGACTCCCATGAAAGGAGAGATTGTGCATCTTCCATTTTTTCATTTTCCTTTCAACTTTGAGCAAGAGGAGGAAGGAATAAACTGAGGGAAAGGTGAGAAAAAGCGCAGCTAGCAAACGAAGAAGAGAACCAGGCAGGTTTAGAAAGGTCCCTTCTGAAGCAGCCATACAAAACAGAAAAGCAATTGAAGGAGAGACCAGGCCTCATTTACTGTGGTTGGATCACCCTGGCAAAGCAGTAGAAGGAGGCAATTAATTAAATTAACTATAGAGAAGTCATGCCAGGCCTCCCAAGGCATCATGCACAGATGACTACTCCTCTCTTCACATCACTACTTCAGCTGCTTGCTGATTGGAAAATATCCACAACTGAGGCAAAAACTATACACATATAGAAATACCACTTAAGGCTCTCTTCTTAATCTCCCTGAAGCTGAGGGCTCTCCAAAGACTGCAACCACAGGTTTTATTCTCTCTATACTGCCATAGCAATGATCCTGTGAAATCCAGTGAGACCAGGACCCAGACTACAGGGCTGTCTTCCCTTCTAAAAACATGGTGTTCTGACTCATCCACATGCTCTTGTGGATGCGGACCATCCTTTCTCATATACATATATTGTGAGGAAAGGTGAAAGGAGTAAAGGTGCTCAGTGAATGCTTCCCATGACCCTAGATGAAAATTTACAATGTACTTTTCTACACAGAATTATATTCTGTATTTCATAGTATAATTGAATACAAAACAACTGTTTTTCACTAAACTGATAAACTTTTCTACGATCTGTACACTATGATGTCAGAAAAAATGTGGTCTGTCACAAAAGTTAAATGTGTTTGGTGTAATGATCCCACTGCTCTAATCAGCATTATTACAAAACAAGCTGAAAGGGTAGTTATCAAAGCCACACTCAGAGATTTCTGTCACTGCTGAACGCTAAGGAATTTCATTTGCCTTTCCCTTCCTCTTCCTCTTCCTCTTCTCTGTTTGGAGGGAGGAAAAAACAACAAGCAAAATGCACAAAGCTTCTGCTAGAATGAAACTCTTCTCATAGCAAATCTCAGTGAGAAATTTCAGATAACGTTCAGAGTGCTGACAATGCATCACTTTTCTGACAGTGCATATCCTGTCAGAGATCACTATAGATCTTACTACATAACTAGGACTTCACACCAAATAAAAAATTAATTAACTGAGGAAGAGATCAGCAGAGAATCAGGACCATCTCAGCCTCAAAGCTTCTTGTCTTCTCACTCCTTTCCCAGTGTTGCATTCCGGAACAGCTGATTAGTCTTCTCATGTCTCACAGAACAAACCAGATTAGTGATAGCACAGGGATAATAGGTCTTGCTAACAGTGTATTAACATTGTTTCTTTGTGTACAAGACAGAGATACAGATATGCTGGCCAGGAGATCTTCCCTTCTTTAATACCTGCCTTCTGGGTAGTAAGGGTGAATTCTGCTATTAAAATAGCACAGTAAAGCAATTGCATGCTGACTCCATGAGACCTAGGTGCCCTAAGGCATCTTTCCAGTCATGAAGAATCAAAGTCAGGTCAGAAAAGTTGCCAGAAAAAATAAGCACTGGAGAATAATAATGTTTAAACTAAGAGTTATTCTAAAGATGGAAAATAACAGCATGCTAAAGTCTAGGCCAAGGTACCAGCAATCATTCTCATCAGCAGACATCTCACTTTACCACCTGACAATTTCCTCTCCTTCCAATAGATCATCAAGTATAGGGTTACTGAGGGGGAAAGATAGAAGGCTGACTAGTGCTTCTCAGGAAGATAAAGCTTTTCAGACACTTCTCATTAATACATGAAGCAAATCTTTGCTACCAAACACAGCACATTGTATTCATATGCTTTGCCTATGTCAAGGCAAAGAGATACCTGAGACATGGGTGAATGACTAACTCCTGTTGATACAACTTCTGGCTTGAAAGGGTCGAAGTCCAAATCCAGCAAAGATTCCTCTTTCTTAGCTTCAGGTACTTCATTCTGTGAGAACAGAAATATAACTCTTGAAAAACTTATCTTTCAAAAGCTGCCCTGGGCAGTAAAATATTAAGAGGTGCAAGAAAAAAAAAATTATATCACAGATTTACTAGCTGTGGTACACAACAGAAAGGGAGGAAGCTCTGAAGATTTTCCTGAGCTTCAGTATAAGTTTTAATTTTGTGAGATTTATGATGCCTTTGGTTTCTCTGCAGTACAGCTTTGCCTTTTCAGGCTAAATAATCACAGCCCTTTCAAAAAAGTGATGAGTGTACACCACTTGACTGTGAAGACCCTTTTAAAGTGCTTTGAGACAGACATCGAAGTAAAAAACTACATAAATGGCACCCAATGCCTATACATTCCAATAAGTGAATCTCTCCCCAAACACAAACATCATTAAAAAGCCAATACAGAAGGACATAAATGCATTTGAATTAAGTTTTAATTCTGAACATGTATGCCAATTTACAATTAATGCTGCCTTTAGCTCTAAACTTTAGGAAACATCTGATAGTAAGGCACTGGAACAGGCTGCCCAGAGAAGTTGTGGATGTTCCACTCCTGGAAGTGTTCAAGGCCAGACTGGATGGGGCTTTGAGCAACCTGGTCTAGTGAGAGCTGTCCCTGTCCATGGCAGGGGGGTTGGAACTAGGTGATCTTTAAAGTCTCTTTCAACCCAAACCATTCTATGATTCTACGATATGTTCTTAGTAAACTGGATTACATGGTAGAGCCTTTTTGGTTTGCAATTAATAAATAAGCCAAAGCCTCTAAGGTCACTACAAAAATACATACATACATACATACATACATACTACATACATATCTATATATATATATATATAGGTTCAATGGGCTACATGTTTTTTCTGCTGTAAAATAACCTGAACAAATGATTAGTGTGCTTCAACATAAAATATTAATTAAAGTGAAACTGAAGCTGAGATTTAATTATTAGTAATTATAAATATTCTAGGCAAGCATCTTGGTCTTGGTAACAAGACCAGGATCTGCCTACTGCTAGTTGTTCAGTGTTTGTTAAATAGTGAGAGAAGCTCGTACAAAAGGGGAAGTCTACAGCAACAGGGCAGGTATAAAACCAGCAAAACTACAAGATAATAACAATGATGATGATGATGATGATGATAGTAAAATAAATGAACAAAGACTTTCTATTATTAAAACACTTAAGAATATAAACTTTCCAAATTAGTGTTATTATTGGTAAACAGATGTCTGAAGTTAGGTAATGAATGGCTTCCATTATGCCACAAAACACCTGAACTATCTGTGTCACCCGCAAACATGGTCAAAAGAGCTCTACAGCTCCCATGTTAGGAAAGACAGAGTGACCTAGAACTCTTCAGCCTGGAAGAGGTGAGCTAGGGGTGATGTGAGCAGGGTCTACACCAGTGTGAGACGCACAGGGGTTTGACTGCTCCCTGATTCTTCCAAAGCAGAAAGGTAGTTGGCAGCAAAGTTGATGGGGGCAAATGTGGAATAAGGAAAAAGTGGTGGTGCTCCATGTGGCTGAGGACCTTCTTGTTTTCAGGTGATATGAATATGAAAAGTGTACACATGCTGAAAGACTGAATAAACTTGTGGCAGAGTAGTCTGTTGAAGCCTACTAAATAGGTAGAAATCATGTTGAGGAAGCCCCTAAGCAGCAAATGACAGGAGACTGAGAGATTGCAGTAGAAGGGGTTGTCAGGAGTCCCAACTTTGCTTGCCTTGATTTATCTTCTTTCTTTGGCCTCTGCTTTTGGCCACTGGTGATGACAAATATCTGGTCTGACACACTGAAGCCAGTGTTAGAGTCTCACACTTCAAAAAGGCAAACCCACCATTCCCACTGGTAACCAGCATTACATTCATTCTCTCATGCCTTCCATACAGTGTATTTACATTTCATCACATATGCTCTTGAGGCACTAATACTCATATGGTCATACACCCTGATGAAACAACAGAGCATTTGCTGGCATATAATCAGAATTGGATGGAGACATAAAAGTTAATTATCTTCCACAGAGATTTGAAAATACTTACGATTACTGAATCAGATGAATAGGAGTCTTAGGCCATGAGTGATGACATCTAAGGTACTGACAGTGATAGGGTATTGATCACTGATAGCAAAAATTATCATTACTCATGACTCTCAGACCAAAATGAAGAGAACACTTGTCTTAACTTTAGTGACAAAGGCCCAAATAACCATACAGAGTACCTAAGACACCACATTACAGGGAGATGTAGAAGAAAGAGGAACCTCAGGAAACGCCTCAGTAAAGGACAAAGCTGTGACAGGAAGGCCTGCCAAACATCCTATATTTATTCCACCATAGCATGATGAAGCATGAATAAACGAAACATTTCAAAGAGGTGGCTGTGGCAGAAGCAAGGCTGTGCCTCTCAGAGGTATGCACAAGCAATGAAGAAGGCACAAGAAACCTGCAAGGAGCACCAGAAGCACTGTTAGCCCCTCTCTGCACACAGTACAAGCCTTAAAACAGCCTTAGCAGTTATGGGCCATTCACTTCAGAGCTGTCAGACACACTCGGACACATTACCTATCTGTGGGGGACATATAAAGGCCTACGATGTCCAAGCTAGTAACTGGACACTAGGGAGAAATGTGATGTGAAGAAAAGGAGAAATAAAGCAAGGAACACTCATTTCTAAATGATCCTTTGATCTGGTCACCCAGATGTTTCTTCTTCTCACCTCTTTGTTTTACTTAGCAGTAATTAAATCCATCCTTGACAATCAATAATCTAGATGTGTGAGATATTTTGTTGAATCAGTGCAAAAATATTCAACAGCATCAAGCAGAACTGTCTTTCAGCATCTTGCACAAATGCAGAAAATGCATTAGTACTGCTTGGGAAAGAAGGAGGAACAACAACAATTACAGGATATTTGTGTTTCAGGAAACAAAAGTGTTCGGCCTGTTTGTAACCCTCTCTGAAACACTGGATTAAAGCAGCAAAGCTCTACTCATCAGTCTGTTGGTTTTGCACCTCTGCGTGAGCAGTGTCTGGGACACCAGTGGTGGTCCCTTGGGAAGTGCTGTACCATTGGCAGGTTCTGCAGGCTTGACAGCTTTCTCCATACTGCTCAACAAAGGCTTTGGGAGTATAGGAGAAGCCACAAACACCAAGGGGAATAAGTCCACGTCTCCTGTGGATTTCATGCTATATATTTTCCATAACTGGTTCACTTACACAAGGATACAAAACCTATACATCACATTATTTGGGCATGTCTGTAAATACTCAGAGGTCTCAGATACAGTAAGAATGCTTTAGTGATGGGGGTAGGTTTTGTGGAGGGAGAAGTGCAGATGATTGATGAGAAAGTGGCCAGAGAATAACTTAGGTCATTCCCCGGTCATTGACTGTGGAGGAGAGAAGGATCACTCACTTAAGGGAGATACATTTTTCCTTGAGAGACAAGGAAAAGATTTCAGTTCTCAGAAGCATGCCCACTTTTATTATGCCATTACATTTTTATGCCAATTTCTCACAGAAAGGATGTAAAGATTCTGGAAATGTGACTTACACTAATTTAAAGCCTTGTTCCGGCGTCATCTCTCAATGGAAAAAAAAACCAGTTCCATTTCTGCTTCCCTGGATGGCCTGACATATGCAGGTTAGCTGGATACAGTATTTAATGCAGAGGGTTACATCTAGCACAGGTTACACCAACTCTTACCACTGATATCAAGGCTTATGCTACTGGAGTAATTAATTCCTATGAAGTCAGGGTACAATGATGCAACAGACCTGCCATCTCCCTTCAGAAGGAGGACCTAGCAGCAGCTGCATTCTGGGAGTAGCCTTTAATTCTTCAATTGCATGGAAACTTAACTATAAACAAAGCTTTTCTCTTCCAAATAGATCCCTATAGACAGCAATGCCTGTTTCTCCCCACCACAAGAAAAACCAAGCATCACATGTTCACATTGTATAAAATACATTTTTCATTGCTGTGCCTACGTTCTCCTGTGCTGTCAAATGAATTGGTACAAAACCAATGAATCATATGAAAACAGAAATTAATAAACATTCTGTATAAGCTTCACATCTACATATTTCTCTTCAATCTGCTAGACACAGGCTCAGATTTCAGAGTTGTAATTACCAAGAAATAAAGGGTCCATTATCGAAAAAACCAGCAATCACTATAGCTATGTAAAAGCTGAATAGCTGAATACAAATTTTAAGGACTTATTTTGCACAACTCTGGCTTTTCTGTTTATTATATGCAACTTTAAAAAATTTCATAATAATGAGATAAAATGAATTTTGATCTGTTCCCTGCCATGTAGCTAATGTTTCTATGAGCAAAGCCAAGTGAATGAATAATCTAGCTGAAGCAGTCTTTTATACCTGTAAAAACCAGCCAAGTTCCATTTTTTAAAAATCACTCAAAAGAAAAAAGGAATACTTTTAATGATTTTGATGTAGGAAACAGAAATAATGAAGGATCCACTATAAAGTTCCACTTGAGATGCTTCGCATTAGAAAAAAGCATCTTAGATCAACTCTCAGCTAGTAATGCAACCTGGATGCATTTAAATCTCAAACATGACTGTATCACAGTATTTTTAGTCCGACATCTCAGGAAATCTCTCATTTTTTTCAATATGTTAGCAGTGTTAGCCCTTTTGAGTGATTACGTGTGACCTATTCAAAGGCAAAATACCATATATGTAACCCTTTTAAGATAACAGAAAGTGGTAATTGTGCCTCTGCCTTCTACCTGCACCCTCCCCCTCCCTCCCCATGAAGATCAGCCCTAGGGGCACTATCTTAGAGAACTCAGGATGATTACATGGTTAGATGGACCTCTACACCATTCACTGAAGCTTACCTGTGATGGGGTTGTCACATTGATTTCTGGAACAAAGTTGTCATCAAATAAGTTAATGATGTTCTCCTGTTGCAATTCCTTCGTGGGTGTGAGCTTAGGCAGTGGTGGGACTGGCGGACCTTTCCTCAGCTAGGCAGACAGCAAAAATGTCACAGATTAGCTCAGGGATAAAAGAAAATCTTTAAGCTAGGCCTAAACAAATTGTGTTAGGTTTTTATTTCTGCTGCTTCACCCTAAATAAGCCATATATTGAAAGGAACTGCTTAATTGTTCACAACTAAATGCCTTGAAATAAACATTATGGGAAGAGCAAAACAACCCTATGTTTCAAACTGATTAAAACTCAAGGTTTCAGATTTCATACATAAGCAACTCTTGGTTGTTTTTTTTCTGCTGCAACATGCACACAGTGCAAGACACTTGCTCTTCTATGCAGCCCATAGTTGGAAGGGCAACACTGGACAGAACAAGGTCTGCAGCTTTCAGGTTTCTTGAGTTTATTTGTGTTTAGCTTTGGGATTTTGTCCCTGCCCACGTGTTGCTACCCTTAAAGTGTACTTAATGCTAAGACCATATAATCTCTTGGAACTATACCACTTGAAAGGTGCTTAGTTTACTAAATTCCCCCTGCTCTCCAGACATCCACATAAGTATGACAAACTAATTGCTTGGAATAACACCAAATAGTATTGGATAATTTTTAAATCTATCAAAACCCCAAGAAAATAAATCCACAAAAAATCCTCAGCTGGTATAGTGACATAACACCATTGGCACCAATGAGGCTGAGTCCTACAAGGTGAATATTCAGGCAGTGAGGCGTAACATTTCGGGAGACCAGAGAAAATAAGCATGCTCACTAAATGCAAAATTAATTTCCTTCTGATATGCAACCAGCATAGAAACAGCAATCAGCACAGAAGCTATCTCAATTCCAAAAACATCTGTAACATCAACACAAGTCTTTGATATGCACATGAAGTATCACATACAATTCACACTATAGATGGAACCGATGAATGAAACTAATTCTTACTTTACCAATACTGGTGAGAAGAGAATTACTCCAGTGATTACAGCAGTGTCAAACTTCTCAATCCAGTGTTAAAAACAACCAATAAGACTTTAATTATTAATAATTAGCATGGCAGTATTTCACCTAGCTTTATTATTTACTGTTTTAGAGATTGGCCAGACCAGTGATACTCACTGGCTAATTTTTCCCAGGGTAAGCATAAATTTGAAGATGAATGAAGAGCAGAAATACATAATGTACAAAAATTCACAAGGAGGTTTTAGAAATAGGCTTTTCAAACTACCACAGCTGGTATAGGGGTCCTTAGAGACAATGCAACTTTTTAAGAAATGTTCTGCTTTGTGGTTGCAAGTCCCACCAATTCACCAGGAACCTAAAATTTTCTTCATTCCCCCTAATATAAAAACCATTTTTCATTCATGTCATGACACAGGGATGAACAACTGGACAATAAGCAGGATAAGCAGGACAGACTGCAACAGAATCAGTGGCCTCCCTGCCATTACTCAGTCACAGCCTAGATGAAAAATTCACCATGTACATCATCCCAGCTATCTTTCACTGCACGACAGGTCAGGTCCTTCTGCTAGGTATATGCTTACCTGTGTGGGTGACTTAGGTCGGGTTGGTGCTGGAGATGCTGGTGCTAGCATATGATTGGGACTAGCAGTAGGGCTGGGTAGGGGAGAGACCTCCTCTGGTGGTGACGGTGTTTTTGCAAAGCGGAGCGGACCTGAATCACTAGACAGAAGCAAAGCAATGGCAAGGACATATATATCTTGCTGACTTATTACCTTGACAACTTGATGCAACAGTTGAACTGCATACCTGATGTAATGCCAGTGACCCCAAAAGAGTACTCCCTGGAGACAAACTAAGCCATTATATAATGACTAAAACTGCAATTACATGCAAATAAAATTCAGTGATCTAGTGTCAAAGGAAGTTTTAATTTTGAATGATCTTGATTTTTGGAACATTTGTTTACCTGATCATTGTAACTTGAAGAAAACAGAGTACCTGCATTTTTTCAGATTCTCTACTTGAAATACCATTTCATTTATAAATTTATAACTAGTATAAAATGTGACACGGATTTATTTTCTTCATTTCACACACTTCCTGGAATATAAGACTCTGAAGATTAAAAACCCCACAGGAAGGCATAACAATGAATACTGAAAATAATTTTGAAAGCTCAGCAACTTCAGAAAGGTTTCAGTAAAAGAAAACACAGCCAAGATTTTTTTAAAAATATCATTATTTAGAAGGACAAATCACCACAACTATAAACAAGCAGCAGTCAAGTGACTTCAACAGAGCTCTGCTGATACTAAGAAAAGATCTGAGGAAGTCCTAGAAAGCATCTGCCCTTCTCATGAAAGGACCTGGTGCAAACACCGAGATAATATTCAGCTACCTAGAAATGCTGAAAGCTTACAGTGAGGGAGGCTATAAACTACAGTACTCAATGACCACAGTACTTGGTAAAAGCGACTCCTACACATCTTCAGGGAGAGCAGAAGCACGATCTGATTGAGACCACAGCATAAACATGATCCTAATGCTAACAAAACAAAAATTGTTCTTTGGAAGGACAAACTTAGCTCACACTCACCACCTCTTTCTGTGGAAATATTAAAAGAGAAAAAATAAGCAGTCATTAAGAAATTTCTGTCCCAAGCACAATATTTGCCTTCAGGATAGAGTATTCAGTAGCACACAAGTTTTTAAGGTGTTTCTTTTTATGCAGTTCCTTAAAAGAAAGATTAGATACTGTACTTGTCTAGTATCGACTCCTCATGCATCTAAAATGGAAAGCTGTTTTATCTTAAGAAGACCCACTTGTGAATAGCCTTTTAGAGCATCATCACTAATAATGGAAGGTAAAATCTATCCAGATTTTCACACAAGCCTCTGCAAATAGTACAGCTAAAGAGAGTAACAAAGTAACTGAAAAAAATGGATTTTAAAAAAGCTTTTTAAAAGTAAGTTAAGATCACACTGCATTAACTAATGTCTAGTAATTTGCAGCAAAAATTGTTTTTCTTTTTTCTCTCAATGACCGAATGAATAATTCACTGGGAACAAGCATGTGCATGTTGGACATGGTCTAAGAAACACAGAAGGATAAAACACCTATTGTTTACAAAACAGCTTGAAATCTTCCAACACAACATTATTTTACATCCCATAAAAGTGTTTAAAAATCCTTTATGGAAACATAGTCCAGTTTGGGAATCCATCCCTCAAGGGCTGGAAGTGGTGATACATGAGCAAACAGCTCCGGAGGCAGTATGTAATATATGAGAATGGATTATTACTGAAATAATCTAAAATACAAATTTTGCTGACATACTTATAAAGCAGTTCGGAATTTGCATTAGTTCAGAAGGTTCAATATTTCATTCTTCGTTCTTCCAAAGTGAGATTAAAACAAATGTAGGAATATCTGCCATATGTTTGAGGCAGATGTTTGGTCAGTCATAATTGTTGCTAATCTAAGTCCATCTTGAGGGCAAATGAGCAGTAGCTATAACATTGTTCTGATTGCTTCTGACTAGCTGGGATTGAAGGAAAATTCAGGCTTTATGTATTAACTCTAAATATCATTGTGTCTTGATAAGTCTCACTGCTTTACATTTAAACCTTTTCTGCATATCAGTATTATTGAAAGCAAAAACTCAGAAATACTATACTAGCATCCACTGACCTTAAAAAAGCACCTTAAGAAGGATTTTAAACTCTTTTTGGTTTTGTGCTTTAAGACACGATTTCTCTTCAAAGTCTTTAAAAATACGGTATTACGTTACATTCTCTTTACTTCAGCTTTTCTGCTTTTATGGTGCACCCTCAGATCTCAACTTTTCCCCAAGCAGAAGAGATAAAAGTTGACTTTCAAAGTTTGGGATTCTCACCTAATAATAGGAGCTAAAACCATATCTAAATATTTCAAGGCTTTAAACAAATTATGAGAGTTAGCAACATTGCTGTAAACGAGGCATCTAAGAATAAATGAGCTATGTACTTAGTTGGTGCATATTGATGTATCAGTCTACAATGAACTTGGCTAAATTGAAACAGCCTTTATTCCTTTTCCTTTTTTCTTTGAAAGGACTTTCTAAAATGGAATAGAAAAATAGTTGGTGAGGAAGGAAGCTTTGTGTCTGTACTTCTATTGAGAAGAATTTAATCCCGGATACCTTCATCTACCATTCTGAACAAATAACGCTGGTTACCATGTTGTGCAGCAATCGCTACACATGGTGTAGGTGATTGCTACATATGGTGAAACCCACAAAGCCTACTGCAATACAATTCATTAGAAAAGCAGTAAATTCACCTTGGTGCTCCTTGAATGGTGAAGGCTTTGTCTGCATGCTGATCCCCGAGCTTTGTCATCACTTCATATAATTTGTGACATAGCTGTGAAAATAAAACAGTTGCTTGAGTTCATGTGAACAACTACAGTCATGATTAAAAATACAGGTGATAAATCTGGTCTGATAACTGATAACAAATAACCTTATAATATATAACTTGATAACTTTATGCTGTATAAAACCTTCCAAAAATTCTCAGTGCCATGTATAGTAAAAGTCTAAACAGAAACCCATTGAAATCCACAGAATCAAAGATAATAGCAGTTCTTCCAAAACATAACACTTTTTTTCAGAGAACAAGCTCATAAGTGTGACTGACTGCTATGTGAGCTCTGATGAAGGAGGTCACCTGAAGTTTAAAGCAACATGGGTAGCCAAGAAGATTAATCTTTTCCCCTGAAAAACCTAATCCAAGTTTTCACAGAACTTCAGTAAAGTGAGTTTTCAAAAAAATTTTGGTTCCAATTAGAAGGTTACTATAGATAATACACTACTATTTAGCCAGGTACATTCAAAAGATCCTCCACGAAACTGCTTGATTTGCCTAACAGTCACAGATAAAAAGTTGCATTGGTGACAAAGTATATAGCAGACTTGAAAGGACTGTTTAATATGTTTTTCTTGTACTGATTAAAACAAAGACGTGCTTAACAATTGGA
Source organism: Ptilonorhynchus violaceus (assembly GCA_013397565.1). Taxonomy (NCBI): domain Eukaryota; kingdom Metazoa; phylum Chordata; class Aves; order Passeriformes; family Ptilonorhynchidae; genus Ptilonorhynchus; species Ptilonorhynchus violaceus. Next base: position 23,124 of record VZRJ01006981.1, read on the forward strand.
CATAGCAAAAACACTGAAGCCAACAGTAAATTATCAAAAAAAGAAAGTAAATTTAGTGCTACAACTGATAGTGCACTGCAATCCAAAATTGTAGGGGCTGCTCTTTCCCTAAGGAGCGAACAAATATGGCAAGCAGAAATGAATATGGTGATTATACTACAAATCTGGATCTATAGCAAATTCTCATGTGTACTTCTGCTAGATTTTAACTACAAGACATTTGTTTGCTGTCATGCATATCATAATCCATTATACATGAGATAGTAACTTTTACTCACTAAAGCTATTTCCTTGTGAAACTTGGCTTCAAGGCTGGATACATTTTTGAAGGTGTTCACATAGAAGCCAATTCGTCTACAAAGGATGGCACAAAGAAAGGAAAAAGAGAATAAAAGATATGTGTGGGAGGGCCACAAAGGCAAATTAATTAATTGTTTTCTGGACTACAAGCAACATTCTTCACTATTATTCTCAGCAAAGCAAATGATGGAATATCAAAATTTCAGACTTTGTTTGTTCATGATTATTTCTCTTTGTGTTAAGATATATATTTCACACCGCCCAGTGAACCAAGTTGAGACTACTCCACATCAGGGGTCTTCAGCTTGTTTTAAAGAAGGGAAGAATGGAAAAGGATGGTCACAAGTGCAGCACAAGCACATGGAAGGCAAGATGCTCTGGGCATCCCATCTCCCACCAGACAGCATGCAACCATTTCCTGAAAGGAGAAAGATACCACTCGGGCACTGTGAGTGCTTGTGCCCAAATGCTATCACAGCACCAAGGTGATGCAGCTGTGCCTGGGGTCAGCTTTAATGTATACAGGTCAGTACAGCTCACAGGTGGGTTGTCCCATGCTGAGCCCTGAAACACATGCACATGTATATAAGAGAAAATAATATAGACTAGACATTTCTGCACATGTAGTCAAAAATCTGCTTATTTGGGGTGAATGATTACATACCTCTTCTACACTTCAAAAGTAGAAGGTGTTTTGTTAGGTTTTGTATTATTCTTTTTCCTATTTAAAACTTTTATGTATAATTTCTCCCAACTTTTATTAACAAAAATCATCTTTGGAATAAGAATAAGCCTGCAAAATGTCAACTCAATAGACAATTTTCTTCCTGAAGAATTGTAATAACCAAAATAAAGGATTCTGAAAACAACTGCTTTCTAAATTATGCCTATTGCTCAAATTAAATTCTACCTTTCCCTGAGACTAGTTAGTGCACAATACACATACTGCAATAAAACGGCCCTTACTCTAAATCATTCATATGCAGTTTTACATTTAGTAGGCCCACAAAAAAAATATCTTGAAGTGCTAAGAAGCTTTCCCTGAAATAGGCTGAAACACAGCAGGAAAATCCTCTATTGGTCTGAAATTCAACAGGATTTAATTTTGAAGGCAGAGAAGACAAAGGATACTTCAGTGACTCATAACACATTTCCACTCCAGATTGTCAATTCTTAAAGAACATAGCACACTAATGAGATGCTTATTTTTCTACTGCTTTTGTTCTCTCACTCATATTGTCTGCATTTTTTGTATTAACACAATTCATGATTAAACATCTTGAATGATCTATTCCATCAAATCATTTTACATCACAGACATAATCCGTGCAAAACTATAAAATGTGTCTTCTGATGTAGTTATAATAAAAAATTACCTGTAAGTAGACGCAAATCACCATGGACTACTCTGTGCTCTAGCACAATTATTTACTCATAAAATGGAGACCTTTTTGCACCTCAGAATGAAGACATGGTAATGAATCTTAAGTGCCAAGATATATCGAAAGAAATAAGCACAAATACATTTACAGTAAGCATATTTTGGAGCACCTGCATAGATTTTTCCTTTTATTATTTCAAAAAGATAATGGATGGAATCTTCAAGAATCCAGCAATCCATTTTCTATCAGCTCATTAAAAACCCCTCATTCCCTTTTCTTACTCCCCATTTAGGCCTTGCAGACAATATCTCTCCAGGCTTACCGTGACCACAGAGATGGCAACTCTTCTTGCAAGTCAGTGTTAAACTCTTCAAACACTTTCTGTGCTTTTTGAAATTCTTCTTCTGCCTAAACCAAAATGAAACAGGTGACTTCTGAAATCACTACAACATAACAAGACCAAAATTATTTTTGTGCGGTTTTCTTGGTAGGTCTTTGACAACTTTTATTAACAAAGGATGTGACTCAGTCCCACACCATGAAGGCCAACGCAGGATTTGCTGTCCCCTCGGTCTCGTCAAGACAGAAAGCTAGGGTGTGAAAGGGACTCCTTTGTGAAAGAGGCTGAGTGTGCCTACCACATGCAACAAAGTACTCAATACACATTTATGCTTAGAGATATCATTAATTCCTTTTCTAAGAGAGCAAAAGGAAGAGAAACTTTGTGCTCTGTCTCTGCATAGAAACAAATACTGCCCAAGCTCCCCAAGTATTCTGCCAGCATGATTCTGATTGTGTTACCTTGGTAATTCTGCTTTCATCTTTTCTTTTTGAGCTCTGCAGGGCTTCTAGATGATGCCTTGCACTGTCATAGTCCACTAGCTTTCTGCTTCGTTTTGCAATGCGAGTCTGTACAGGGTAGAAATGAAGGTAAGTACGAAGGGCACTTTATAAAGCTATTTTACTTATGTTGTCAATTTAGTTTTTGACATATTTTTATTCTCCCTTATCTGTTGGTCATATCTGAATTATTATATCATGTTGGAGGAATATGGAAATGTTAAAAAAGACAAACTAATCAGCTTATTTTAAATACAGAATAAATTTACAGATAGTTTGGAAAGGGTTTTCATGGGCGTAGGGCTTACAGGCCTTAAAATTGAGGTATCAGTGTTATGTAAGATTCGTCACATTCTCCAGAATAAGTGAACCTGTTAAACTCATGGTAACACAATCTTTTCCCCTTATATATAGTGTGAAAATTCAGCAATTAATGCATTTTTTATAGAGTTGGAAAAATGCTAAAATACACTTCTCCGTATAGTTGTTCTGACACATATATATATTTTGATACAGACTTTACAAAGCTATATATTATATGTAAAATCCACATGCCAAGAGGGCATAAGCACAGTTTGATTTAAAAGCAAGTTTAGGACTGTACATCAGTAATGTTGGTATTCTTAAATTATTTTTTATTTAGTCCTTGATGCAAATGACAAAGGGGATGACTGTGTGTTACCTTCTTAATTATAAACCATCACAAAAAATTTCCAGCTATGCCAATACAGTCATATTCAAATACAAAAGTGTCTACCTCTCACCTATAATGATTCTTTATCCTCACACATTTCATTTAGCAGCCATCTCCCTGGACTGTACACTAGACAGGCATCTGGCAGAGGCTAGAATCTGCATGACATTCTCTCCTGATGTGCATTGTAAAATCTTTTTATAACTAATTAAAAGACAGGAACCATGTTACAAAATCTTTTTGTAACCAATTAAAAGACAGGAACCATGTCTTAGATAAGAGAAAGATACTCACGGGTGCCTCTAGCCCATTAAAAAAAGTACACTTTCCATGTAATTTGTCTGGCATTTTAACAGCTGAAGAGCTTAATGTGTCCTTGTTGAAGTCAGTTAAAATTATCTCATACCAAAGAAACAGGAGCAGGAAAAAGCATAAAGTTTCCTCCACAAAGGCTAATTTATTTCGAAGTACTACCGCATGAAAAATATTTTTGTTCAGTTGAAAAATCAGCCCTGCCTAATGTCAGCGAACTTACTTACAGAACAACATCTTGTACTTTACAGGAAAGCATGACTTCTATTTCCCACCCTTTTTCGTTTTTCTTTGCTTGTAATCTCATTTTCTATTTATTTTGCAACTCAACAGAACTTAAAAAATTGTCCTTTACAGAAATTCATTACTCTACTTTGATATCAGGAAATTGTCCTAGATATGTATCCAATGTTAACAAAGATCCATCCACCAGTTTTTGATGGAAGTCTTCCCAAAGTTCATCACATTTCTGAAAAGGCAGAAAGGAGAAAAATGTGCTTAGTAGTTTAATGCCACTCTAAACATAGGAGAAATACAAATGTAATTGCAAAGATTACTCTTTCTGAAGTTTTAAAATGTTCTTTATGGAAATAAATCAGAGCACAAACATAAGGTGAATGAAAAGGTATACCTTGACATTGCAAGTTTAATTCACAACAAAATAAGATTTAACTTAATAAATAGTTTGTGTTTTCATTATTTCAAATAGTAACTGCTATGTGAAAATAAGGATATCACGGGTTCAAGGTGTTCCTCAGGGTTTCAGGTCCCTGAGGGTCAGCATCGCAGAATCTGAACCTGGCCTAGCTCTTGCATCTACATATGTTCATATGTTACAGAGAAGGTAAGTACAATTGAAAATAGAAGAGTGGGGAAAAAAAAGGGAAAAGTCTTTCCATCTCATACTTTTTGTGTCATTAAGGTACATTTGATGAAATGGCTGATGCACAGACAAGAACACTACCTTGCACTACTGGAGAACTGGAATGACAGATAGGAAACATCCCAATATCAGCAGGTAAAATAAACACAATCTATACCCCCGCCACCCTCCTCCACCCTGAAGATACAGTGTTTTTCCCCAGTCCCCTTTGGAGCTCTGGGGTAGTCACCAAGAAACACTCCCTGTAGTTTTCTGACTTTTATGAACATGTTAATGCAGCTCATGTGACAAGCACCCAATGGGTGAGATTCCTTAGCAGAAGCAAATCCTGTTACATAGAGACATAGTGCTTGAGGTCCTGGGTTCTCAACTGAACAAGTCATTAGCACATGTTAAACATCCTGATTTCCCCTTTCTTCACACATTTCAAGAATAACTTAACATTCTCCTTCGATGGGAGGGAGGCTAACGGATGTGAGCACTGCTCTGCAGGGCTGTTATCCTCACTGAGAAGCCTGGAAAGCTATTCCCTAGTGTTTATTTTATCATAACCTACTATAGGGCATATTATAAATGCTGTGTGATGCCAGCTTTCAGTTCATTCATTTCCTATTCTAACAGAGTCCCTAATGAATTATTAGAATCTATTAAACATGCTTGAAAGAAATACCTCATTTATTAACACAGTATTTAATCACAGTGGTCTAAAAAGCACCACAGCATTAGATCATAGAAAGCAACTGCCAGTCTTGTGCATTTGCCTTTGTATCTTGCTGATACATACTTTGAACAAATTAGAATAATGGAGGTTTTCTGAAAGCTAATGGACTCAAACAACATTGCTGAACAGTCCTTTAAGCCATCATCTTTCTTGCCGTACAGAATAAGATCTTTTAAGTGTATCCCTTTAGGAATGATTGTTTATATCCTAAACTGAACAGATATGTACTTCTTTTTTACTCTAGGTTGAGAGATCACAGAATCATAGGATCAAAGAATGAGCTAGGTTGGAAAAGACTTTTGAGCTTGAGTTCAACCTGTGACCTAACACCAGCTTGCCAACTAGACCATGGCACTAAGTGCCACATTCAGTCTTTTCTTAAACACCTCCAGGAACAGTGACTCCACCACCTCCCTGGGCAGCCCATTCCAATGCCTAATCACTCTTTCTGTGAAGAACTTCTTCCTAATGTCCAGCCTAAACCCCCCCTGGTGCAGCTTAAGACTGTGTCGTCTTGTCCCGACACTGTTTGCCTTCGAGAACAGGCCAACCCCCACTGGCTACAACTTCCTTTCAGGTAGTTGTAGAGAGTGATAAGGTTTCCCTTGAGTCTCCTTTTCTCCAGGCTGAACAACCTCAGCTTCCTCAGCCGCTCCTCATAGGACTTGTGTTCTTCACCAGCCTTGTTGCCTTTCTCTGTACATGCTCCAGCATCTCAACATCCTTCCTAAACTGAGGGGCCCAGAACTGGACACAGTACTCAAGGTGCAGCCGAACCAGTGCCGAGTACAGTGGAAGAATGACTTCCCTGGTCCTGCTGGCCACACTATTTCTGATACAGGCCAGGATGCCACTGGCCTTCTCGGCAATGTGGGCACACTGCTGGCTCATGTTCAGTCAGCTGTCAACCAGCACCCCAAGGTCCCTCTCCACCTGCCCACTGTCCAGCCACTGTCCCCAGCCTGTAGTGCTGCACGGAGTTGTTGTGAGAGAAGTGCAGGGCCTGGCATGTGGTCTTGTTAAACCTCATATTGTTGGATTCGGCCCATCTATCCAGCCTGTCCAGGTCCCTCTGCAGAGCTCTCCTACCCTCCAGCAGATCGACACTCCCCTGCAACTTGGTGTCATCTGCAAATTTGCTAATGGTAGATTTGATCCCCTCATCCAGATCATCAATAAAGATATTTAACAGGACTGGGCCTAACACTGATCTCTGGGGGACACCACTAGTGACTGGCTGTCAACTGGATGCAACACCATTCACCATCTCTCTCTGGGCCCGGCCATCCAGCCAGTTCTTAACCCAGCAAAGAGTGCACCTGTCCAAGCCGTGGGCTGCCAGCTTCTCCAGGAGGGAGATGGTGTCAAAGGCTTTGCTGAAGTCCAGGTAGACAATCCGCAGCCTTCCCCACATCCACCAGGTGGGTCACCTGGTCATAAAAAGAGATCAGGTTGGTCAGGCAGGACCTGCCCTTCCTAAATCCATGCTGGCTGGGTCTGATCCCTTGGCCTTCCTGTAGGTGCCATGTGGTCACACTCAAGATGATACCTTCCATAACCTTGCCTGGATCCGAGGTCAGGTTGACAGGCCTGTAGTTTCCTGCATCCATCTTTTGGTCTTTCTTATGGATGGGCGTCACACTGGCCAGCTTCCAGTCATCTGGGACCTACCCCTTTAGCCAGGACTGATGATAAATGATGGAGAGCAGCTTGGTGAGCTCTTCCGCCAGCTCCCTCATCACTCAGGAGGGATCCCATCTGGTCCCATGGACTTGTGAGCATCTAAGTGGCTCAGCAGGTCACTAACTGCTTCCTCCTCGATTACAGGGGTTCTATTCTGCTCCCTGTCTCTGTCTACCAGCTCAGGAGGCCAGTTGTCCTGAGGATGACCTGTCTTATTGTTGAAAACTGAGACAAAGAAGGTGTTAAGTACCTCAGCCTTTTTGCCATCTTTGGTAACTATATTCCCTCCCATGTCCTATAAAGAATGAAGGTTTTCTTTGCCCCTTCTTTTGCTATTAATGTATTTATAAAAACATTTTTTATTATCCTTTACAGAAGTGGCCAAGGTAAGTTCTAATTGAGCTTTTGCCACTCTAATTGATGAATAAATCTACATTTGTGACTATGTACAGAGAAAAATCAGGAGATTTTGTAATATTGCCCATGAGTCTCTTATCAAGAAACACATACAGAATTTATATTTACATCTAATAGAGCTTAAGACACAAATTTAGGTCCTTTCACACACAACTATAGATTTCCGAGTGTAAAATCTAATAGTCTACAGATACAAGATGAGGTGCTACAGCAAGATGCAGCATGAGATTTTCCAGCTGTTTAACCTAAAATAATATAAAAACCTATCAAACAAATCAAACAAAAAAATATGTATCTTAAATTAGGCAGTTAGGAAGCTGGGTGCTTTTAAAATCAAAACCCTTCGCAGCAGGGAAGGGTAGGAGAAGGCAGCCATAGGGAAGAAAAGCAATCTCTACAGATTTGGGAAGACTGCTCTGCATTCCAGTTTATTGTTAACTATATTATCAAGGAGGCCTTGCAAACTGAATGCCAGGCAGTTAAAAGGTTTACTGACAACTGCTTGCACTTTCTTGTCACCACCAGCACATTTGCTGGCAGACTTCCCCCAGAACTGAGGCTGTTTATACAGGCAATTCAGAGCACCTCAAGTCAAATTCCTGCCGTGTTGTCTAGAAAAGCTTATTCTCTAATCACTGGAGGAAGGTAAAAAGGTAAAAATGAATAGTGTCCTGCAGTCTAATTTGCCCTTAAATTCCATATTCTTGTCAGGAAGAGGTGAGTGTCTAATGAGATATCCTGTTTAGTACCACTAGCTCAACAGTTGTTACGTAGCACAAAAGGATAAGCAGATTTGATAATTTTTAATATTCATTTGAATTGAGAATCCTGACTGTAAAATTGCATGTAAGATACCTTTGTACAAACTTGTCAGTCAGATGCTATCAAGACCAATTCTGCTCACACTGACGTTGTTCTCAGTGAGAGCTTATATCAGCTAGTTTGTCCAACAGACACTGCATGTGCTCAATCTGGCCAGCAGGAGCTGCATTTCACAAGACCCATGATTTATATGCTGAAAAAAACTGATATAACATGACACGAAGGATTAAGGTGAATTTTGGATGCACACTTCTCCTCAGCAGTTCAGATTAATCCATTTGCAGTCAAAATACTTTTTCCCCCTCTTTCCATACATCTTACCTCTCCAATCATTTTCACATCTTCACGTCCGTACCAGTCTGGCTCATACACTTCATGGAGAGACTCTGTAAGCTTCTTTGAGGCATCTTGCATCCCTGCAATTAGACAGAAAGAGGAACATATAAGTGCAAACTACAAGAAATAGTTGCTAAATATCTTTATTTTCACCCACATGTACGCCCTATAGCATTCCCTCTGGCAAGTTTAGAAAAGAGATTACCTGAACTTGGGGAGAGTGCTGTAATGGACCTGGTTTTATGAAGAATCTTGTATGGTCAGCCGGTAGGTTTAGAAGTTTGTGGAGCCCAGTGCTTATTTATGCTTGCAGCAGGGTGGTGCTTACAGAGGATTGTGCTGAGCCAAACTGATCAGCGTACTTTTGGAGCGCTTGCTACCACAGGTGGAACAAGAATAGGGACTATTGATGGTTATCACTCTGAAATACACAGAGGAGCTGGCTTAAATGTAAAATAGCCCCAATGATATTATGAGAAAGATCCTAAATCTATCTTTAGTGAGATCAGTTTGACCCCAATGAATAAAAAACCACCCTCAACGACAGCACTGGGGTTTGCCTTTCCATTTTGATGCAGCACCAATCCATTAGATGCTGAATATGGTCCTGAATCCAGTGAAACCAAACTCATCTCATCTAACTTTCTAAGAGTTCAGAATACGTAATTTTAAAATGACAACTTTTATTTCAACCTCTGCAAAATCTGAACAATACTTAAATTTTTTACTTAGCATTAACTTTTTTTTTAGAAAGCATATTTTTTCTCTAGTCAAAATCTGTTTGCTGCAGCACATCTGTGCTCTCTTGAAAATATCTCTAAGCATGATCTTCAGATTTAAGTGCTCAATGAATTACTTTAGGAATAACATAAATATTTTTGTTTTCTGCACAAAGAAATGTTCACAAATGGAAGAGGAAAATTCATTTGAAATTCGAATGTCTAGAAGAGCAGACTTGATCTATTCAGTTGCTATTCCACCATGTCCTCCCAAAACACATGCTCAAGATATGACAGGAAAATAAATGCAGTAATGCACAGTTCCTAATATGAAAATAGTGGTCTATGGAATGGGTAGGATAGGAAAACAGATACTGAAAATGCTGAAAGTACATGCCCATTCTCAGTCCTTGAGTACGAAAGAGAGAATGGCATGGGGGAGAACAAGTACAAAGGAATTGCTGGTGTTTAGAGGGTATAAGCTTTCACCCATAAAAAGATACTGAGCCAAAACAAAATATTTGATCTCTACAGGGATTGTCTTGGGGGTGGTTTTTAATGACAGAGCTCATCTTAGAATACTAGGATAGCACAAGAATTTAAGATGCACTTCTTCCCTTTCTACTTCATGGTTAATACTTAGGATGCTGTATCCCCAGCTAAGAAAGGGTTCCCCTGAAAAAAATGGATTTCTTTTTGCCTTAGAAGATACCAAATTACAGTAAAATACAGATGATCTTCATGTGTTTTTCCAGGCAGGACTCATTTAAAATCTTTAATACCACCACAAATTAATCAACTCAAGAGGTAAGGCAAAACCAGCAGAATATGCTTAAGTAGGCTGCTTCTCTCCACTCAGGGTGAATGCACAGACCCAGAGGGTTTGCTCATCCCTGCTCACACTTGATCCCTTCTGATACCTGAACTTCTGCCCTTAATCACTCTGCATGATAAATCAGTGGCATAGGTTCCTGTGGCAGGCAGGCTAGCACAGATGCTAGATAATCTCTCCAGTAGCTTACACTCAGCTCAGTCACAGACCACACTGGCACCTTTTCCTAAACTTTCTATTTTACGTACTACAGGACTCAGGCATACAACTGCTTAAGAGAATAAGTAAAACACACTTAATATGCCATGCTTGAGTCATATCAACACTGCACCAACTTTTACACTTTTTTCAGTTCTGAGAATCGGGTAATCCTCCATTCCACCACATTCCTGTAAAAAACATCAGTCAAATCCAGCTGCGGTGTGAGGCAAGTGGCAGTAAAGTACTTGGCTTCTTCAGTCAGGGGCTTCAAACCAAAATTTCCAGGCTAAGATCATCCATCCTACTCCCCTCTGACTGCATCTATACCAGGTTTACTGCAATAACCCTAATAAGTGAAGAGGTAAATACCAATCCAGTGAATTCCCATTTTTTTTCATGCCTGTGGGCATAAACTTATAATGTGCAATGTGTTTTTATTTGGCTGGTTTTCACACAAAATTGTTTCTTACTCACTGATACCTTTTATGCATTATTCCGCACTTAAATTAAGAGGATTAGTGTCTCAGTCATAGACTGAAGGCTGTCTCTCTCTGCTGTTTTTAACTGCTATCACTGAGAAAGATAAATTGTTAAAAGCACGTCATTAAAGTACTTAGAAATGTGAAAAGTACAAAGAAATGTGAAAAGAATTTTTACTGCTGATGAACAGTTAGAAATTTATATTTAATACCAGTTGTTTCATTCAATACTGCTTGTTGGTAATTGGGCCCTTTATTTAACAACTTAAAGTGCCAAAATACTTGAATCACTTAGGAAGTCCTTTATTTAATAACTGAAAATGCCAAAATATTTGAATCACTTAGGAAAAATGTTGCTAAATAACCAAGTTACCGAAGACTGAGCCTCTTGGATTAAATGATACCTATTTCTACAGGAAAGAGTCCCTGTCTCTGGAACCCCAAAAAAATCCTAGAGTCCCCCATGTGATAGGGATCCTGGGGGTGGCAGTGCACAGACATTCCCATTAAGCACACCAGAGACAGTAGAGGGTAGGTGACTCTTTGCCATCACAGTTCCAACGTACACAAGCTCTCATGGAGATTGAGACAGACCTGGAACGGCATGTTGGCTATAAAACTCATATACTGTGAGGTCTCCTCACTTCCCTGCAGGGTAATCTAGCCTGAATCATGGAGAAACTTCCATTTTCCTGATGGGGTGAGATGTCTTTGTTTGGTTCTTAATACTTAATTTCTTATCTGGTTCTCCAGGGAAATGACCTACCCTGCCATAAGGGTTGTATTTGCTATTGCTAGTAACCAATTAGAGTTTCCACTGGAACAATTAAATCATTTCATAATTCACGAATAAATTTTGCTGAAAGACGATGAACAGTTTTATGGCTTTTAAGAAATTATATGACTGATTTTAGGATTTCTGTGTCTGGAGGATACGTGCAGTTCTGTCAGTCACAGACTGACAAACAGGCAGCAGAACTGCTTACAGACCTCAAAAATTTCCCCTCCTCTTCCTGTAGACCAGTTACTGTTTATCACTGCATTAAGCCATCCGAAGGGTATGGTGCTTTCTTTTCCTCATGCAGGACTCCTTTTTACCCCTGTCACCTTGCCACATGCATGAAGATCCAGGTTTACATCTCCCCATCTGCACCGGTACTTGCAAATAGTTCCAGATAGAGAATGGGTGGCTGATTTAGGGTTTCTACAAAAATTGACCCATAAAACCAATCAAGTCACAGCTCTCAAAAGCTTAAAAATAAATCATGAAGTATAGAACCCAGATACATACTGCCGAAGAGACTGGAAGAGGCACAAGACTGAGGCATGAGATGACTAAAGCTATGGGGGATAGTACACAGTCTTGCCAGTACAAACACCACTGATATACAGCAGATATTAAACTATCATGCAGGTGAAATAAAATGGCACATAAAAGCAATTCACAAGTTCAGCAGCTTTATGGCATGGTTCCTCTGAGTCCTTGAATAATCAACAGGAAAGATCAAGGTCCAGCTAAGACTAAGAAGCACCAGTGAACAAGAGAAAGAGTCTGAATATAGCAAAAATTCTTTTAAGAATGTGTGATACTAAACCTGAAATTGTCAAGTATATTAAAATGAAGGGACAGAGGGTCATAATAAGGCTCAACTGACCATTACTTGCTTAAATCCCCACCTGGAGTATTGTGTCCAGGTCTGGAGTCCTCAGCACAAGAAAGACATGGACCTGTTAGAGCAGGTCCAGAGAACGCCACAAAGATGTTCAGAGAAATGGAGAACCTCTCCTACAAAGACAGGCTGGAAGAGCTCGGATTGTTCAGCCTGTGGATAAGAAGGCTCTGAGGAGTACTTAATGAGTACTCAACAGTACTTAAGTACTCTGACAGTACTTAATGAGAGCTTATGAAAAAGAGGGAGACCAACTTTTTACACAGGCAGACAGAGGTAGGACAAAGGGGAATGAATTATTTGAAACTAAAAGAGGAGATATTTAGATTAGATATTAGGAAGAAATTCTTTACTCAGAGTGTAGTGAGACACTGGAACAGGTAGCTCAAAGAAGTTGTGGATGCCCCATCCTTGGAAGTGTTCAAGGTAAGATTGGATGGGGCTCTGAGCAACCTGGTCTAGTGAGTGGCATCCCTGCCTATGGCAGGGGGATTTGAACTAGATAATCTATAAGGTCTCTTTCAACCCAAACCATTCTATGATTCTATGAAATTGTGCCTGGATTTGTACTTCCTACTTCCAATATTGAGTCACTCAAAGTCATGCAGCAAAATTAAGCTTATTACTGGAGTTCAGATCTCTAAACACTTTAAAATGGACTGCTTCTCTCATACATCTGAGAGTATGTCAAGTGCATTATTTTCCAATAATTCCAATACATGCAATTATGTGATTGACCTTTTTTCTGCAAAATGAGCCCCTGATGACTGAGCATGACTCCAAGCCTCTGATGTCCTTGGTGCAAAAATCCAACTCCAGTGCCTAAATATGGGGGTTCCCATGCTTTTGTGCAGAGATACCCCAAAATCTTCTAATGATGGCAGTCCTTCAAAGAACAGCAACAAAGACACTGTAGCAGGTGTTTCTGTCATCCAAAATCTGGAAAGGTCTTTGGTGCTGCTGACCTAGTTATCTTTGAGGAAGCCTCAGCAGAGCTGTGTATTATGCTTGACTGTCTTGGGTTGTGTGGTCACTTCATAGCACCAATGTGTGTCAATATGTGTGCCAAGGATGTCCACTGGTGGCTTGTTGACTCTGACATTTTTAAGACTCTCATGAGTGTTTATCACTGGATCATTTTTAAGACATGTAGATAAAAAAGTGTTAGCAAACACTTTTCATTCTCAGTAAGAAAGTCAGTCCAAATTACTAAAAGGCTGCAACAAGAGAAAGATGCTAAACAGAAAAGCATGGCTAAAAAGGCAAAACTTAAACAATGGAAAATTTTACACCAAGGTAAACACAAAACTTTGCGCAAAAAGTAGTCCATTAGAGAGTAAGAGAGCAAAAGGACCATGAGTGTACAGAGTACTAGGAAAAGAAGAGAAAGACAGAGAAAGAAAATGAAACAGGGAGGAGTGTTGCTGTCACCAATACAGATATCAAAGCAGCATGTAAACAGTCAGTTTATGTGACAGATCAGACATCTAGCCAACAAACAGCCTCATCCCACTGCTTCTGAGTAACCATCAGACAATGTGTGTGGGGAAGAGTAAAAACTAGGAAAGCAAAATTAGCATTCAGTGGGTCCCCAAAAAAGGCTGATGGTAAAATTTCCTCTAAAAACAAAAAACATTGTGCAAATTTGCCTGGTATGGGACTTTCCTTGGGCAGCCCATCCAGAAAATAAAAATGGTCAAAGACATAAAGTTACTGCTTTGCTTCCCATTTTATAATTCCCATCAAAAAGAGCTGTCTTACCTACCTGTGAACAGCTGCTGAAGTGCTACTACAACTGTGATTTCCAGGGATGTTAATACTCATTTGCAAAATCTTCCCTACTGGACTGGAGCCAGGTTAAAAATACATACACACACCCATATTTATTATATATTTATATTTCTCTCAAGAAACTACTGTCTTTCAATCAGTCACCAACTCTTATTCCCTCCTCTTTAGCCTCCAACTCCTCCAAAGAGAGGCAGAATGAGAAAGAGAACACTTTGCGTACAGTGCTCAGTTGAGTGTGTTGGATTTACAAATGTCTAGTAGGATTTAAATGGCTGTATACTTATCTCTGATATTTAAGCACTGACCAGTGAACTTCTGCTCCTTGGATTTTCAGTGTAGTATCAAAAGACATCACATTCGACTTTTAAACTTAAAAAAAAATGGATTAAGCAGTCAGAAATAGATGAGAAATTGCATTGTCACAGGGATCATGGTTTTGGAGGAAGATTGTCATCCAACTAGTAATACCTGAAAATGTTACAGTTGTGGATATCAAGCAATCCCTTGCCTTGCATGGGGTATTTCATATTCTAGCATTTGCAAAGACGAATAACAAGATGCGTAGACTTTGTGGGTGCTGAAAATGCATGCAATGTGAGAATCTGGACAGCAGAGGATGCACACAAAGGACAGTCAATGATGTGCTGTGCACGCAAGACTGTACACACATGAGTTGACATTGAAGGTTCAGAATCCCCAGCATCAGCTCAAAGAGAATCTTACTTGTATTTGCCCTTGCATACTTTAGACAAGCTTACTTGTGTCATTTTAAAAAAAAGTTTTCTTTATGAAAGCATGATGTAAAACTTAAAAATCACCTTTAATGGCTGCTAAATATCCTCTCAGTTCTCTCTGGAGTCTGGAACCCTCTGCCTGGAAAAGAAGAAGAAAAAAGCAAGGAAGTGAAAACACACGTCAGTTATGTTTAATGCCTTGAAACATGCATGCAATATGTCAAACTTAACAACTAAAAGCAGTTTCAGGAGCTATCTGATTAATAGTGTCACAAGTTGCAAGCATGCCCAGATTCATACAGAAAAGGGGCCTGGCAAAGGAGGCTATGCACAGTGTACTCTCTAGGCTAGAATTTCTAGGTTTATTTTATCAACCATCTGTACAGGAAGAATTCCACCCAGAGAAAAACAGGTATATTTTACAGCCAAGATCTTGTTCAAGTCAGCAGGGCCTATGGCCTAATCTGAAACACAAAGAAGTATAATCAAGAATGGTGAACCTCCACTGGAAACCACTCAAACAAGGCCAGTCTAGACTTGAAGAAAATTTATACCCTTACACAAATTGTTTACTATATTTGCAAACAGTTTACCAAGTATTCTAACATTTCAACATTTTGCAAGCAAATAACTAGTAAAATACAATAACATTAGTTACTTTGTTTTGCTTGGCTAGTGCATCTTGCAGTCTACTGTGAAATCTCAACTGTTTCTTTGGCAAATACATCAAAATTATCTTTCTTTCTCTTATACCAATGGCCTTTGAAAAACTCAGAACAGACAAAACACAATGAATTTTGTTACTTTATCTCTGACTGAATCACAAGTTGGACTTCACACCTCCTACGATTTGCAAAGAAACCTGTGCTACACACGTACTTTACTGCTAAAAAGCTGCTATCCAGCTTCTGCCTTCACCTTCAATAGCTTGAAGATTTTTGAAACAGTCCACATTTACCAGTTTCCAATATCTTTCAAATTATTTATTTAAGCAGTTGGAAACTACAGGATTATCAGCTTTCAGTCACATTTTCTCACATACAGCTACACCATATGGAAAAATCGGTGGCAAAATATGACCGACTGCTTTAGAGTTTCACATTTTCCATGTGAAAGTCAGAATCTAAAAGGTGCATGTGAAAAAGTAAATACTTTAGAAGGCAGAAGGTATAAGCTGTTGTAACTCAACTCAAAAGACTTATGATGTCAGTAAAGGATTTGCCATCAGCAACTTCAATGCTCAGCACATTCAAATGCAGAGGATCATAGTAAATTCAGGTAATTCAGGCCATTTGATGCATAAAATCCATCTACCTGCAGCCATCTAAAGTCCAAATTGTGGTTCTGAAAAAATACTTCTGTCACCAGTACACATACTGCAATGCAGATTACATCCACCAAACTCACTTCTCAGCTTCCTGAGAGAGCTGTAGGCCTTTAGAATGGGATCAGCAACACCCCCCACCCTGGTCCCTCAAATTGCAATGCAGTATAAGAAGAGAGCAACTGTTTAAGGTCCTGGAAATATTAAAGAATTTGGAAGGCAAAAATGTCTGAGTGGGCCTAGAAAGCAGACTGAATTCACTTTACAGATTCAACAAACAGAAGCTTGCTTTTAGACTAATTTCATCTGAAGCAAGTCACCTGCAGCTCTCAAATCCATTAATCGACTAAATTCTGAGCACAGGAATAGACCCACCAGGGTGATATCTGAGAAGCTGCTGGGTAACAGCAAGTGCGAAGGAGCAGCCAGCCCACCAACCTTTCTCTGGTTTGGGACCATATTTGATGCTCCGAGGAAAGGCAACCTCTTCCCTTGCTTTGTTATCAAAGCTGCATATCAAAACAAGTGTCAGGTAGGCACAGGCTGAATATCAGTAGATTAAACCTCAGATGTAATTACTTATAGAACAAGAGAGAGTTCTGGAGTAGTTGCTTGATGTTGTGTCCTTTAAGAAAATATTATGTGAACATCTTAATACTGTTTAGCAAAGAGTAGTACCCTAATACATCATTACAACACATTATTTCATGCCACATAACACAGCAGAAGCTGACGTCTTTCTGACTTCATTCTGTGCTAGAATGACAGAAACTGTCTGCTTTCCATAGACCAAGGCATTAAGTGATCAGTGTTTCCACAGAAGAAAGGAGCAAATTTCTCGATCTCATATCTGAAGAGGAGGATCAACAAACATTTGGCAGAAACAAGAGGGAAGTTCCCCTTTTATTCATGCCAGACTCCTCCTGAGAGGATCCTTGGTACTGTGAGAAGTCACATGAAGGCACAGAAATTATCTTTCTAATTCATAAATTCTTTGGCCTGAGCTTTTGTGGTAAAAATGGAAGATACAGAAACTTGGTTCTTCATCATGGTCCAGCTGAACAGGTGACCATATGTGATTTAGTGATTTATTGTGATAGCCTGTACCATGATCCTCTGCTTGTGCCCAAAAATGGTTCCTGTACCTTTAAAGCCAGAGACCAGAAGAGCATGGGCGGGGGGCCCAGTGGGGGGCGAGGCTTCCTGCTTTTGCTGGGCCAGCAGGTTTGAAGGCTGGCTGCCCAGGCTTTCCGCGGCTCTGTGCAACGTGGTTTCTCTGCTTGGTTGACTTGGTTTTTGGCCCAGGCAAAAAACTTTTCCCTTCCCTGGCCTGGAGAAACTGTACTACCAATCTTTCAGATGCTTTTGAGTTGAACCGAATGGGCTGTTGCTCTGAGACCAGTGGGATCGGCAGGAGTAGGGGCTGCTCCGTTCCAGCCCCAAGACCTGGGGAGCCAAGCCGGAGAGAGAAAGCACACTAAAGGCTCCAGCCCAGCTGTTTTGTCTGCTGTGACTGCCATGGAGAAGAGGCCGACACCTGGTAGCCACTCGGGTTTTCCCCTGCTGCTGGAATTGTTCAGTGAAGGTTCTGCTGCCCTCAGTGTGAGAGCCGGCGCCATCTCGGACCACATGTCAGGAAAGGGGTATTTCCTCCAGCAATGGCCCCATTCTCCAGACATTTTTTGGGTCTTTGTTCCTGTGTGTGTGCATGTGGGGAAGTGGGTTCTGATGGTTTAATGCTTAACAGTTACTTACTTTTTTCCCCTTGCCTTATGGATGGACATTCTGTTTGTTAATAAACAGGGTTTTTTTCACTTTCATCTATTAGTATTCATTTACTATTGGTGGAAAGGGATTTTTTGGAACCCTTTTGGAGAGAAGGACTCGGTCCAGAGAGTCGTCTCTTAAATTTATCTCAAAATTGAGACACCATATAATAACAATTTTTAGTTATTACAGAATTTCTTATGTTCCAGGAGCAGCAAACTGCAATTGGAAGGCTGAGAGCGTTCTTAGCTGATTTCATGTCCAGTTTTACTCATACACATGACATTTTGTCACTAGGCCTAAGTAGCACACCACAAATAGCATGTCAGGGAAACACACTGCTCAAACACTGTGTTTATAACTGTACTGCTATGCAGTTTTACGGCTCCTACCCTAAACCACTGTAAGATCTATTGTGCTTGGTTACTTAGCATTGTGTGTCATCAGCAACTGCTGCTCAGGGAAATGTGTAAGAAAAAGTGAAAGTAGTAAAACATGATGCAAGTATTTTACCATATGTGCTGTTATGAGTTCTGACACTTCATTCAAATGAATAATTTTAACATGCATCTCCCTCAGTCTAGGTTACTAACAGTCCACAAACCACTGAAATATATAAGCATGACAGTCACATGAATTTTCCCTCATTATCAATTGTTGTGTGATGGTGACACTAAAAAACCCATAAGCAAGGGCCAGCTCCCACTGAATTTGAGAGATAATCTTTCAGTTTCAATGGCAACAAAATCAGATCTTTCTAAAAATACCAGAAATAAAAATTAGCATCAAAAGCCCTCAGCCCTGTGAATTCTACAAAATGTGCCTCTGGTCTACACATTTTCTATAGTAAACTCATTATTAGTGAAGACAGATATACTTTTGTCACCTAATGTGGAGGCTGGTGAGCCTGCTTACAGAGGGACCACAAGGGTCCCTTGGAGGGAGAAAACTTAGGTAGCTCCCCTGGTTAAGGTGACTGAAAAGGCCTCTCCCAGGATGCTTTGTTTCACTATGTTAATGTACCTCGGTGCTGTTTCCCCGGTTGGCCCATTGGCTTCCCTGCCCCTTTCTGCCCTATATGTCCCTATTCCAGAGGATTCTCCCTTTCCTGTTTCCCCATTGGCCCTTGCTCCCTCGTCACTCCCCCAGTCTTTCCCAGTGGCTCCCACACCCTAGTCCCGCCTATGTACCGCCCCTGTACCCTCAGATTATTGGTCCCTGATGCTCTCCCCACCCCTGCCAACCCCATATATAATCCTGGGCCCTGCCATGCGGCCTGTCTTTCGTTACTGGGAACCTTCACGTCCCTGCAATAAACTTCTCTCGTGGAACCTCATATGAAGACCCTTCCTGCCTCTTTGCCGTCGATCCAGCTTATAGGAAAAGCTATCTGGTGTGTGTGTGTTTGTGTGAGTGTGTTTGCCCTGCTGAGCGGCTTCTCTGGAGATGCTTTCGGAAGGTTGCTGCACCCCACCATCCAGCACGCCGGTGACAACCTAACAGACTAATTAATATTCATAAGATGAAAATACTGCATTGCTGACTATGCTCATCTTGCAAACTGTTACATATAGGTTTTTAAAAGTACTTTTTAAAAGCCTGTCACATATTTAATGTTGCCCCTTTGTGGTGTTTACTGGTACACTCCTTCTACTTTTTGGTCTATCAGATGAAAACATCTGGTGGCTCTGAAACCCCTGCTCCAAATTCATTAAAGCCATGAATTTTATTAAACGAGATGCAGTTTCTTGAAGGAGAATGAAAAGTAGGTGTTGTTTTGCCAATGTTGTGTTCTGAAATGGAATTTCCCAAGACAGCACTGTTGCTTCCTTTATAATTTCATAATTTCTTTCATTTGTTCTACATAAGGCAGCAAAATGAGTCAGTTTCATAATATGTAAGAAACTCCAGAGGAAAGTCTCAATAGCAAACTTCTCACAACTGGTTTGTTTGATAACAGTACACATGTTCTATCAGACTCCAGCACCAAAAATGAACACTCTTAGCTCACCTGGTCAAACTCAATACACAAATTATCAAAAATCTATTATGTAATCCTGTTTAATTTCACATAAGAGCAAGGGAGGCATGCTAACAACCCAAACCAACATCCATCTTTGGGAAAGTCAACACAGCTCTTCACAGCAATGTCCCAAACAATAGTTTGTGCTTTGAACAATGTAGTTTATCACCTTTCTACTCTCTGGTCTCATTATATGGTCAGTATTATATAGCTGGTAAAGACAGATGCACTCAGTGAGATAAGGAGGTTCAGTGTTTCAGGATCTAGCAATCTACAGCCACAAGTCTTACCTACCCATACAGCAGCACTAAGCCTTTTCAGTACAACTGATTCTTGGGTATGTTTAGTTTTGGTTTTCTTTTCAATTCATAGCATTTAAGCATATCTTAGCTCTGGAATTAGGACAAAGAGAGCCACAGCACTGTTGACTGTGAGACTGACAAGATCTAAAAATAGTTAATGATGAACATCATAAAAACTCATAGTTTCTGTCTTATCAGCTTTTGTGTCCTGATGCATTAGAAAAATTGTTGCATACACTCAGAAATTAAAGACCACCTTGCCTCCACAAAAGTTGTAATTGGATTACCTATTCGCCAAGAATCATTAACAGCTTTCCTGTCAGAACAGAAGAGCTTGATTTTTCTGTCATGTCACATACAGGATGTAAACACAATACATCTTTCCATAAAAGGTCAGCACATGCATGACATACAAAAAACAAATATATCACTCCAATTTAGTGAGAGTCAAGAGCATTGAAAATATTGAACCTGGAGCATAGGCTAATTGATAACAAATTAATAATAACAATAATAATAATAATAGTAGAAAAATGGCAATTATTAATGCAGCTCTAATACTGGAATTTTGTCTTTCCATAGCTAAGACATCAGGGAAATAGCTGAAAAGAAAGCATTTTCTGTATCACCTGGAAGACATTCTTTATTGTAATGGGCTGTTACTTGTCACAGTGTAGAGCAGTGCTGTCTCTCTGTTCATAAACACTTTAGGTACTATTTACTGGTAGGTCTTTTAGAGAACTCTGTAGTATGAATGAAAATAACTATTACATTGAGAGAAACTTAGAGTCTACTTGGACGAATCTGTAATTCAATATGAAAACTATCTGCTTACCAGAATACTCCATTTTACCATTTATCAGATTCTTCATAGTTCCTAAAATTGTTTCCCAAATTTTGGAATCTTTTTCTTAAAGAAATAGATTTCTTTTTTCTCCTTCTACAAGTTCTAAGAGATTTTGGTTTTGAAATATTTGTCTAGTGCATCACTTGAAAAAATTTGATTTGCAACCTTCTCTGGAAACATACAGGTTTTAGGCATATAAGAGTATCTTCCAGAAGAGCACCAAATTTGTGGCCCAGCCACTAAGAAGGCTCAAAAGTAAGAATTTTGTTCTAGTTATTAAGCAGCATGTTGAATTGAAGTAAATTGCATCAAATGAAACAGGTTTCTCAGATGATTTAGACTAATCCAAAAAGAATAAACTCTAAAGGCAAGAACCAGTGAGCTCTGCCTCATGTTAGTAGTGACTCCCAGTAGACAGGTGAGAAAGCTCTGTGCCTGCAGAGACACTAAACCAACCCTTTTACTGAACCATCCATCATTTTCTGTTTCAGATGAGGACTGAACAGAAAATATGTGGCACTCACCTTAAATGAAATTCCAACCTTGCCTCACAACTAAACCTCCCCCTCCCTAAGCCAACATTCTATCTTCACACTTATTACATCATCCTACACACATACTCCTGTCCTCAAAGTAGGGCCGAGAATAATGGTGTTAATGAAAATTTGGTGTCTGCAAAGGAAGCAAGAGCCAACAAGTCTATGGCTACAAGTAATCTATACACATTTAATGTCAAGTTAGACTTTCTGAACATCTACTTGTGCCTCTGTTTATGCCTATAGCTGCATACCCATAACTACATTTGCAAATAACATATATAAGCTATGTATTAACAGATCTGGTAGAAAACTGTCCAGAACTGTTTGTTGTGAAATGCATCAGGTTCAATCCATGTGTTAAATCTCAGAGCTGGGCTATGTCAACTATGTCAACTCCAGTGTCAGTTATCCCAAAGGGCTCTTGAAGAAACATATACTGGTCTCCTTTAAAAATAGTCAGAAATAACTTGAACATTCAACTGCACTGGGGAGAAAACAATTAGCACACTTACGAAAGCTGCAGAGGCATAATAGTTTATATCCAAGGGGCAATCAAAATTTGCATAGTATGACAGTGGTTTGGACTCTGGATTCGGAGCAATCAGTGGGCAGAATCAAAAAAGAAAAACATCACATCAGCTGCTCTCTCTTTTTTAGTGAGGAATTAGTTGAAATGGATCTGGGCTGTCCATGCAGAGAAAATTTTGTAGCATAAAACAGAGGGCCTCACCTTCCTGGATATCTTGCCTGATTGGAAATTAATGAGGCTGAGATGAGATTTAATGGCACACTATATTTCTTCTTGTCTTGGGAAAAATGGCCCTTAAAATATAAGATAATTATTAAACACACATTTCAGGATGGAATGGTAATCAGCAGAGAAATCCCTCCCATAGCCCCAAAATACTTTGTACGTCATGTAGCTTGTATTTGGCTTAGTGATCATCCAGTATCTGAAGTATTCTTCTGGATTGCCCCAAATGCTTGTCAGACTCAGTCCCTCGGAATGTAAACACTTGCTGGCTTGCAGTAAAAAGCTGCCTCGCACTATTCTAGATTGTGTTTTTCTACGTCCAGTTTACTTTGGACTATCTACCAGGGGCAACACTTGGTACCACTTTTCTTCAGCAAAGAAGTCTCGTATGGACAGAACTGTATTGAACACAAAATACGTTGCAGCTTAACAAGTACCAAGAATCCCCTTCAGTTTAGTACGAGATTCTACAGACAACCAAGAAAATCTGAGTATCAGCTAGTGAGAAATAGCGTCACCCATTCAGAATAATTTTGAAGTTCACACTTTTTGTTTACTGCCTGGATTCTTTTATTCATCTCAAGACCATGTACAAAACAGTGAAATGAGGGGGGCCTAAAAGGCAGACATAACATTGGTTTAAAGATAGTCAAATAGATATATGAGATACTTAATAATTCCTAGAGAAAATAAGATTTTGCAAAACACAGACTGAATTCTGTATTATTATTTGTAATACATATTGAAGCTCCCTTTCTTAATCATGTCCTTCATTCAACTCTAGATTAAGACACCTATCACTGTCTAAGTGAGTTGGGTGTCTCTTCTTGTCATAGGGCCAATATAGCTCCCTTCAGAGCAACCTGTGGAGTCAGGAGAGCAATTAAGAAAATCCAGTAGTCAAAACCATTCACTCAGCATGGTTGTCCTAGTGTCGTTTGTGATACATCCACAAATAGCAAACACAAGTGATCCTTAGAGACCTACCAGCTTTGCTGAACAGAAACTGGAAGCTAGGGAGGACACACTAGTGTCTTGCATGGCAATAGATGCCAACATTTAAGACAACTGACTCATAATCCTCACAACACTTGGTGGGGTTGTACCAGGAACCACAAGTGATCCCAGTGCAGGCTATGCCCTCGCTGATGGGTGCCATCCTGCAGGGTCTGAGACAGGTGGGCACAGACAGGGACGAGTAAGAGGCTTCACTCACGACCCACAATCTAGCGAGGGTTTGAAACAGGTCCAGGGTCTGTCTGAGAGATCCAGACGGGAGCAGCAGGAGATGCAGCTGAAACATGGGTTCCCTAGGCATGGGAATGAGTCCATGGTGTAAGTTATGCCAAGGGCTGAGCTAAAATGGGACTCCTGGGTCCATGTACAGGATTAGGGGGTCCACATAGGGCTGATCAAAGACATTAAGGTCCACAGATGCCCTCAGGAAACTGATGGGTTTCTGTCTTGCCCTCCAGACCCTGCTGCCCAGTTCAGCACAAGCACCGGGGAACATCCAGCTCCTGGAAACAGAGACACCCACATTCAGGTGTTGCAATCTGGAATTGGATCACTCTGAGGCACAGGGTTCAGCTGCCAAAACACCTGTGTCTGTTGCAGTTGGAGATGCCACATAGTATTCAAGACAGCAGGTACTATACAGGACTGTAGTCAAAGCCATATGTCTCTGGAGCAATGTCTGGGGGCCAGGTGGGATACTGTGAGGCACATCTGGTGCCTATGTGTAGGTGGTGAATCTCATCTTTGGTATCTTAATTCATGAATAAGTTTTAAAAAATCAGTGGCATAGCTGATGCAAAGAGAGCACTTCAATAAATGTTAATTGTCTCACAACTCGACTTTTAGACAATGTCATGACACAGCTGTAAGGCAGCCTATCTTGCTTGTGTGAAATGAAGATTTGGCAAGGATAAGCCTTTTCAGGATCCTTAACAATTACACCCAATAAAGAGCTCTTACTACGAGGCACACATTGAGTAAAAGAGTCCAGAGAAAGAAGTTCTGATCATCTAACAATAGTAAAAAAAAGGCTCCTCATTTTCACCTAATTCTAGAAACTAGCAAAACCAGCACTTGACATTTTGCTTTTTTTCTGATGTGCCATGGGCAGCTGCTTTTGTAGTAGGAACGGCTATATCTTCTGTGTGTACATATACAGTACATAGTGTTAATGGGTTTAAGCACTAAAATATATTTTAACTGTAGTCTGTAAAGTGAAAGAAGTCTCATAACTACATCTAGAAAAATAAAGAGGGGTAAATATTCATATACATGAAATAGAATATTGCTCTCCTAGAACAATAAAGTGTGACTTTTAATGACTGTGAGTCATTAAAATATACATGGAGATAAAGGTAATTGCTACTGTATTTCCTGTAAAAAAAAAAAGAACTTGTCAGATGCAGTTGCTTGAAAAACAGAATACAGATGAAATTTCAGGTAAATACTCAATGGCCTTTGACGATAATTTCACAGTCAAGAAAATTATGCAGGAATTCCCTTTTTTTCCCTCATTCTGAACTTCAGAGTTGATTAAGAGGCTAAGCATTTTCACAATTAGCTGTGCAGAGATAAACGTTTAAGCCTCAAAAGTTTCTTGCATTACAATGAAAATCCGTATCATACTGTCATGTATGAGTATATACATTTTGTTTGTTCCACAAGCTTTGATTTGGAGTGGCAATTTTCAGTTTACAACTCAAGTGGAAGATGAAAAACAGCTGTATTCACTGTTTAAAATCTAAATATTTTTACTGTTGGCATCAGCTGCAGCAGCTTAATGCTTCTGATAGAGAAAGTCCTGAGGCTCTGCAAAGCAACTGTGCTCTGTTCTCTCTGAACATGGGATGACTCAGTTTCTCCATGGTGATTCATCTGGGTAATTCAGCTCTGGGTTGTCAAGTCCAGAAGGGGCTCTTATGCAACTGTATTCAGAAAGAGATGGGAATGGGTGACTGGGGAATCTAAATGATCTTTTTCTCCAAACAGACCTGCTGCACGTATCCTTACGCATAGCCTTGTGCTGGGTTTGGTACATGTCCACCATCTGATCTGCTATTCAGGCAAAGATTTCAGGTTTTCAATTTTTTATTTCCTGCATAATAAGCACTATGCTCCTTCTCTTTCCTTTCTCTATCCTTTCAGTGGGCTGAACTGAAAGTCCTCATTTATTATCTTTGGAGAGTAGTAATAAAAAGATCATTCTATATTTAAGGTTAGTTGACCTCTCAAGTGTTGCAGGCTCAGTAATGCAGGCAAACAAGAGAAACAGATCATTTTCACAGCTTTCAGCTTACCAGGATCCTCAGAGTACACACAGCACGAGCTGCAACAAAGAATTTGCAAAGAGACACAGGACTGAAGTGACAGTGTTCCTCAGAATGAGCTGTGGGTAGATGAGGTGGCCAGGAAACAGACAAATCATTGCTAAGTGAGATTGCAAGAAACAAAGTAAAGCCTGGAACTCCTCTCAAACTATCTCTGGCATGGCCTTGTTAGGTCAGTGACCATCACGGAGACAAATAATTCTGGAGGGAACTGAGAAAGATGGTATAGCCTCTAACAGCGGTGGTTCTGCTTGCAAGTCTCCTGAATGGCCCACATCAACAGTTTGGTGAACCTCAGCACAGGGATCCACCAACTAGACTGCCTTTTTATACTTTAATATCTAGAATTTAACTTTTCTTTATCTAAAGCTTCTAGAGTTGCAGAACAAACTTGAAAGCAGGACTGAATGTAAACCAAGAAGAGATGGCTGCCTGAGTTCACAGAGGACAGCAGTTCTGCAAGGCATTAATCAGTAAGAGTGATAATTCCGATGCACATTGTAATGCTTCATATCTTTGCATTGCTAATAAATTGTAAATCAAAGCATGGACAAAACTTAGACAATTTAAGCTATTTATATGCTTCTTCCTGGTCAACATGGCAGAAATAGTGCTTTTGCAGCATTTTCCCCCTTGTATTTGAAGAACTGAGCACAACAGAACTCCTTGAAAGCACAGTAACCATGTGTGACTAGTTCAATAAACATACAAACCGTCTCTCTCATTTGGTGTGTCAGTGGACCTAGCCTAATTTGCATGTGCCTGTCATGAGAGCTGTAGTAGTTCCCTCTGCACTCACTCTTCCCTACTCAATTCCCCCTCTGGTCCCAAGTCACATTCACATATAGATTTAGCATCATGCAGTTCCTGCAGAGTCCTTCACTATTTATTACTGTCTCTATGTAAATCAAAGAAGGAGGAAAGAAAAAGGAAGTAATGCCAAGATCCTCCTTAGCCCTAAGCAAGACTTCAGTTTAAAATCACCATTACAGAAAATTCTTGGTAAAGGACAGAAAAAACCAATAGTTGAGACATCATTTTACTTAAAAGGATTTTTTTTCTCTTCCCCCTCTTTTTTTTTCTCTCAGAATTTTGAACTAAAAGTCCCACAAATTCTGTTTCTTCATGGGGATGCTCCATTTGCTCCTATGCCTAAAAATCCCCCCACAGATGTACCTTATTTCTAGAAACACAGTTACTAGCTGTGCAAACAGCTGGGATATGGACAGCAAGGATAAGCAACAACACTGGACAATCAAGAAGTCAAGTCAAGAAGACTTGGAAAAGTGGAAGGGGAAGAAAAGGGAAAATATAACATCTCTGGAGGGTTTCAAAGCTTCTTCAGGCCTATTAAATCCCACCATCTTCCTGTGCACAAGGAATTTGGGGAAGGAACTACCCATCTCAGAGAAACAGATTCTTTTACTTTCCAACATTTTTCTCTTTGGTGAAGAGCAGTAGCTCTTCAGTAGCAGAAGCTCAGTAGCTCCTGAAACCTCCCTCTCTTAAACACTGAGAGAGGAAAATAAAGGCTAAGTGACCATAAGACGTAAAAGAGTTAATAAGCATTCTATAAGTCAGATGCAGGGTTTGTGTTTACATGGAAAGGACAAAAATGCATGTGGTAGGATAGGACTGATCCAGAGCAGAAATTGCAAACACTGACATGAGCCAAATTTTACTTTGTGTAAAACCTATTGGAGTAGTTCTCACTCTCCAGTGCCTTTCTATAGGAGCTCTAAATAACAGCTCACAAAGACAACAGATACGTCAGTTCATACTTACGTAACAAGACTATTTTCTTGATGGTATTACCATAGATCATGGTAGGCATTAATTTGTACTAGAATGATACCATATAATAAATTGCAATTCATCACCTCTGAGCCAAAAACCCGTCCAGCAAAGCAACAAGTAATTGGAGTTAAATTTAGTATTGCATTGGGAGTAGATTATAAACTCTTTGGAGCACATTTGTTTTCCTGTGTTGTGTTTATAACACTAACAATAATTGAGCACTGCTCCCTAGTGCTTCATCAGCACTGCCACACCCCAATACCCACAGGAAGCATTACAAAACACATGCAGTCTGAAACTATTAATCTATTCACTTCTTATAAAACCAGTATTATTATGTAGCACTGATGAATGTAATCCACAAAATGAAACTAAGGAAATACTTCTCTTCTTTGTAAGAAGGCAATCACTAAGCTGGATTTAGTTGTAGTTGGGTTCTGTTCTCAATTACTGGTGAAAATGTGCTGTCACACTGATCTCAAGCAGTTCAAGTATGATGATGTTACATATCACTACAATATGTCCTTTTATTTTCAGCCCATATTTTACCCCTCTGCATGCACAAATGCAACTGTTATCTCTGTTTGAAAATAGCAGAACAAAATCTTGTACCCACCAAAATATAAAATCTTACCTGTTCCCCTGTAACACCTTCTTCAAAATCAACAAGTTAAATATTCTGCATTAAGACACAATTAAAGAAACTGAAAAAGTAACTGACCTCTTGCCGTTTGAAATTTTGAACATATTCTTCAAACTGTTCATCTTTAGTTTCATCTGCTTTTCCTAGTTTCTGAAGTACCTATATTGAAAGGAAAAAGGAATAATTTAATATTTATGACACAAACCAAAAATACTGCTACGTTCAACTCTTCCGTTCTTGCAGTTAGGCTTAAATAGCATTTTACTTTTGGGAGTGTTCTGCGTACTACAGTTTCCAACGTTCGCACAAGAAACTATTTTGTCAAAATAAAAAAGGATAAAAGCAGGAGTATGGTGTGCACGTGTGTGTACATGTGTGAAAATATACTTCAAAGTATGGAGTCCTTGGGGGAATGTTGGGGGTTTTCTTAGTGAAGCAACTTTTCTTTTAGCAAAGGATCCCATGGTTTCAAAGAAAGGAAGAATGAGAGAATTTTGCTGGCACTACAAGTTGTTCAAAGAAAGAAAAAAAAAAATTAGGTTTTTCTTCTCATTACATCAAACAGTATTAACATTATCCTTATCTGCATGATTTTCAACATGAAGTCATAGAAAATAATGAACTGTGAGGCTGCATTAGAAATTGTTATAGCTGATGCTTATGTAAAACTTGGTGTTCATTTTGCTCCCCTCATTAATTCGTAAGTGGATTGTCATCCACTAGATAATAAGTATGCTACAAAAAGTCAGCAATAAGGGCTATTCAATCAGCAATCTCAAAATTTGACACAGCTACACTTTACGCTGTATTTAACTGCAATAAATGCATTCTATTATTAAATCCCATTGCTATCCATTCATTATAATACTGAGGACTTATACATAGCTGCAAATAGGCTTCACCCTGCTTATAAAGCAATCACCTAATCTTTATAGAGTACTTGCATGTGGGAATGAACCATTTCACAGATTGATGTTCAGATTGCTCTCCCATTACAAATTGACCCAACTATCTATTTGCACAGGAAATAACAAAACCAAACAAATGAAACCAAAACCAAACCAAAACCCACAAACTCCACAAAATTGAAACAGCGATTTTGATACTATGAATAAACATATAACAATTACCACCTATTCTTCTCAAAACAAAGAATGTACACCTCCAGTACTACCATACTCTTTCTCTGACCACCTCCCACTTCCAAGCCCAGCTAGCCTCACAGCACAAAATCAGGCTGCACAAAGAGGTGGTGAGCATTGCTACTATGGAAACTGGGGGTCAGGATGAACATGAAGGAGATGTGATGTTACCTGTGGACATGGCATGTGAAACATTAAGGAAATTTTGACATAATTACAGCAGAAAGACAGAAAGAATGATATCAGAGAAGAAAAAAAGACATAGACTAGCCTTCTTTTGCCAATAGCTATGTTCATTTTCTGGCATATGTGAGCATTTTGGGTTGCTTTTAAGACAGCTAACTAGTCCTAAAAACTTCATACACTCTCATCACCAATATCTTCATAACATATTAGTAAGTATCACCGACAATTTTACAGAGGAATCATTTATTTAACATTTTGAATCATCACAGGCCTTCACATTGCTTCTTGCCACCAATGAGCCAAACAGTCTGACCCCCAACTGCAGCATGATGTGAGGAACCAGTTCCATTTTAATCTGTCTCAACATTGGATTGTGAAAGCTATGTGGGGGAGGGGATGTGCTTCATGTAGAAGACAACCAAGAGAGGATGGAGGCAAGCCCTGTGAGTAGGGGGAGACTTTGCCTGGCAGCCATTTCATGTCTCCCATGGACTTGGCAGTCATTAGGAGACCACCAAGGACACTGTGCCCTCCAGAAAGGTCCTCCAATCGGGTGGCGAAAGGTCTCCACTAATGGACCGTGATTGAATGTTGGACTGGGCCAATGGCCCCCTGCCAGCAAGCAGCCCCTGGGAGGAGCCAGAGGGGATAGAAATAATTGTGGCACAAGCTAAGGGGCTTTTTGCCTTTGCCTCACGACTCCGGCTTTTTACTTTTGTGCCCTCACTGCGGCTTTCTGCTTTTGACTCTAGTTTGCTGTCTGTTGCCCTTGCTGGGCTCTCTCTCCCTTTTTGTCCTTTTTGACTTTTGGGTCTTCTGCCCTCCTGCTGGATGCTTGGCTGGACACCTGCTAACACCCGACCCTCGTGCTCAAGCCTGTGTCCTGCTCTGCCACCTCCTTCGCCTGCTCCAGCCTTCACCTGCCCTGCCTCTCTGCGTTCCTGCCCGACACCCTGCCTGCCTCGCCCCTGCCTGCCTCGTTCCTGGCCGAGCCACATGCTTCCAACTGCTTCGCCGGTCCAGCTCGCTCCCGCGATCCCGCCAAGACCCTGTCCAGGGTGCTGCACCTCCTGCCCGAGCATCCACTGCCGTCGTGTCCGGCCGCCCGTCAGCGTGGCAGCTGCGCCCTGACAGCCGCGCCTCTCTGGAGCTGCGCAGGCTCCCCCGGCGGGGAGAGCACACTCCGCCTGCCAGCGGGACGGCAACAGCACACCCCGAAGGCTCTGATGGTAACGCCAACTTTTTCTCCTGTCTCCCTTCTCTCTCCTTCTCTCTCTCTCTCTGCCCCATTCCTTTCACTTTTCCTTCTCGTTTTCTGTCTTTTCTGTTCCTCTTCAGTACATACTTTTCGTTTTCAATAAACGGTTCTCAGTTATAATATCTGTCTCGGTTGGCTTAATTTTGTCCTGGACCATCCGTCTTAAAAGAACTCCCCGCAGTTCCCATAGTGGAACGCGACACATGGCTTTCTGAAAATCCAACATATCCTTTTCAAAGAGGTGGCTGCCAAGTAATACATTCAAACTACATTTGAAGCAATGTTAACTGTAGTCTGAACAATTCATAACACAGATAACAAACTACAGCAACAAAAGTTGTCATGATAGACTCTTTTTTCCAAAATATCAGTGGCGCACATCCATGTTTTCAAATGTACACTCAGGCCCAATAGTGCAAGGCTCAGAAGAGAACAACTTCTCATAGCACCTACCTCCTATGGTTTGGGGATTTTTTATCGTATCTCCAGCTTTCCACGTCTATACAGGTATTTAGCTGAACTAAGAGGCACTGTTATAGTTCAACTCTACAAACACCAACCCTAATCTTAATCCAGATATTTTATGACACAGTTTCTCAATTTTCCCAATCCAAACAAGAACAATAAATATATCATACGGTTGGAAATAAAAGGTCCAAGCCAGAGGCTTGGCATTAGCTAAAGAAACTTAGCCTCATGGAAGTCCTGCAGCTCATGCCATGTACACAGATAAATGACATTCACCTACTCTTCTGCTAAATGCAATTCTAATCCCACCCCCACAATTCCATATAGAGACAGTGGAGCAGACTGGGGCTAAAATAAACTATTTCTTACAGGTCCTTTTAGATCCCACCCATATAACTCCATGGACTACTGAAGGTGTAGCTCAGTCTTTTACAACCAACCTAATTGTAATCACAAATTGACCACTGGTAGTCTAAACAGAGAAATGGCCAGGCTGAAGGTCTTAGAAACTGACCCACCTTTCAGCACTTGTTTGTGCACTTCTGTCTCAAAGTAGAAGTCTCTTGCAAACAAAAGTCTATAGCTTGTAGTTTATTTTTGCTCAGTTAGGTCAGTGTATTTTTGGGGTAGGGTTAAAGCCAGATGAAGGCCTGTCTGTCCTACATATGGGTTACTCTAACTGCACTCCCACCTCGTGGACAGGCTGAAATAAATTTCAAACACATTGTTCATCTTGTTACATGGAACACCTGGGTTAGTCAGGGTTTGGTCTATGGCTAGGGTTAGAAAAAGGCAAGTAGACAGCCTACTAGCATTAGGTTTAGAACAAGAGAAAGTAGACTTGAAACACCCAGGTTGTTGGAAAGCATCTGAGGGTTCTTAATGGTAAAATGAAGGCTGTGCATAGTAGCAGCAAGTGCCTAACCTCCCCCTTAAGCCTCAGTTTGACCACGCTTCTAGATAAGAATTAGCTTTAGTAACAGGAATAGCTCAGTTTATTGGTGGCCCATGAGGACAGGAGAAGGGTAAATGGATTGTGTTTCACAAGAGCATTGAAGTGCTCTACAACATGCTAATGAAAGGAAATCTGGACTGATAAGTGGCTAATATTTCATTTTAGGTTCATGCAATAGGTAATCCATATTATGGATTTGAACTCAGCTATTAGGAAAAAAAAAAAAGAGCAGAGAAACCAAAGATGTTGAATATTTGGTGGCCTGTGGGACTTGAATGAGTCCAGAACTTAGTGAAAGCAGGTGGCTAGCACTTTTTTTTTCTTAGCATACCCATACAGAGAAATAATATCTGAGGTTAGGTTTGATAAAATCTATCATTGTGTATGAACAGTCTGGATCATTTACAATAAAATAAATTTTAAAAATTAAAGAAACGGACATGACCTGAATCTCAGTAGATGTTCTATGCTGAAGTTTTTTGTAGTCTTCTGAAGACTGTATAAAACAGCTGATGAACACGCTCAACCTACTACCCCCCCCANTTCATATAATTAAACTAAATAAGCTACTGGTAAAGCTTCCTCTTAGAATGACATAAAAAGATTTTTAAAAGTAGGTAAAATGAGTATCAGTGTTGACTCAGCATGCTGCTAAGAATATATGAACTAAAGAGTTGTCCAATTAGCATTGAGAATGAAGTAAAAGCTAAACTGGATACAGTGGGAAACTTAGATACTGTCAAGTTACTGTAAGTAAATACATGTAGAGAGGAATTGTCAGACAATGTAGTACTGACATGACATATGGCAGATTCTACACTAACACATAAAATTTGAGTAAGAACATCAAGTATGTCTGATATAATTTATACATGTCAGCAAGAGTATACTTCTAGATACAAAATGAAAGAATATTTCTATTTGGGGATGCTGCATCTTCAATAAACCTTTCAGAAGACACAACACTAAACAATTCCCCTTTAGTCTTCTAAATGCCTTTATTTACCATATAATACATTCAGTTTTATGAGGATCTTCAATTCAAATGAGCAACTTTAGGATGATTGTAATGTGAATGTTGTTAAGTGCTTGCAGCATACCAAAGAAAGAAAACTAATATAATAATATAAACTACAGTTTAGCTTGAGAAAGCTTGATTACACTGAAAACTCTTGTCTTGAGGCAAGAATGACAGTGTTATATTAGCTACTGAGACTATCACCCTGACAGGCATACCCATCCTCCCCTAAAAAAGTTTTCAAGACTATGGCAATTCAAGGAAAGAAAAAATTTAAAAAAACACCCCAACCCAGAAAGTGATTCTCTGATGTAAGCTGTGGCCACCCAGGAGCAGCCACAAGGGCAGCTCAGCTTCCTGCAGAGCAGCAACAGGATGGACAGGAACTGACCTCGTCAGACATCCCAACATGCATCATCCCCAGCCACACATCAATATTCTTCAAGAACAACCAACATGTTCAAAACCACTCAGAGCAGGAAAATATGACTGCTCAGACAGGGCTACCCAAGAGAAGACTTTATCAAAAATTCAGAGGACTGTTAAAATACAAAAAAAAATAAGCTAATCTAACTCGCCACAGGTAGCACTATTTAGGGTTATAACAGAATAATCCCAGTGTGAAAAGCAAGATAAACATCCATGAGAGTTCAAAACCATCGGCATGGACTCCCTGTCCAAAATTTTTTGAGAACAGTAAAGTGCTTTGGATCTCAAGAAATGCAAACTCATGCATCTATAACACTGCTGCACTTTTTTTTTTCCTAATACCATACTCTTCTACAACGTGTGAAACAAATACTAGGGATGCATGACTAGTATGTGCAGTTTTCCAAAGGAGTTTCAAGATGGTACTTCTGGGCAGAAATTGGTTAAAATGAAATCTGACCATTCAGGAGAAATAATTTTAGAGTCATCCTTGTGCAAAACATCATATGGATATCAGCAAATGCTCACAAAATTGAAAGAAGTATTTGGTCAATATAAAATAGAAGCTTTGAAAGAAGCTTCTTATGGTACACAACAATGCTTATCTGAGATAAAAAAAAAGAGAAACACAATGGGTTAAGTTTGAAGTAAACATGACTGTTTTTTAACTTAACCAACTATGAAGTAGTATACGTCAACTCATAATGCAAACACACATGGCCCCAAGTTTACCACAGCCTGACAGTAATTCCAGACAGACAAAAACCTCCACCCCACCAATCATCCTGCCCCAAACCAACCATCTCCACTCACCAAAAAAAACCATACAGGCATCTCCATGTTTAAAAAGACAATTTTTTCATGTAATGGGATGCTATACAAAGCATCCAATACCACAAAACCACAAAAAAGTAGAAAAGTTAAGCATCATCCATGGTACCCAGCTGGTATTTGAGAAGTGTAGGAGCAAAGTTTAAGAAACGCTGTTTGTTCCAGAAATAAAAGCTAGCTAGGAAGACAACATATTGAAGTATAAAGCCTGGTACAGAACTAATTTCGAAACTTATCTACTGACTCTCACTCAAGCCTAACAGCAGGGTGTTAAGCACAAGAAACAGAATACTCAAGAGTCATTGAAACCACACGCGATTCCCATCTCTGCACTGTTAGCACACAGGGTTGCCGAAGTGAAAACAGAGGGAGAATTATTACAAGGATGCAGCTTAGTTGTTCTGCTGAAAAGAGGGGCAGGAAGAGACAGTGCAGTGGATTACAGATATGTAAGTACAAAGCTTATGGACCTATTTGTTTAGTCCAGCTAATAGAAAGTCTCCTCTCCAAAGAGACTAACTACGTATCTAACTACTCAGGATCTACTTGAGTGGCGTTTAATAACAAAACCAATCCTTTTCTGTCATGATGTCAAAGTCTACAGTTGTATCCTGCCTCCATTTCACGTCAGCACTGAAATCTCAAAATCTGATCAGAAAAAGAAGATGGGTAATGAGATACTTTTCAATATTGTTACATCGTAGGATTAAAAATTAGATGGAATTTCATAATTAGAAAAATAATAAATATAAGGTTTTTTTAAAACCTGTTTATATTTTCTCTAGTGCTGAACATACAGAGTAAGTATAAATTACCCTTTTATGACAGAGTTAAGATGCCTGCGTCAGAAATAGCACAGTGTATTGCTCAGTTTCAATTCTGCTATGAATATTTTGATCTCAGCATAGCTCTAGTACAACAGGCTCCATCGCTTCTCCCTTCTAAGCGGTTGACTGAATTTCCTACTTTCCATGCTATACAGTCATACACTTTCCAAGAACTCAGCTTTGCCCTTGTACTCCTGCTGCTACCCCACCATTGTGTTCCTGCAGAAACAACAGCTGACAGCGACAAAAGTTTGCCAAAGCCTCTGTTCTCATTAATATCTGCTGCAAGGTTGTGGAAAAAATCCCTTTGTCATTTACAGACTCTCAAAAGCCTGAAAACCTGATTAATACAGAACACTGAGCATTTTACTATGAGATTTTTACAACAGAAAATGCAGAAAGACACCATAATAAAGCTCTTCACTTATAAGCAATTGCTTTGTGAGGTGCTGGTTTCTGTTATTCATCTTATAAAATGACTAAACTTAGCTCAGGTTTCCAGATCAGCTTTAGGTCATCTGTAGTTACCCGTCCTTTTTTCTGTGCACACTGGCAGTACTAATGACACATAGAACAACTGATCATTCATCAAATTACAGACAATCTTCACTGTCATGTATTGTATTTTATATCTTTATTATTGTACTGGTGATGGTTCCCCAGACTCCTCCTAGGTTTTCTCTTACACTGGGCACAATAATGCTAATATGTCCACCATTTACAGTTGAGTTTTATTGCTCAAGTTTGACACAATGGATCATATACTAGAAGAAAGGCCATCACAGTAAACTGCATTTGGGAATGTATCATTTAGTGCAGTTGTGCAGCTCCACAATTGCTATTCTAATACATAGGCAATTTCTGCTGTACAAAGCCAAAGAAAAGTAATATCCTGAACTGCATGAATGCATGAAATATGGCACAAGTAATGGAAGATGGCTGCTGCCAAGTAAGAGGCACTCTCCAGTATGGAAGAGCATAAAGGCGACTCTACAGGTCAGACTAATTGTCCATACAATCTGGGCCTAACCTCTAACTAATCTCTCTCCAAACCTCCCTCAAAAGAAGATGACTAGGGAAGATACATGACGAGTGTGCAGTGACGCTCCCTCAGAACCCTCTCCCAACCACTAACAAACTGAATTTCAATGAATTCTTTATGCTGTCCCTTTACATTTTATAGACCTGATGGATTTTTCTTATTGATGGACTGTCCTGCTGCTTGTGAAGCTCTGATAAGGTAGCATAAATGTGCATTTCTCTTATAAATGCTTTTCTTTTGTTAATTTTTTGTAAGCTTTCACTTGCTGATGCTTTGAGTCTTGTAAAATACCATGATGCATTGGAACAGTTTGCTTAACAAATGAGAAGAGTACTGAATAATATCCAGAGAACCATAAACCACTATGCTAAGCCACATTCTCTTAATCAAAATTGAAAGAGGAAAATGCAGCCTAAATGACAAATGTGAACATTATGCAATGAGACATGATCATATTAACCCTTTCTGCAAATCACAGAATCTCACAGAATCTAATTGTACATGATTGTCCAGATAATGTAAAAATGCTCTAAAGAGATCCACAAAATAAACAAGATTATGATTGCTTTCAGAATGAAGCCACAGAGTCCTACATTAGTCCTTGGTCATTTAGTTAAAACCAGAAAATACTTAACAGAGGACACTGACCTGCATATTGCAGTATACCACAAGGTGTAGGCAGACCTTTGCTCACCCTTTTCTTTGCAACATCCAGCAAATTTAGTCTACTGGAAGTGTGGACCCTTGCAAAATTTAACACAATAGCAGGTGGTTACTGTTCTGCATTAAGTGTGATCCTAAGACATCCAGCAGTAAAACTTAGCTGGGCAGTAGAAATATAAGGAGACTGAAGGATTTGCTTTCAAGTTTACAAAGGTCTCATTTTGCTTATGAGAAGGGAAGGAATACTAACAGCTGTCAGTCAGTGTACTGCTAGGGACTACTCCTGCTTTTCTCTTAGGAACTTCACAAGGCTTAAAGCTATGAGGCTCTCCCACATGATATGGTGGCTCATCAGACACCCTCTGTATGTATTCTGAAAGGTGCTTATAACCCAGTGGATGTGAAAACCTGGTACAGCTTCAAAAAGCTGCCATGTATTTAAAAAAATAAAGAAGCTGTTCCCTAGACTGTGTGTGACTGTGTGTGAGACTAGCCTATGTAACAGAGGACAGCATCAAGGTACAGATGCTGGAATGGTGCATGGCAGGTGATTTTCATGGAATGTATCTTAAACAGGAAAAAAAAATGGAAAGAAATAACAAACAACATAGACCAAGATATATAGAGAAAAAAAGAGTGAGAAATCAAAGAAAGAATTGAGAGGGGGTCAAACCATTATGAGAGAATAGGGATCAAGCTAAAAACAAAGAATCAACCTTGAGAAACAATGGGTTTGATTCATTTGCCTTCCCATAGTCATCTCAGATCACACGGGATGTCTCAAACAACTCTGTGCAGGTGGCAAACATGACATAGGATAGCAGCTTGACGCAAGGCAGGATACAACTCAAGCACATGGGC
This sequence comes from Ptilonorhynchus violaceus, assembly GCA_013397565.1. Lineage (NCBI taxonomy): Eukaryota > Metazoa > Chordata > Aves > Passeriformes > Ptilonorhynchidae > Ptilonorhynchus > Ptilonorhynchus violaceus. Next base: position 60,960 of record VZRJ01006981.1, read on the forward strand.
TGCTGAATTGAACTATTAATAGCATAGCAACACCTACGATCCTCAAACTTTCGAGTTTTCTGTTTCCTCACAAAATTGCTTAATACAATGACAAGTCATTCTTTTCTCTATTTATCATTAGGCAAAAAAGGTACAGGAAAGGCAAGTAACTTGTACACCAAGTTCAGAGAATGTTAATCATAAACCAAAATCTGATTATTCTAGACTAGCATCTTAACCTCTGGGCCATCCTCCTGTGAATAGGAGTACAGAAATCTGCTGTATTCAGAATATTTGCACTAGAGCTACACAAAAGAGAAAGAATGAGACAAAAAGGCATCTCAAAGAACTGGAAAGACAATCTCTTTACCCTTCTCTGGCTATTATTACTCTCATACTTCTGGAAAAGATTACTACTTTTGATTGAACAAGATCTAAATTTAACTGCCTGAGTAATTAGCTTGGCTGAATTTCTGTGTTCTCTACTGCATCCCAAATGAAACAAAACATTACTCTGCTAAATTAAAAAAAAAATAATCCTGTCATCTGTTGTTTCTGCCTATAGTTACTCATGTAGCTGAAAAGTACCTGGATATCTTTCTAATAGTGACCAGCATGTCTCAGCCTTCTGGAAACTAGCTGTGCACTCAGGCTCACTTACATTCTCCTCATTACTTCTTATTTCCCTCCTTCCTAGCAGTTCCTCCACTTTCTTACTACCCTTTGGTTTGTCCTCTATACTTACCGTTGAGCAGACACTTTCCTTAAAACTGCTCCCTCCAAATTTCATCAACAATAGAAGAAATATTTTAGTTACTGCCTTGATAGCATTTCACTTTGTTCATGTGACAACTTCATTTGCCTAATCTCCTACTAACTTTTGGGCTACAAAGATAGACTATCTGACCCTCTGCCCTTTATAATACTGAAGACAAGAGGACCATCCTCTCAAGTTGTTTGAAGATCCTACCAAAAAACCATGATTAGTAATTTAACTGGTGACCAGCTAGCTCTTTTGCTGTCCATTTACTTGATACTCCTAGTCCTTACGAACAAGGGAAAAAAAGGCTTAAGCAACCACTTGAAAAACTTTCACCATATTTCCGAGGAATAAAAAGCACAGAATCAAATACAAAACAATTGCCATTGACAAAACTTCAAACTATTCAAATCAGATTTGGATCATAATTTAAAAATTGAATAATTTCCTACATAGAACTTCATAAAAATTAGCTTCTGAGATCTTGTCAGAGAAACATTAAAATCAACTACAAAAACATTTAGCACAAAAATCTTTTTAAGCTGGAAACAGCCACAATGTAATAAACAATTCTATCTCCTGTACAGAAGGGCCACTAAAGCTCATCCTTGGACAAGTAAACTAAGATAATTTATCGGACCAAAGTCCTCAGCAGTGATACCTGACAGACAATCTGTTAACTCTAAATTAATAAATTTTTTTCTGAGCAAAGAAGAGAGATCTCAAATATAAATGTCTAATTTATCTGTAGCTACCACAGTTTCATTTCTTAATCATTTAAATTCTGCCTGGAAAAAGACAACTTTGTCCTTTACAAACTATCTCTCTGGATTTATCACAGCAAATACGTGGTGTTCTTCCTGGCTGCTGGTAGTCAAAAAAAACCCATCAAAAATCAAACATAAGCTTTTCAGTCACATGGCCAAATATAAAGATTTCATTCAATATAACAGACCTTGAAGCGCACATGCATTCTCCCACTGTCTAATACCACAGGATACATATACCAGTGTCTTATTTATTCAGCTCTGATGCTGTGACTTCAGTGGATCATAGAATTTAAGGAAACCAGGCTTTCACTTCCAATAGTGATGCTATTCAGGCTATTTCCCCATATATTCCCACTGCTGTATCTGATCTTCTCAGTTCCAAGATCAGTGACAATATTTCCTAGTGGTCTTGATTAAAATCAAACAGAACCAATTTTTAATAAAATAGATGGATTTTGGCACTAAGTAGGTAAAGAGCATTAGTGGCAAAATATGTCCTTTCAGTAGAATGATATGAAGTTAGTAAGTCTCATTTGATGACGTTATAGGTATCTCTAAGTTACTTCTCACCACTGAAGACAGATAAAGGTAATTTGTAAATGACAGCAAATTCTTCAACATGGAGGAAGAACCAGATAAAAGCTTTTAAAGAAATTGGAAACTTGCTGGGAAGAAAAAAAATGGTAAAAGAGATGCTTTGATTTTATATAATACATTTTTCTAATGATCGCCTGTGAGATTATAATCCACATCCTTAAACACAAAACTACATTTACGTCAGTAACTGTGCAGAAATGATGCCAAATAGAGACAAGAATACAGCCATTCATGCCATGGGTAATTAAGAGAGCTCACTTATTTGTCATCTCACAGCATCAAAGATCTAAAAGGTGAAATTTATTTTCTTTCCACTTACATCACTATGTCTACAAGAGAGGCTACTAGTGTTTTTGTGTCTTATCAGTTTGGCTTTTAATTAGTCCATATGCTCAAAGTAGCAATACAGATGCCTAATCTTGACTGCCTCCTCCAGTTCGATTTGTGACATTTCCACAGATACTTCTTGGAAAGGAATTGGCTGAGGCTAGAAAGAGACACCCACATTTGATCCAACACGCACTGAGGTGCAGATGTTGCCCACCCTGAGGCTCCTTCATGTCCAGCAAGCATGGGATTTCTCTCTGCAGACTCAGATCGACCTTCATTACAGAATTAATATAATGGAGCACTGGGGAAACAAAACTAAAAGTTTCCAGCATGGTTTGATAGCTTGCCAACAAAATATTTCACCACCTGTTATGACAGTCTCATGTCATGCCCCACATAGCAACGTAGCACATGAAGATAACTTTGTCTAGTGCTTTGCAAAACATTTGCCAGATTGATGTTCATCTGTGGAGGAATTTACTGTTTCTTCATAGATCGTGAAAATATTGCACACTAAATATCAGTGATGTGCCTGACATGGCAACGGTTGTTGATGAGGTACTTTTCACCACTGGGATGATCCAAACCTCCCTTCTGTCTCCTCATTTGGAGGAAGACAGTGACACTGATGTAACACTTCCAGGTAAATCCATTCTTCTCTAGATGGAATGATAAATAATAAATAAGTTTTTTTCAAAAAATTGAGCTCCCAAAAGTACGAAAGTTTAGATAGAGCATATACACTTGGGTCCACAAATCTAACAACTTGGGAAACCTTTGAACCCACCCAGGTCCCTCTTTGTTTTTAAAAAATAGCTTTGTCAGAAATTTATTGATCCAAAAGAGATTTTTTTCAGATTTATTGGAAGAATTTGGCATAATCTCCTAACAGTCACAAATTTCCCAAGATCATCTCTAAAAAGAAATAATTAAACTAGGCATAATATGGCTAGTATTATGTGCTAGTCAGATATTTCTGGAGAAAGTTACTGTATTTCCTTCTCATTGCTGTTCAGAATTATTCAGCATTTTTGCATGCTGTCTGACCGCCTGTAGACGGTCAAATCTCGTAACATTAAAGTATTCTAAAGCTGCTCAGCTAACATAGTATATTTCTACTTTTCTTGTTAAGTGCTACTAAGGATAAGTTTGCCTGTTCTCAGGAGTTTATGTGTATCTATCATTTCTTCATGCTTGCCTAAGGTCATGGCCTTTTAGTTACCGAAAAGCAAAAAGGCACTGAACTGAAGCTGAGATCATCAAGGAGTACCAGCAGTAGTGGTAACAGTGTTCCAGTTTTGACACTTCAGACACTGTAGGCAAGTCGGGCTTCATCCCCTCCTATGGGGCTTGGGGAATTAAAGTCCAGAATTAGCCCTCAGAGCTGCTGAATGTGGATGTGTTGCTCAGATCAACAGTATGCAGAGTACATGTAGGATCCCATTTCAGAGAAGTCTTTTCTTTGCTGAGGAAATATCAGTCCCATTCTACTCAATGTGCTGCTGTGGAAACAACTCCTTTAAGAGCTCTCCAACAGTCACACTTTCCAGGTGAAAAGATGTCCAGAAAAGGAGCCTATCTGCCAATGATGGAAAATAAATGGCAGGAGGAACACTGTTTTACTGCAAGAGAAGCAATGTTCTTCTGAGGATACTGTTCATCTGGAGCAACATTCTGATAACTTTTAATGGTCCTTATTAAGACAAACAGCAAGTGAAAGGAATATACCGCAGTGAGAGCAAGATTAAAAAGAAGAAAAATTCAGGTTCTGGACAAAGAATATTTCCAATACAGAAAGAGGATTAGCACAGGTAAGAAAAAATATCACAAACTCCGGTAGGTGTAAGGAGATTTAGAAAATAGCACTTTCATAACTGAGAGAAAATAAAATAACAGTGGGATGCTGTGGCCTTATAACCTGTTAGTGTAGTCACCAAGGCATGCTGGAGAGACAGCAGCAGCAAAGCTGTAGTGACCCTGATCAGCAAGTCTGGTGCTGCGAGGCCCGTTACACTCTCCAGAAGCAAACTCTTTCCACTGAGGCTGAAGCCATGCCTCAATGAACAGCTCAACAGAAATCTTTCATCACATGTAAGATGGAAGGAATGTCTTTCTCAGGAAATTGGAACAGGTGTCCTGGGTTAGTTATATGTATTCTATTACCACCCACAAAAGCTGGATAAATTTCATAATTACACACCTGGGACTCCTTATCTCAACTGAGATAAGCACTCCAGCCGACAGCAAGCACCACCCACCCTGGTTATCTGATCTCAGGTAATGGCCCATTAGCACCACCCAGCCTGACTAATTAGCCTGAACCCCATCGGAGGACCCCGGATCATCTCTGAGAACCCTGGGGAGCATCTCGAAGGAGCCCAGGGCTCATCCAAGCTCATTACCGAAGCAACCAATAGAACATCGGGAAGATCCTCTTCCACTGTGAAAGTCCCCACCCCTGGGGGAGGTGCCAGCCAAGAAACACAGCATAAAACAAGGGTTTTGGATCAAAGAAGGAACCCTCGACTCGACGGGACTCCGCTCTCGGGACTCTCGACTTGACTGGACTCCACTCCTTGGAATTGGATTCCGCTAGCTACTCCACTGCACTCCACTCCTCAGAATTGGACTCAGCTACTCCACTACCAGGACTGGACTACCTGGCCTTCCTGCAGAACCAGTGCCTAACCGGACTGCACAGCTACCACCCTGGTCAACAGGGTGTCAGGTTGTACCGTGACTCTGTCGGTTTGTTTAAGCCCGTGTTTCTGTATTACTGCATTTATTTTAACCTTTTTTATTAAAATTGTAATTTTGACCTAAAATCTCTCGAGGTATTCAGTGTGGGGTTAATTTCCTCTGCTGGTTTACAGCCAAACCAGCACAACATGTTAGAGATTATGGAAGCCACTGGGAATATGGTACATAGCTGAATTCAGCTACAGGGAAGAGAACGCTAAGTTGATAGTCATTTACACAGTAAGCATGGGAGAGTGGCAAACAATTCTAGTCTTTCTCTTGTTCTGGTGTCCAGCATCCAATGGCAAAAATGGAAAAAATTATCACCATTCTCTTTTAAAGAGTGTTGTCATTCCTGCCTTCAGTCTACGCTTTTCTACACTAGCCAAATGCTCTGACTTCAACCTTCCATTGTGGTCAAGCTTTTAAATGTTCAACTCTTTTCTTGGCTTTTCTCTAGACTCCTTCCAGCTTCTCTTATAATTGCATGTCTAAAACCACTTGATACATTTTTAAATCAATGGTAGAAAGAAATGTGTTAAGCACTGGAAATCAGCTTACATGTGAAAATGGAACAGAAAATGGTGCCTGACCTGAAAAGGAGATTAAACTACAGCAGTTTGATATTCAGGACTAAATCCTACAAAAAAAATTTGCACATTTCTCATCAAAAACTTACACATTCCTCAATGTGTTGTTACATTTGGAGTTCAAATGTACAGTCAGTCTAAATACTCCTATCCACCATGATCACCACAGTAAATAACTGTCTTCCAAGCACCTTTAAAAATCACTTCAGAATTGGATTATAACACCTCAGTTTCTAGGAGGAGAAAACTGAGGTACAGGAATTGATTAAGCAGCTGTGCCAGCCTTTAATTAATTGTGCAATGTACCAGAAGGACAGCTTTAATCTGAACATGCAGATGTCATGCATCAACACTGTGCCTAAACAACCACTGAGCAACATAAAGAACTAAAAAAGCACATATAACAGAGTACCAGTATATAAAAAGGTCCAAATCTCATTTATTTCACTCAAGTAATTAGATTTGTGGACCTAAACGTGTGACAAAGACGAGCAGAATTAGTTTCTCTATCACTCCCCAAAATAAACTGATACGTATGGCAACTATTACTTGTCTATCATACTTACTCAACCTGTCATATTTCATGTAGCAAAAAGTTAAAATTGAAAGATACTGGTGCAAAAATAACTTAATCAAAGCTTACTGGGAAGAGTTTTCTTAAGTGCAAAGACTGATTTCAATTTTTTTTCCTTTGTCCCTGAAATTTTCAGCTGTGTAAAATAGCTTCTGCAGCATGTAATTTCCAAACAAAGACATGTTTTAAGTGATTTTTATTAAATGCTTTCATAAAAGATGCTTTTCACATAATGAACCATAATGACTTTAAAAGGCAAGCAGAACTGTAGGCATTTATAAACATAAATTGAACTTCTGGCAGCTACTAAAAGATTAGAAAGGCATCACAGTCATAACATTTTGCTCATTTATATGAATATAAATGAGATTTTCTAGGAATACAGAAGTATTTGACACCCACAGGTACTGAAGGGTGCTAGACAGGAGCACTTTAGGAAACTCACGATGTTCTTAGGTGTCTTTAAAAACATACTGGTTTTGTTATTTAAATGTATAGAGACATTTGTTTCTGACTAACAAAGGTGACTTCATGCACTGTAATAGCACAGAAGCTTGTTGAATAAAATAACTGAAGTTGCAGGGATAAATTATCTATCTGGAGATATTTATCTTGGGTAACTTCAGGATTCCCTTGACCAAGGAAGATCATAACTTTAATGATGTAAATCCCTTCAAAGTCAATGGGATTAATCACGTAGGGGGAAGTATATTATGGTGTTTAGGCCCACGTGCAGCAGAATCAAAGTCTGCCATTCTTGTAGGAGGGCTTTTTGAAAATCCAGTCTTACACCAAAGACTTCCTAGCATTCACACTCAGGGTGAATATTCTGATTATCAGATGCCTTATGCTGTTGCAAGTTAAGAGGAAACGAACAGCAACTTTTTACAAAAGGAAGGAAACTTCCTTCTAAAACCTGCAAAACACAAACAGATCAGAGATGTGTACGTCTATAGTAACACTGTAAAGTGTTCCACACTGTGACTGTCCCTCCTTTACCTACTTGTATGGTGCAGAAAGCTCTCCAGTTTGCACCCCAAAATGTGTTTGGACTGCCTCTCTAGAGGTCCCCTTCAGCTTTGATAGAAGCATCACCCTTTATAACCAAATAGAATTGCTGTCTTTATCTGATACTTTACTCTGTTAACCAGGTGCTGGGAAGCATAATATCAAGAGGACTTGTGAGAAGTTTGACGAACTGTTTTTAAATGCCATGGTGAAGACAAGTATCAAGTCAGTCTCAATTTATCTAAAATACCTGGATGACACCGTGTTTCAGGCAGCATGGTATATACTACAGTCAAACACTAGATCTGTCCTTTGAAAGCCAGCTTTTCACAGCAAAAAGTATCGATGGCTGGCTGCTGAGGAATGCAGAAGAAGGGATAGCTACACAAAGGCTGAAAAGGAAGGAGAGGTACCCTTCTACATGGTGTGCAAACTCATGTGTATCTGCCCATCTCATGTGTATCTGCCAAATTTTTATAATACAGGGGAGAAGTATTATAGACCCTGTCTTGAGCCAACTATGAAGAAGTACTTGTAGTTCAGTCTGAGCCTCAGCACATCCCTGTTGCTGAATTGCATATGTACAAGATAGTTATGGTAGTACTTGAGGGCAGCAGCTCTGAGGAAGACTATGGTTTCCAGGAAAATAAGACAATTGTTTTCAGGATCCTCTTATCTACCATAACACTAATGAAATAATCTAATAGAAAGATGTAATGCATTCCACAGCAAAAGGTCCCATAATAGCCTGACATCTAGAAGCTGTAGAAGTTGGTCAATAGTTTGCATCTTTTAAAATTTGTCTCTGAGATTACACACTGTAAGATGCAGTCTATTAAATTTTCCCAATGCATAGTGAGATTGCTAATAAAGCTAAAATAACTGCAGTACTCTGTGGGGACTATGGGAGGAAAAAAAGAACTGTACCTATATCTATGACTTCTTAGAAACAAAAGTCTTTAAAGGCCTCCCCAATCCACTGATCCATGGGATCATGGCATATTCTTTGCCAAATCCTGTTTACAGGAGGAAAAAAGGCCCTTCCAAGTATTTGCAGTGATCCAGTTGCTTACTCTGGAGGCCGTTTATGCCCTTAAGATCATGGATCAGAGATCTCAAAAAGCTGTCAGGCCAGCTCTTTCTCCATGAGGAAAAGGTGCAAAGTTGTTAGTGTTGGATTGGATTTTCCCAAATTAACTAATCCCTGCCTTGCTCTTGAGATGCAACTATTGCAGCAGTACTCTGACACCCAGTTTCCTTCAAAATGAGCAGCATTTGCTGCCTTTCTGCAAAGACTGTGTCCTTTCTTCTCAGCAAAACAACAGGTACTTTAGCTGGCTAAGTTTGCAAACTTTAGAATGGGGCCATTACACTGATTTCCTGTAATAAGTGCAGTTTAACATTAAACAGTCAGCTTTTATACTTTACTGCAAGGAAGTGTCCCTGTTCTAGATAAAGCTGTCAGTATCACCCCTGCTCTGACCTTGCATGTGGGATACCCTCTGTAATCCCAAGGCTATAAACCTGCAAGGACTGGAGTGCTGCAACGGATGGTTATAAGCTCTTGAGAAGGGACAGGTGAGGAAGGAGAGGCGTGGGTGGCTCTGTACATTAGGGAGAGTTTTGACTGAACAGAGGTCAAGGATAGTGAGGGTAATATTGAGTGTCCATGGGTAAGAATCAGGGAGAAGTCCAGCGAGGCAGACCTCCTGGTGCGAGTTTGTTATAGACCACCCAACCAGGATGAAAAGGCAGACGAAGCATTTAATAAACAGCCAGCTGAGTTTTCCCTATCACAAATAAAAAAGAAAGTTTATCACAAGAAGGGGCAGGCAATTCAGGAAGAGTACAAGGATGTCATTAGGCCATGCAGAGAGGAAATCAGAAAGGTGAAAGCTCAGCTAGAACTCAATCTGACCATCGCTACCTGCTCCCCCTCACCCTGCTCAGCAGGACCCCTCATCACAGCAACCACGGTCAAGTATTAAAAGCTCAAATCCATAGAAAGAATCAGTGGAATGCAGACCAGAAATACAAAAGAGATCCCAAGAGCTGCTGTGTTCCCCTCCACCCCCTGCCCCATTTTTCCCTTCTGTCTTTTCCCCCTTCCTTTTTTCTTTTTTTTTTCCCTTTTTTTTTGCTTCTTTTGAGAAAAGAACTGTGGAGATAAGAACAATTTACTACATAATTTGGGTTACAAAATCAAGCACTCTACATCCAGAGCAGCTAGACTAAATTACCTGTCTCAGTCTCAGCCTAAGACCAGCTCCCCAGACGGGCTCTTTCTTGAGAGAAATGGCTCTTGTGTTCCTGAGGAGCAGTTGGGAAGTGCTGGGCATATTCAAGGATATGATAATCCCTAGGAAACCTGCTAGTCTTCGGTCAGAGCAGATATTTCCAACAATCCAACACCTCCACTTCCTAGTATGCAGTGCATGCTAGGTTATGGTTTGGAGTTCTTATTATTCTATTATGGTTTGGAGTTCTTCTCAATATACATCCTTTCAGAAGGAAAAAAGTAGTTAAGAATATTTTTTTTTCATAGTAGTGAGTCTGTCCATTCTAATAGAAAACAATAAACAAAAAAACCAAACAAAAATCCCAAATGAACAAACAAAAAGAGAAAAAAAGGAAAAAACCCTCTGAGAAATATAGTTTAAACTTGAAAGAAAACACAAAACCCCAGCAAATCCATTTTTAGCATAGAGGGGACCCTGCAAAACATGAACTCCAACTCAGGACAACTTGGAAAGCCATCACTATTCCATTTAAGGGATATCAGAAGGGAATCAATCAAGTAATCAAAGAGATTAGGAGTATGAATGCAACTCTGCCGACAGGGTAATTTAGAGAAGAGTTTGAAGTACAGACAGGGGAGTTTACCCTGTTACCTTGTACAGGAAAGTCCAGGAAGTAGTGCAGAGATTACTGCACAAGTGAAAGAATGAAATAAGTTTTTCACAACATGCCATAAAATGTCAAGCTTAAACTTTACAGCATTTTACCCTAATTTCTCCCCAAACAACCATGCAATCACTGACAGATAATTTCAATGCAATTATTTCTCCTGTGAGCAGATTTTACATTATAAAAAGATGCCAATAAAGACACCAACAGAAAGAGACAAGGACTGAAACACAGACACTTATATGGCCAAAGTTCAGTGACCTAAAGTTGAGTTACATTAATAAATACTTAAACACTAAACTGCAGGGTACCTTAATGTCTAGTTATGGACAGAAAAACTTCACCTTCAGAAAAACTGGAACCCTTCACCCTGTCCAAAAGGAATAACATCTTTTGCCAGTTTTCTATGTCATGAGGTAAATTATCCTCAAAAGGATTTTTCTATCGGTTTCAATTCTGAACATACTGCAGTAAGACTTACTGTAGATAACCAGCCATGAAGAAAGGTAATAGTCCGTGAACAGAGATTTTTAGCAAGGTTTAATCTGAAATAACAGAGCCATTCTTAACACTCCCTTCAAGAAACTTACTATTTGAGGAATTTTCTTCCCTCTTCACCACATCATTCCAAATCACAAATCTAGAAAGTCACACACAGCTTTCAAATAGTTGAAGAACCTTAGCAATAGCTGTGATATGAAAGGTAATGAACATTCAATTCTTCAGAGTTGTCACTTCATACCTTGCCAAACTTAAAGGAAATAGATATTCCTCAAGAGAGTCAGGAGAGGTCCATGTCAGGAGAATACATTGTATACTATGCATAGCAAGGGACAGGGCAGGAAAAACTCTAGCCTGTCCATTGTTTATCCACAGTGGTGTCATTTCTTCCAAGCTTGTGGGACCTAGATCTCCTTTTGTAGCCAGACTTCCTCCTTTCTCTTTTTGTGAAGTACTATAGTATACCATAGATCAGATATAAATATGCTGTTACATGTCAAGCAAATCAAAGTCCAAAAAAACCCCTCAAACACAAGGATAGAACAATTTTCATTAAATGAGAGAGACATGATGGATACGGTACCGTCCTGAAGTACCAACTCACACTGCCTTATTGCTGCATGTTTTAATCTTTTTCTGTGGGATCCAGAGAGCTTTGCTCTTTGTATGCTGCACAAAGAGGCCATTACATTGACATCTACAAATTTTAACTGGAATTTGAGGTGAGAGCTGAGTAATGCAGTGATGAAATTCTTTTGAGAACAACTAATCTGTTCAGTCAACCAATTTCATACAGTTTAGTAATCTACACAAGAAACTGAGCAAGAGTCCATAACTAAAGATAATTAGAATGATCCTATTCAATACTGGAAATTATTTTTTTCTTGCCTATCTACAAGGTTTGCACTTTTGAAGTCTGCTTTTGTTTAAATTGACCTTTTAGTCAGTAAGTGCACCTTCCATGTGATTAAAACCCATTATATAATAAGACTTCCTTACTTAGAAGAACAATTTCCAATGCTTTTCAAGAAGTGTGTCTAATGTTGGCCTTTAAAATACAGTTATTGTACCTTATTTTGTTAGAATTGCTGAGCCAATAGGGAACTGCATTGTATTTTACAATGTTTACAATGTACAATGTTGTTTTTAATGTATTTTACATTAAAATTCCCCATAGACTTTGAAAGATAAATTCTGGTTGAAAAGTCTTTTTTATCATCAATGAGTATGACAGCAAGAACTTAATTCCTACAGTTTGGGTTGTGTATATTCAAGATATCAGACCAGGAAATTTTTTGTGCTTTTGTTTTGTTGTTTGGTTTTGCTGTTTTTTAAATTGTAAATTGAGACACTTTACCCTTGAGAAGTATGGTGAAAGACTTTACTATTTCTAGAATTTAGTACTTGTCCAGATTAGTTCAAATATATGACCTTTTCACATGTAGAAGAGAAAAACAGATACAGGAGAGTGTTACTGGAAAACCGAAAACACATCTGGGCATACAATGAAACCTCTATTATATATTCTCAACATTTATTGGGTAATTTACAGGACCTGGTTTGTAGCCCTCAGGTTAGAAGGGTCTTCTGATATATCTGTAGTGGTTGAGCTGGTATCAGAACAGTGTATCTTAATTTTCTTTATCTTTTCCTTAGAGATCAGAAAAACACTTCCCAGATGATAATACAGTCTCTGACAGGAAGATGCTGTCACTTTTGTAAGTCAAATGTACTCTTGAAAAGGGAATTTTGTAGGACTGAAGCATCTGTTCAGTTGTTTTTCCTTCTTAAAAAATAAGAGGGCACTTTGTAAATAAACAATTTTTCACAACCACTCTCACCAGGGTTTGCTGCTCTGGTTCAGCTCCTCTGCCTGGAGTTGTTCTGCTGACTCACTGTGTCCCTGGGCAAGGTGAGTCCCCACACTGCCAGCTCAGGAAAACGCTGAGCATGGAAATGGAAATACACACTCACTGTCACCACTTGAGGAAGCTGTGGGAAGGAGGATGCTGCCAGAAAGAAAACTTATGAGCAGCTGAGCTTAGCTAGAAGCCGTTGCTGAAGGTTACCTGTGTCTTAGTTGTATTTCATATAGCGTAGGGGACCACAAAGACAGACATATATTGAGAGCCTCCATGCACATAGGCGTGGTGACCCACAGGGCAGAATATTTACACTGACTTTTGTCAACAGTGTAAGAGCACTTTGTTCCTGAAAAAAGGTACTGGCTGTACTGTATGTACAGTATGTATGTATGTATAATACGTAGCATTCAATTAACTGAGCCCTTGGTTTTCTTATAAAATAAATCCCCAAATCTTGATTTCTGCCATTGGAAAGACCAGATTACTGCAGAAAATTACAATTTAAAAAAATCAAATTTTTTTAATTATAAGAAATTTGACATTTCAATTATCCTGTTGTGAAATGTCTAAAGTTGTTTCACTTACAGGATTGGAAGCTGTTGCAGCAAAGAAAGGAGGCAGACACGACAGCTAAATGAATACCAGATGACTGATCAAAAAGCATAAGTGTAGGGGTGCACAGAAGACACCAGATTTGGGTGGGTTTGTGTGACTTTGCTAGAGCAGAAGCTCCATCCTGAGTAATGAAATCCCTCTCCAGCTCTGGTGGGCATGCTGACATGGCTATACAGCTCTCAGAGACATAGTTTTGGTATCACTGCACTGAGTTTATTTTACCAAACAGGCACACTTGGTTAGAAATTTGGTTGAGTGCTAGCAATAGAAGCACTTACAGAAAGGACTGGCAACTGTAAAAATAAAGGCAACCTTAACCAGATACAAAAAATCCTTGGGAAATTAATATTTTCTATTATAACAGGCTTTAAGAAAATTATGATGACTGGGGTTTTAGCAAAGTAGCCTTTGCTAACTAAGAAAATTATATTTCAAGGGGCCCTTAACAATACAGCATGCAAATTGTTCTTGTGAATTGTATTTGTTAAAAGTCTTATTGACAACAAACAGGATTTTCTGTTCTCTTATAAATACTCCAATGCAAGAGTGGAACACTGCATTAAGCCCCTAAAGTATATCATGTGAGAAAACAACAAAACTAAGTCAGCATTTCTCAGAGAAAACAGCTGTCACTCTCCCAAATTAAACATGCATACAGACATTAATCACTGATGGGCAAGTGATGTATAGCTCTGTTCTCTGCCCCTTTCTCTCCACCTACAGCTCCACTATCACTATCAGTTTCCTTTTGAAAAATTCCCTTTTGGTTTTCACTTTTATTCTTTGTTTTACCCTTTTATTCTGTACCAGCATTTCCAAGATTTCTGGTTTCATGCTCTGTCCTTAGTCTAACTCTTCTTCCTTTCTCGCCAAAGAAGTTGTTTCCTCAACTTGTTTTCCCTTTACCAACTTGTGATCACCTCTTCTTTTAGGATAAGTGCCCTTGACCTCCAACCAAAAACCTCTACTGCACAATTGACCTTGGTACTCCCTCTTAGGTCTATTGCCTCAATTAAACAGAAGCTCCTCTCATAACCAGAGATATAACTTTTTAGCTCGTCATTATACATGCAGCTCAATAAACTTCTCCTTCCAGTTTAAATACAGTATATTTTTTCCCACTGATAATTTATTCAGACTACTTTATAAATAATTTTTAAAAGCTACATGACCGGTTAAATTATTTATTTTTTAATTGATTTTTAAAAAAATATACTCTGTGTATAGGCAAGTGAGTGACTATGGAATACAACACAGAAATACTCAGTTTGGAGGTCAGCAAACCTAAAAGAAAAATAACTGAAGAGCTTTTTAAAAAGTGCACTAGAGCAATCACTAACTTTGAAAAAATTACAATCTGTTCCAAAACATAAAAGATTAAGAAAATCAGATTAAATTCAGAAATATATAGTATTCCCACAAGAATAATTCATGTATTATTTCCACATGAAAAATTCCTTCAGCTGTAACTAGACATGTGCTGATGTTTTGGTATCATCATCTGCTACACGGAGACCTCCCTGTGCAGTCACAGCAGCCCTACAGAGCCTCTCATGACTGGGAATCACTCCCATATTAATGCAAGAGTTAAACAGTTTCATATTAGTCAGGCCCCTCTAGGGAATAAGTCACAGGAGGCTCGTATATTGCTTTAGTGCTTTTCTTGCTGTGCATCTCACACCACATGGTTTAACAACAAAGAGGTTTTTGGGAAGCACAATGAAGGCAGCTCTAAAAGAAAACAGCTTCAGTGTCAATCCCCCCCAGTAACAATCGATACATCACATTCCTAGTAGAATCAAATAATGACTGCTTGATCTGGAAATTGCTTTACAAACTGTGGTGAAAATTTTAGTCAAAGAATTGCTTTCCATTATTTTTTGTATCCTGCACCATTCCTTTTTTTTTTCCTCCTCCAAAGTAGAGGCTATAAATAAATAAAATCAGGGCTTCAGGCTCTTTATCTGAACTTAGCACACCTCAGAATGATCAAGGCTGGCTGTTCATAATGCCTTCAAATACTTGGTAGCAATATACAGCTTCTACTCTTCGTTAACAAGTTATGAAGCACTAACTGCTAATTAATCACATTAAATGTTTATTAGCAGTGTATAAATCAGTCAGGAGGAGCTTGGAAAAAGTAACTCAAAATAAATAAAAATAAAATGTTGCATTTAAGTCATCTCAGTTTTCCTGGCTTATCTCAACATTTTACTATCTCACTGCTAAACAGCCTCAGCTGCTTCTCAAAAAGCATTTATTTCTTTAAATATAACCTCAAGTAAACACAGAGGAATATCTAAACCTAGTTAAAACAGAATTAAAAAATACTGCTGTTTATTGGTAATGTGACTAGTTCGTCTATGCATTAGCCTTTCACATACTATATTTTTATAAATATTTTTCATGTACTTACATCTAAGGTGCAAGTGATCATCTTTTCTGAGAAATGCATGTATGGTTTCTTGGCAAGTTTTCTTTCTTCACGTAAGCTAAAATTCAACAACAAAGCAACAGGAACACAGCAAGGTGAGAGAGTGTCTCACAGGGCAATGCACATCTGCCATACGTAACCAAAAATGTGACTATTCTGCATCTATTTGTGCCAAAAAATATTACTGTCTCTTTAATACCCTGCGGCTGGAAAACAGAAATGGGGGTGTGTGTCCCCAGCTCTTTAAAAGTGGAGGCACCCAGGCAGAGTCTCTCTGTCCCTTGGCTTGCCTCCAGTTTCTTCTTGCCTCTGCTCACAACACTAACACTTTGAGCAGAAGCTGCATCACAATCAAAAAAACCTGTTTCAGAGTGAATTTTGCAACATCCGTCCGCAGCTGACAGGACATGAAGTCCCTCCATTAGTTCTAGCCCCCGACTGAGTACCAGCCACTGGAGAATGCCAGTTGCATTTGCTGATGAAATTGCCACTGCTGGAGAGATAAAGGCGGGGCGAGAGTGTTGACGCCATCTTCTCTTTGTCTTTTGAGCCACACAGTCGCCTGTGAAGGCCACAGTCTTGGAAGGGAGACGTATTTTATAATTTTAAGTTTTGCTTTGTTCCTGTGGAGTTTGTGAGATTTAGCAATTTTGTATCTAGTGGTTATTTACTGTTATTTTTTGTCTGCTGCTGTTTCTCTTGTTAGTAAACTGTTGTTTTTTTCACTTATATCTACTCGTGTTTTGTTTTCCCATATTGGTGGAAAGGAATTGGTTAAAACAAAGAGGGAGAACTCATTTTAGAGTGTTCCCCTTGGATTGTCTTAAATCAAGACATCAGAGTCCAAAGTTTTGAGGCGGAATGGAAGAGAGAGTAGGGAAGACAGTCAGACTTGTGACCCAAATTTCTATACTTTCAGGTAATAGTTTTGCTTTCTAGGAATTTACAAAGGATGTGAGCCAATACTGTAAAAATGTAAGCTTTTTCTCATCAGTGATGGATTATACTAACCAGAATATATGGGCAGCTGTGTAACTCCACTCTGATATTTCAGCCATGAATTTTAAGAATTACTCAAAAATATTAATTTCAGTTTTCTTCTGTGCCTAACAGTGTCTTTCTCCTGTTTACAGAAAGGGTGCATTTATCCTTGGCGATGCGGAGCTGTACAGAAGTACTATGGCAAACCTAGAGAACCAGAAGCACAGGGTCTCACCCCATAGCCCAGCGAGTTCTCAGCACTTGCACATGCAAACCACCATGCAATGCTGCCGAACACAGAGCAGATATGCCCAAATGGCCTAGTTCACATGCTCTTCCAGTGCAGATGCTTCCTCCAAAGAAACCTGGAGCTAAAATCACTGCTTTATACTAAAACTCACTGAACAATGTGTTAAAGGCCTTAAGAAAAACAAACTGAAATGCAATCACAAGCAGGTATTAGGAACATACTCCTGAAATAGCAGGCTTGGACTCCAGTGTTTGGTACACACATACGAGTAAGTTCCACTTTGGACCACCTTTTCTGGAAACCAGTAATTGTGAGGATATTGAAGTAAGACTGCCATGAAATCATCTGAATACAGTTAAAAAAAATTGTATTTCCAGCCATAAGCCTGCTAGAGATTCTTCAACACATACAGAACATGCTGGAAAAACACTGATGACAAGGTGCCAGAAATTCAACTTTGTGATGCCAGGTGAAGAGAACATACAAAATGAAGAGACTGTAGAAGGTGACACTCTTCTGTTTATCTCCACCAGCTTTAGTCTTTGTGTTTTACTCCTCTGATTGCAGGCACAAGAGAACCACAATGCTCCAGGCAGAGCCATACAGCTCACTCAGCATTCACTGGAGGCTCAGTGCTGATTCAAGAATGTGTATCTGTACCTTAAATGCATCCCACCAATAAACTGTTAGTCCTTCTTATTTTCTATTGGAGTCTGAATATTTTTGGTTAAAAATAGAAAGAAAACCCAGATGAATCAAATCAATAATGACCTGGGCACTTGAAGAGAGGCATACAAAATTCTTCGAACTACTGCAAAAATGAATCATGATTTCAAAATATCCTTACAGATAGCTGTTTCAAGATTAAGGGATTCAAGATTTTATTGATATGAACTCTTTCAATTTGATTCACTTCCCTTTGAGGTTTAAAAGAAGGGGGAGAAAGTGGCAAGTACTGTAAACTACAGTGAAAATGAACGCTTTCAATTATATTTCGCCTCAGTTAATATATATACAGTAACATAAGACTCACAGTGTTTCTACACAAACCACTGCTCAAGGTGTAATTGTTCCAGTTATGTTTACTATTTCCCCCTGACTTCTATCATGGCATTTTTATTCAACTTCTTTTCCCATTCAGGAGGAGGTCACCAGGATTACAGGAATGCTAGAAAGGTATTTTATGAGTAAAAGGAAGCTGTGAAATAAACCTCATTTGTAAGGGGCCTGAGTTAGCAAGACTATACTGGGGTCAGCAAGCAAGCACACCTAGTCCTTAAGCAAGCTGGTACTGGGAAAACATGTTCTTTTAATGTCTGGAGCATGTTTGCTATACAAAATCATAGCTGTTTAGCAACTTTCAGCCTGGGGTTGTTAGCTGGCTGGGCTGGCCCCTCCTAACCGCATCACACCACTGTTCTTTACTAAGCAGCATAGATATGTCAGAGCAAGGTGAGACTCATTACAGGCATGTATTTAGTAATCCATCACACACTTTTCCTCAGCTTGTTCCATGGTCTTTATTTCATGGTCTTTTCAACAAAGGGAGTATTTGTTCAAGAAATATCTCACTCATCTGGCTGTGTCTATAGTTTATGCACTTAGGTTCATCCTGTTCCTGATGCCCACACACTTCTTTCTGGGAATTACATATTCACTAAAATTAAAATATGTTCCCTGGATTCAGACATCACAATCAAAGTTTGAGAGCAAAACTGGGAGCAATCAACACATAAAGTCATTCCAGCTTTGGTAGAAGACAATAGTGTTCAAGTCAAGAAATAATTCATGCTCAAAATAAATAATTAAGGACTGTATTGTGCTTTGAGGTAGAGTCCTATTCTAGGAGTAGCTCACAGATAAACCAAGGCTGGTGCTGTCGGCAGCCTCCAAGGACTGTCAGAGCAGTGCGAGCTGATAGCAGGCATGAAGTCCTTTTCTCCTCTTAATTGATGTGAGAGCTAGAATCTCACCCTCAGTCCACTGCAAACAAAAAGCCATTAGAAGTGCCACATACTGTTCCGTGAAAAGAAAATCAAGTGTCTGCCGCCTGCAAACTACCCAGGCTGGTTGTAACTGAAGACAGCACTTCTAGCAAATTACATCTTCAGGTTGGAAATTTCCATTTGGATCCTCCCAGTCCCCCCACGAAGAGGTTCCAAAAGTCAAATTTTGACATCATTGTTACGCCATGTCACAACAGATCAAACTGTGTGACACGTTCTCCAGCTTTGCCTGGTGACAAGTAGTGAGAGATATTAATATTGCCTAACAGAGCAAAATTTACGGAGAAATAAGTGTTATTACAGTCTGTCTCTGAATGACAAAAATATTACAAATGACAGGGTATTTTATGCTTATGTTTTATCCCTCTCCCCTCTGCAGGAGCAAGGGAAGCTACAGCCTCCCTGTGGATGCTCAGAAATCGGGTGTAGGAGGAAAGAGCATTGCATCCAAGGAAGGAAAGAGTGTCAGTTCAGCAAAAGTCAAAGAACTTGAAAAATATTTTAAAATGTTTCCCTGCAGGCATTAATGACTCCAATGGCTCATATTTTGCCTATGAACAAAAAAAGCTTAATTTCTTTCACAAACAAGTTAATGCTAGCATTCAGATTCAAGACTGTGCAAGATAAATACTTGTAAGCTAGCTTTTGCAACTTGTCATGTTCTAGAACAGACCTTCATTAACAAATTATGACAGTGATTTAGGGAACAAAAAATCCGAAGTTTCAGAAGATACTTCTGTTATTATGGGAATTGCTTTATTTTGCATTTTAAATCCATCAAATGCACAAAACTGTTTATGCTATGGGATGAACTCCAATCTTATTCTAGTCTCAAATTGGTGAGATTTAATTCCTTCCCATTTAAAATCACCTCATATGCAGAAATCCTTAATTCAAGCCACAATTTATGGACCAAAATTTTAACTCTGATGATCAAATTTTATGCATAGAGTTCTCATGAGTTGAATGGACAGAGAGCTGAGCTCTCTTCTGACATACCAATTAGCTTGTAAAGAGTGTACAGTCAAGGTGCCAAACTTTGGGGAGGATAGGTCTGTCATTTCTATTCTGGTTTCAAAACTGCTTTCAGAAGAAAACCAGAAAACTGAGAAAGCACCATAACCAGAGATACTATTTATTAAATGAAAATATTCTGAAACTCATTATGACAGAAGACACAAACTTTACAGTGCTCCTAAGGGAGTAAAGAGCATGTGCAACTGTGCCTCTTAGAGAGCAAAGAATCAACACTCAACACAGAAAAACACTGTTACCAATATCCCAATTGTGAATCTTACTTCAATCAATACAGTAATTCCTTTTTCAGTCAAGGTATTTTCCACAAGTGGACTCACTGGAGTCCTGGTTGGTGGAAATGAAGGTTTTCTTGGAGGCTGAATGTTGACATAATCCACCACAACACAGACCAATCAATTGGAACAAGAAACAGAAGCCCACTGGAAATGAAGCTTCAGTATTTCTGAATGACCTCTGGTGATCACGAGACCCCACAGGTCCAATTACTTCATCATGAAAATGTTAAGTTTTTACATGCATTAAAAGCTACTATGCAGCCTTGATCCTACCTGCATGACGATGCACTTCTTCAGGCTTTGCTATTACCATGTCACACACTATTAAGCAATAAACAATACATATTTGATTTTTCTCTTCTGGCTATATATAAAGTATATATGTATATATACATGTGTGTGTGTGTTTATGTATATATGTGTATATAAACATCTGAGGTATGTGCAGAACTGGGGAGCCACTGGTGCAAGGCTACTATCTGCAGAATTATGATAGAATGCACTTCTGTGCCTGAAACTGAATGGTTTGATTTATCCTACTGATATTATTTTGCTTTTTTCCCTGTTTTGCCAAAAGCAGTATTTTCAGGCAATTTTCGCTTCCCAGAGAAAACTACCTATGTTTTAATGAAATTTTCATACATCATATCTGGTAAGGCATAGCTCACTTTTGTTTCATGTGATGCAGGTGACTCAGAGTTTGCAGGCATGCTGCTTGAAGAAAATAAAATAGCAGACTGCCAGGGCAACTTATCCTATGACTTGGCCTCACACCACCTTTCCCAACAGTGAACAATATTGATATTTCAAGAAAAATACTTAAATAAGGAAAAATTATTTTCCTAAACAAAACATACAATCACAGAGAATTTAAAGATTTTGACCCACTTCCCAAATCCTGTCCTGAGCTGAAGCAGAGTCCAATAATATCTGCCATCCTTCATGTATGTCCATTAGCATGATCTTCTTGCCATTGGGAAGTATGAAGTATCAGATTTTTGCTCCTAATATGGTTTTTATACTTTATATTATCTAGTGGCTTACAGCATTTAGCAAGACTCACTTTGGAAGACATTCTGATCTACCTTCCTACACAAGAGCTTGATCCATCTTGACAGACCATAGGAAAGGTCTGGTCCTCTAAATTAAACAGCATAAAGCTTTGAAAAGACTTATGTTTAAATTACCCTTGTTGCCTTCTGCGTTTTCCCTTCAGTTAAAGATTAATTTGTACCTCAAAGTTGTATGGACTAATGGACTTCAAGACATCATTTTTTCCCATATTTCTGCACTCAAACAGGATACATATATCCATACCAACTCTGACACGTCAGCCAGGCCTGTTGTATAAAACACAAGTAAATAAAACACAGACTAAATATTCCATGACTCAGTAGCCAATTTCAGTGCTTTGTTATCATTAAAGGCAACATTTTTCCTAATAAACAGCCCAAATCTTTCTTTCTTCATATAAGCTGTTTGCACCTTGTCCTACAGCCAGACAAACCAAAGACAGTTGATAACCATCATCTTCAAAAGTAAGCAAAAGCTTAGTTTCACACTTGAGACTTATCATATCTGCATTTGGTGTTTTCTGTTCTAAGGAAACTCAATATCCTCAAGCCCTTATTTATGTGTCATTTTTCTCCCAGAACCTCTGTCTACATCTTCTGTGTATTTTCAAAGAACAGTTGTCAAAAGCTATACAAAGGACAACAGCTGACATCTCAATATCTCTGGCTTGAGTAATTTATCTCCTGTATTTCCACAAACATTTCTCCACTAGCTCTTGGACATAACAAAGTGAAATTCTTCCTTTGCCTCACCTTGTACTGTTGGCTTTGGTTCCTTTTTACTGAATTTGACCTTGTTGGTTCTGTTTGCAAGATTGTTTTGGATTATCATCCCATCCTCCATTCTGCTTTAGGAAACCTGCACCAGTCTGAAGTAGGTCAAACAGATTGTCTATTCCATCAAGGACTGATAGCTGCAGGGCCAAGTTAGCATGATGAAGCCAGACGTTAGCCAGAGACAGATGTATCTGCATCTTATCAGAAGTGACAATGTTTGCACCAATCTTCTCTCTACACAGATGTTCTCTTTGATTGTGCTCACTTTCTCCTCCTTAAAACAACGATTTTCTGATACCCCTGAATTTACCCTCCCCTTTGTAACACAGCTAATGTCTTCCTTACAGTTTAGTAACCAACACACTTTCATCTATCCTTTTAGGCCTCCATTTCACAGGTACAGGATGTAAATGTTGTTTCACTTGTTTCTCCCATTGAGCTGTTGCATTCATGACAAACCCAAATTCTTGGTCAGTTGTTTTGAGATATTTTCAATACTTCTATACATAGGTGGCTTTCAAAGATACTGAAGTGATATTCAGACTCTCTTCTCCAGTACCACCCCACCAGTTCCTTGTAACTGATAAACTGAAGCAATTTAAAGTCAACTTCTGAGTATTCACAGTAAAAGTGCTCTAGAAGAATCATGTGTATTTGCCCAAGATACCATATACCATATCTCAGCTATACGCCATCCAGTCCAGCATACATTAAGACATTTGTTTGATTAATAATGTTGCAACTCAGCATTTGGTTCATCTCTTTTTTTCCTCCTTGAAACTCCCTCATCATATCTATACTTTTTTACGAACTTCCCTCAAGGTTGTACCTGGATTCCTCTATGGGGCAGCTGTGATGAGCAGGTCTCCCGTCTGAACACTACTCAGAACCATCTCCTAAGTTAAGCACTCCAAAGTTTCACTGGAGGTGTCAGACAACAGCAAAGACCAAGGAGTTGAACAAATTGCAAAAGAAACAGAAATTTTGTTTTTAGAAACGTAAGACAAATAATCAATAGGGGCAGAATGGCAGACCTTGTTACACAAAATTACATAAGGTAGCAAAGGAAGGAGAGCTACCTACATTTTGAAGTAGACATTTGTTGAGCTTCTACTACTTACCTAAAAATATGTCTTATTTGAAAAAAATCAGCACCTTTTCTCCAAAACTTTCAGACTTAAGTGGAAAATAATATTTTTGTTAGTTTTGAAAATAGGTATTATTCTGGGCTTATGCCAGTCAGGATGCTAAAGTATTTTGTTTAATGCACACAAGTTAAAAGGAAAACTAATTTCCAGTAGAAATGTTTAATTAAATTTAGAAAAATAAAATGCCCTGACTTTATGCTGGAGACTCAGGTTTTTTAAATAAGGGGCTCACAGAACAGTAAGAAGTAAAATTAATTTGTTGGTTTTGCTGTGAATTAATAGCATAATGAAAATAATTTCAGGACAGGGTGAAATTAATTGAAAAACAAATTATTCTCAATGCTTTATGCATTAAGGGGAACTTTGCAGTCAAAAATGCATTTTTTTCTCAACTTAGAAAAGAGTTTCAATGGGTAAATTTCTACCACTCATAATAATTTTGTGTTCTTTACAATTTATACCATACGAACTACTTGTAGAATGTTCAAATTATTTTGTCACTGTGCTGTGACTTGAAAATTAAAAAAAACCAGTTTTGCACATTGCAAAAGATGACCTGCACCCCAAAATAGGGCTCACAGTTAGGAAAAAAAAAAAAGGAAGTAACAAAGATGAAAGTCTTTTTAAAGTTGGTAAGATTTCCTGACATCTGTGCACTGAAAGGGCAGAATTGCTGACGCTAGCTTTTTATCGTGTGGGCTGTGTATGGTTAACAGTTTTCTGTTGCCTCTTTTGTTCTGTCCACAGAGAAAAACATTGACCCCTAATGAAAAATGCATGCAAGCACACAATATCAAAGGTATTTTTTGATTGTCACTGGAATCAATCTGAGCTTTTCATATGAAACTTCAGAGAAGGATTGATGACATCATTCAGGAGATAAAAAAGTTTCAAACATTGTTTTCTGAGCTGCCCTAGCCTTAAGGGTCTTGTGCCTACTCTTTCCCATCCCCATGTACTTTGAGGGTGGAGATAAAATAGAAGATAAATATGGCCTACCCAAGAAAAAAGAGTTAAATGCTACGTACTCTTTTCTGCTTTGATCAAAGGGACAAAAACATATATTGCATGCTCTTATTATTTCAAAATACTCCAGTAGTTTTAACAAATCTTTGGAACAGTCTCAGAGATGACGTATAGACATTTTATTTGCTAACATTCTAAAGGTGAAAGGATGCCAAAGACTACTTCAATGCAGATTTCCAGATGTCTATGCTGCAGCAGAAGAGAGCTTTACCAATGGATTTACAGCTGGTCTTCATTTTGGCATTCAATATGTTAACTGTATTAAACACCAAACCTGCATATTAAACACCAAAAAAACCAGAAACTGTAAAGTAAATGCTGCTTGCAAAGTCAGTCAATAAAAAATTATTAGATGAAGAACATATGGGATCTATCATGTGCTTCAGAGTATCTGTTTGGTCAGGAAAATTAAATAAAGTAAACCAAATTAAAATAAAACAGAATACACTGCAAAAGCATGAATGTATTACAGATTTAAACATATACATAGTTGAAAATCCATCAAGGTCTATTAAACATGAAGTTATACTATCTGTCAAAGGGCAATGGTGGAGTGGGAAGTACAAGCCTTCTAATACCCTTGGCATGTGTTTGCTTAGGCATTGAGATCCTCTTAAAGACACACATAATATTGTGAGTCATAAAGTCTTAGTTCAGACAAACCCTTCAGTTTGAGCTTAGCTTTAAACTAATCCAGCGTGAGCATAGATTAATTGTTTGGTTTGGGTTTTTTATTTTGATTCATTATTTCTAAGTTGAAGCAAAGCACATCTTACTAAGGCTATGCTTGGGACCCATATAAGAAACTAGAGCAATATGAATTTTTGCTGCCTCAGGTTCATTCTTGATCATGGTCTGGAGCCCTTCTTGAGACTGGCCCTTTCCAGGGAAGATTTCTCTGTAAGAGGCTACAGGTATATCAATAGCAGCCACACTCCTCTGTGTGTCAGGTAACAGTGTCAAGTAACAGTCCCTCCTTAGATGGCTGAAGTAACATGCAATTCAGTGCCATATTGTCAAATATAATTGGCCATGTATTAAGTACCATGGCAACTGCATTAAATATTGTAAATCCCTTGTCAACAAAGAAGCCAGTGAAGAGATGGCCCGGAGCCCACACGGGTAAGATGAAAACAATGCAAGTAGTGGTAACACACATGAAAGATGGATAAAATGTTTTCAAAGTTTTTACTCAGATTTAACCTTGTGAATTACCCTGAAACAACAACTAAAATTTTAGTTTGGATGCCTACTTTTTGCATTTCCCTTTCATTTCACCCAATGCTTTTGGAATCAGGAACAGTGCTTGCCCCAAATAACTGAATGTCTTTGTCTACCTCTCAAGGCAGCATCATTCTTAGAAAGCAGGTAAGCAGGTCATATGTATAATGATACATGCTGTATTAATATGTGTGATGCTTAAATAAATTTTCAACTCCACATATCCATGGGACTCTCCCAGGGCACAGAAGCTGCAGCAGCAAGAACATCACACTTAATGTAGGTAGAGTCACCAGCAGTTGGCCAGGTTTTCACCTAGTGCAAGTTAACCAGCGCAAAGCCAGTGAAGCCAGCAGGCTGACATGAGCTTACAGCACCTGAGAATATATCCCTGTATTTTCACTTCAGGTTGTACCACGTTACCTTCAGATTACTAATTCTGATATATAACATACACAGAATAAGTTTCCATAGCAGAAACCTAGCATCACAGCAGGTAATGGCAAGATGTAAAGAAACACTCTTAATCTTTCTGGGTCCAGAGTTCCCAGGCAGGAAGGTATGTGCTCCTGAGTTGAATACATCAATACAGCTTACACTTGTCAATCAGTACACACGGAAAAAAAAATCTAGCCTAAACTTACTCCCACACAGTAAATGCTACCAGGAAATTTCAAATAAAATGTAAAAAATCTCCAGCACTCCATATAAAGTACGTCTGTATGGAAAAAGAAGGGTGTCTGGGGAGAGCCTTTTCTCCCTGCTATGGGAAACAGTAACATTTCCACCTAGTATATCATATGTGCAAGGATGTTACTTCTTGTTATTGGACTCTCAAGAAACCTTATGAGACCATAGATATCAAAAAGTTGATAGGTGCTGCAAACATGTTGAAGTAATTCCCAAGTTTTCCTAGTCAGTGTGCGAAGCAGGGTTCCAGTATTTACTGACTGACCCCATATGGTCCCTCCACTTAGCAATTTGGCCTGCAGACTGACTAATAAGGGGGTCTGGGTCTGAATCCTGACCTTTTCCACAGAGTCATTGCTATTGCCTTGCTTCTCAACAGAACTATTCATGAAGGCACTAACAAAGAAAGACAAACTCAGGCCCTGAATGAGCAAAAGCTGTTGTGGAGATGAATCAACATGTTAAAAAACAAACAAACAAACAAACAAAAACCCCAACAAAAAACATAACAGAAAATAAAAGAACAAAAAAAAAAAAGAGCCAATCTCACAAACAGTATTAGCTAAACTGAATTAATTTCTGTTGTCTCAAAATTATTCCAGAGAACTGGCACACCTGACCCAAAAGCTGGCAAAGCGGCAGCACAGACCCTGATGACAGAAAGCTACTGAGGTACCCAGTAGCTTTTTCCCTCTGCCATGTTTGCCTCTCCTTACTCTCAGTTCTTTCAACCAAAGAAAACTGCTGCTGTTCTCCACTGCTGAAGATCATGCCCGAGAGTCACATGCTCCCTTGCAAGGATGAAAGTCAGAACTGCAGTGTAGACATGGGTCAAGGGCAACAATGCTCCTTCACTGTTTGGAGTTCATGAGCCTGCACTGGGAGTGCTGTCGCTTCCACTTCTGGGCTACCCAGTGAAAGAAAGACATGGGAAAACTAAAAAGAAGCCAACAGAAGACCACTGAAATGCTCAGTGGGCTGAAGCACTGGGCATGAGAAGGGAGCTGTGCTTCATCAGCCAGCAAAAGACAAAGATAAGGGAAGGAAACATGTTTTCTATTTCCAAATACCTAGTCATTACTATATTCCAATAACTAGTTATTACAGAGAAGACTGACCCAAGCCCTACTCAGAGGCTCACAAGAGAAGGGGATAGAGCAACAGCAAGCTGCAACAAGGGAAATTTTGAGCAGATATGAGGGGATAAAACAAATCACCATGAGATGGTGAAATGCTGCAAGAGACTGCTCAGAGAGGCTGGACAACCTTCAACCTTGGAGATAGTCAAGACAGAACTGGACACAGCCTTTAGCAACCTGACCTAGCTTTGACATTGTCCCTGCTCTGAGCTGGAGGTGGATGAGTTAGCATCCACTGATCTCTTCCAATATACTTTATTCTACATTCTACCCTATTCTTCAATAAAGGATCAGTTGCTTGTCTGAATAAAAGCAAGAGGAAGAGGCAGGAATGGGAATGGGGACTGTACAGGCTGTATATGTCTTTGAGGAACGCACTGAGAAATGCTCATCAAAGGGAAAGGAGAGGAAAACATCTGTTCTTATTTTTAACAAGCCAATGTTAGGTCTTTTTATTTTGTAATATTAAAAAATTCCAACCTTACCTTTTTTTTCAAACTATGAAGAAACCAGCCTGGTACACTGTCCTTTTCTGAATCTTGTGAAAATGCTGGGAGGTTTTGTGGGTTTTCTATTGCTTTTAATTGAACAAATCAACATACCCAGTTTGCATTTATTCCAAAAAAAAAAAAGCAAAGGTGGGGAAGAAGGACTGTCTTTTAGGCTGGTAACTGTTTGGGTCTAGCCTACATATTGCACACGTTCAGCCAGGCCTCAAGTGGAACAGGTAAAATAAGGTGTTGATGTGCACAAAAAAAAAGGCGGTAATCAAACTGCATGGGCAGTCTAAGTACCATCAACTGATTGGTACAAACAGGCAAGGAAAAATTAGCGAGATTAAAACGAGTGACAGACGGCCCCAGACTGATCTGTTTAGCCCTCTGTATTTGTGCATAGGTGGTTCTTGCAAGGGGAGCAAGGAAAAGGCTTGAACAAGTGAACAACTGCAAAACATTGGCACAAGTCAGTGTCAGGCATTTCCCCTCAGGTGAATGCAGTAGCTTGCAGCTTTACTCAAATTTGCTGAAAGAGTTATAATTAGTCACAAAATTCACAGTATCAGCAAATTAAAAGTATTGATCTATGCAAGCCATGGGTAGGTCAAACAGGGAAGATCAACCAAGAAATTTATGATCCCAGAATAGATTTGCTGCTGGCACAGCCAGGCAAACTCTCCCAAAGCAAGAACCCCCAGCTTGTAACTGCTCAAGATGCCACAACATGGCTTCTGACATCCTCAAAGTAAAAATTCCTCGTCTCAGAATATATGTATGCACACTACTACATCTATGAGCACAAGTGTGATTTGCAGAAAGCTATGCAACGAGCTCCAATTTAGATTCTGTCTCCTGCAGAACCAGCACAGAGAGTATTTGTAGTACTAAATCTTGTGTTAGCACAGTGAACTGGATTACACTTAACCTGTAGAGCCTCATCCTCCTGCAAATAAAATTCGCATGAGTAGAAGCAGATCTTTAAAAGGAATGTATTGCTACTACAGCAATTTGATATCAAGTTCATCACTATTTGCAACAGGCATAAATCCTAAATACTATGATGCGTCTAATTGACATTACTTTGCTCTGATCTGAATTCTTTTTTAAAAAATCAGGTTTTGTATTAAGACAACTTAAAACATTAAAAAAAGGCAAAAGGAATAAATGGAGTCTTAGTGGAAGGCTGGTTGACGCTGTATTTTTGCACATTTCTTCCTGCTATATGAACATGGGAGTAATCCTCATAGTTCCATATATTTCCATAAGATTACTGATAGAGTAAAATACCTCTTGGTATAATATAAGTACAAATCACAAACACTCATGTCAATGAAGGATCATCCCCCTGATTTATCAAATACAAATTAACCACTGCCTTTTCTTTTGAGGGGTGAGGAAGGAATAGCTCTATCACTCCTGTGTTCATCAGAGACCAAAGGATGAGTCAGATTCCCAGACAGGAGTACAGGCATTTTCTCATGTCTCTGGTAAAATTAGCTACTGCAGATATTATGGACCAAGCAACAATACACACCCACATATCTAGGTTTAGGAAAAAATATATGGTTTTTAAATTATTATGCTCTTTACTATAGCTCAGGGTTACATAAAGAGTAACTGGATTTGATATTCTACAACAGACATAATCTGAAAAATATATTAATTGTAAATCTTACAAATTTTGTCATTTTTTCTAATACAGCTATAAAACATTTTACATCAAACACATCAGTGTTGATTTTTGTAAGTATTTGAACCACCAGCCCTCTCTTTTCTTATTTTTCAGAATGTGCAAAGACACTAAGACACTTTAATTTTAAATATGTAGCCCCACTAAAAATTAAAATCGTCACATGGAGGCACTGGTCTTTGTTAACCATTCTGTCACTTTAGTCCTGTATCAGCACTATCTTGCGGGTATCACACATCGTTTCTCCATTGTTTACTAAATTATAAATGCTTTAAGGCTGAGTCCTTTAATTCTCCTAGCATCATGCAGTTATCCAGCCATCCGTGTGGGTTCAATTTATATTAAACATGAATGTGCTTACTCTCCATATTGGCATAAAATTATGTGGAAGACAGTTTTTTTATCTTAGTACCTAAATTATATGGAAAAGGTCATTGTAGAGGATGTGAGATGTTTTGCTAAAACTTTAGATAGGAGTTGCATTTTGATGTGGGACAAGACCTACAAAGAAAAAGTCTATGTGTATCCTACTCAGGACAGACAGACCCTCAGTGCAAATGTAGTAAAAGCAGGGAACTCAGCTAGCGGCTTTTTATCTTAAACAAATATTGCTTGTCTACCAGCTTCCCACTGCAACCAACATCCCGTGAAAGACCACTGTTCAGTTAAAGTTTCCCTATGATTCCAACGATCACTCTCTTTCACTTCAATGGATGCCCAGCCTGACCATGTGTTAGTATCAAGTGCAGGACTTTTACGTGTCCCTGGTTTGTAACTGTTCAGCAACTTTGTTGTTGTGCACCAAACCAGACTGGCCCTAAGGTCTTTGTGCACAAAAGCATTAGGTTAGGGATCTGAAAATTATGTGCTCTCAACAACTTATTTTGCTAATACCACAAGGACCAGACTAACTGCGTTCAGCATGCAGATCTGGGTGAGCATGAGTGCAACCCATTTCTCCTGCAGTGCATAGAGATATAGCCCTGCTCAGGCACAGGACTTTCCACCCTTCAGGTGAGACCACACCAAATGAAGCTTGGAGAACCTCGTTTCACTAGGGGAGACTAGGGGAGACAACCACAATTAAGCAGGTGCTAGCAGCACAGAAAGGCATGTTCACGAATAAGGAACTGACTTACCAACAACTTGAAATTAAATGAGGAAGCCAGTGGGAACTGAGCTCTTCTGGAAGTCCTACAGCTAAAAACCTTAGATGAAACTTACTCTATTTTTAACTCTGTTTAGTAGTACAGCAAGTAATTCAGGTGTGATTGGAAACATCCAGTTCACTAGTGGCATAGCTAATGCTGGTTTAGATGTTTACACAACCTGTTGATATACATATCTTAGAGTGAAAATGAGTTTGTGACACCTTTAGGAAGCCTTTCTCCAATCCTTCCGCTATTTTCACTTTTTTTAAGACTTAACAAAAAAAGACAGAGATCCATCACAATCCACCAGAAGTGGTGTTTTTCTTTTTGTTCAACATGTAATGATAGCACCTTCCCTGAAGAACTGAAAATACCCTGAGTTTCAGAGTGAGAGGAGGAACAGCAAGCACTTTGCATTTGAAACTGACTTCACACTGCCTTCTTTTTCAGATTCATTAAATGTGCAAAAAATTCTAAGATCCATTAATATGTAATAAAACCTGCTTGATTGGTGACTGCTTTCATGCAAGTAAGGAATCTTTCTGTATAAAAGAGCGTAAAAAATATCCTTCTTTGAGTCAGAGAAAGGAGACATCTGAGTCAGGTTTATATGACTACTTTGATCCCACCAACACTTTTGATAACAGATGCTACTGAGCAATCCAACACCAGTATTAATCAGCATGGTGAGCCTTTGGTAGGATGGGCTACTGATGGGCATTAGCAAAAGGACATCGGTGTAAGTGCTTTGAGACAAACTGGAAATCAGATCCTAGAGGGGAAAAAATTATTTATTGCTCACAGAAACAGAGCCTTCAGAGAAGTGACTTAGCAATCTCAATACTGCACAGTGCCTCCTTTAAAACATACTTTTTCATGGGGTCCAGTTTTTTTATTTCTTTTCCAGATAAACACTGCCAATAGAAAACAGTCCTCACTATAGAAACCAGCACAATCTGAGTTGAAACACTGAGAAAAACACACCATAGTCAAGTCTGCATTCATCCTGCAGTCTATAAACACATGTTTTAGATCCAAAATATTTTTCAGTCCATATTTGAACCATATTTGATAGAGCTCGTTCCTCTCCATCTTCCCACGGAAAGTGCTAAGTCATGACTTGGAGGAGTGACTTGTTTAGGAATTAAGATGCCATTCAAATGGCATGTGTATGTTTGCCATCTAAGGGCTGCCTGAATTTCTTCCTGATTTGCTTCTCAGCTTGGCTGTCAAATCAACCTAGATTGTCAGCCAAATTCTGAATTACTGTTTATTTTTACCCTAATATGAAACTTTGCATAAAAGATGCTGGCACTATGCTTGCAACAACTATGCTCTTGGATTGATGCTACATGAAAACATGATGCCAGGGTGGTGTTAAGAATAAAACCCTGTTCAGCTCTGCAAAATACCAGTGAGGTTTGCCTTCTCTGAAACAAGATTTTCAGACCCTGGAAGCACAAATCTCATAGGAGGGGTTTTTTTTAGTACAAGAGCAGAGAGCAGGAATAAGTTCAAAAGCCCTGGGGTACAAACAGCACCTTGACTTCACAGAATCTGGAGTGACAGCACTGCTGGGCTTAACCCTAAGGCTACAAGTTGGGTGAAGTTCCTGTGGACTCAGTTGGAGCTCCCAATAAGAACAAAGCTTATGAATGTAGCCCACTGCAGGCTCCTTCAGCTTGCACATTGGCAGTTCTCACATGCCATCTTAATTACTCGGCAACTTGGCTCTCTGTTTCACCTTCCTTGTCTTCCAGTTTTTCTCCAGATACTCAGCACTGCCTGTGTGCGGTGCTGTCACTTTATTCCCAGCCTTCCCCCACACAGAGATGACCTTGGTCAGCCCTGCAGACCCTGAGGGAATAGAGCCCTGTTCCAGCAGCACCATCTGTTCCTCCTCTCATGCCCAACTCGAGACAAATAAAACAAAAGGAACATTCAGTATTCTTTGATAGCCTACAACGTTTGGAGGCTGAGTACTGATCTTTAAGCAATCTGAAGTGTACAGCTGGGTTCACCTATCAAGTAACAGAAGTCAAACCATTGTCTAAATAGCTTTGGTGGTTATGTCTGCAACAAGTTGTTTGGTTAGATGTACAAGAGAGAAACGAAAAGAGAAAGCAGCAAGGAAAAGATGACAGAAGAGAGAGACAAGGAAGAAGAGGGAAGTTTAACAAACATGAAGGAAGATACAACTGTCCTGATACTAACTCTGCCTGCACATTTTGGCTGAGAATTAAATAGAACAATGTTTAGAGATGTACTATCAATAAAATCACATTTTGGCAGTTTGCAAGATGGTCACATCGTAAGGAGTATGTTCATTTCTCTACTAATTAATCCAGAAACCACTGGAAAAAAGAGAGGGAGGTCTGTGCTATTTTTTAAAATCAAAGAAATTTCCCTACACTGTTAGACTTCCACATTTCTTTAAATCCAAATTCCATATTTCAAATTCATGCTGCACCTTCAAAAGCAGAGCCTGTTTTTGGCCCTCAGCCAGACATTTTCTGGACATTAGCCTTCTTCTGTTGTGGTTGTTTTCCACTCACTGCTTCACATAGAATGAATACACTCCTTTACCATTTCTTGAATGTGTCCTGCAGTGACCATGCTGTGGTTGCAGAGCCAGCCTGTCTTCAGTTACTACCGTGCACTTTTCTCCTGCTAAGTTTCTCCCCTGAGCAAGGTCAGCCATGGGAATGCCTGCCCTAAGCCTGCCCCAGACTAACCTGCCTCTAGACTAAGCCATGCTCCTGCCTCTCTTCTGGCCTCAGTACACCCATGAACTTTTCTTTTGCTTCTGTCTCCTCTGTGTTCTGCCTTTGATCCACAGCTTCTGTCTCCCCTGTGTTAAGTAAAGATTTGAAAAACATGAGGCAATCAATTAAATTCTTTCCTCTCTGATTACCTTCATTAACTATTCCTTATGATTTTTACAGGACTAAAATTTGTCCTGTAGTTAAAATTACTGACAACATTATTTTTCAAGAAATATTTCATGCTTTTAGCAGATTCATTTCAGCAGTGTCTCTTACATATTAAAAAGTTCATCCAAACTGCATAGAGTGGCTATACCAGTGTGAAAAGATAACACCCACACAAACTAACAAGGATTTAGGTTACAATAACAAGTTAACCAACAGGAAGCCTAGTTTAAATATAAGCAACAGCATCCACACACAGATCTGTACAGGTTTAATAAGAATATCACATTTTAATTTATTCCTCTACATGTCCTGTATGCAAATAAGTCTTTAAACAACTTCCTCAATCTAAACCTAATATATGTATTTTATGTGAAAAATCAGTGTCATTTTTCAGATCCCAAAGACTGATTATTCCCCACTGAGAAAGGATTGCCTTTATTTAATCAAGCTTCTTCTCTGTATGCAGTGCTTCATCTCCTTCTACTTTATGCTAAATATGCATTAACCCTTGTACATGTGGGTCATTTAACTGGGCTTTGGTGAGACATAAAGCACGAATCATCAGTATAAATAACTGTGTTCTCATGGCACTACAGACCACCACCTACCTCTGCTACATACTGCTAACCCGCTATACTTCTGTAAAGACACAAGTAAATGCTTACCAAGGATCACAATCTAGAAAGGAAATTCAGATTATCTGTGTTGTTTAGCAACTTTTATTTTCTCAAACCCCTACTTCGTTAAAAATAAAATATCAACATATTCCTAGTGTGTTTTTCAATTTAACCTGGGAAAAGTAGGATTGTCAGTATCTTTCAAGCATGTGCAGGCACATGTGTACACACTATAAAGGTGGCATTTTGTCAAATGTTTCTGGAAAAAATAATAGGGATTTGTTTGCTAATCCAGCCTAGGAATTGTTTTTCAGCAATGGTTGTTTTAGTGACTGACAGCCCAAGTCTTCGGCAGGCCCTCCTCTCCTCTTTCATATCATAGATAAAGAGGATTGACTGCAGTTCACGGATTGCAGCACTGGCCTCTGTATCACTACAAACCACAGATATAGCAATATTGCAGGTACGAAGAAGTGGGGTGAGAAAGTGAGAAAGCTGAGACTTCAAGAGAGCATCAAGGAATTAATCTGCTACACAGACAGGGAGAACAAAGCAGAGGATCTTATCTGATCCTCTGCTCTCTCCTGGGAGTAAGCAGGAACTTCTTGACAGAAAACAGGTGGTAAGAAAAAGAAGGCACAACAATAGGAAGTAGTAGCAGCGCACTGGGAGGCTGAGACCAGAGCCTTAAAGTGTGGTGTAAACCCTGACTTTTTTTGTGTCCCCACCCTCTGAAAGGCCTCTGAACATTCCCATTGCCCCACCAACATTCTGAGAAAATGTCTGAACAGAATTTTACCAACTAAGTGCCTGTCCACACCATTATTGACTTGTAATTGGTTTTGTCCCCAATTCTGCAGAGTCTCACAGCTGCTGGTGTCCTACAGATAATGAATAATTATTGAGACAACAGGAAAAAAGAGCAGCCAGGAAGAGGAACAGGCTATTTCCTGCTTAGCTTTCTCCTCATAGCACAGACAGAAATATGTTACACGTGTCTTTACTCCAGCCAACGTTTTACCATGCCCTCTTAAACAGATTAATAAACTCCAGTTAGCAGAGGCTCAACATGACCAAACAACAGAATTGCTTTCCCAAGTTGGTCATTGCTTTATCATTCTGGCAGCTACTGACTAACTAGCTACTCATTAAGTCTGGATTAAATAATTTTGTGTTCAAGAAGATTCGCTGTTGCACAATGCTGGTGCTGATGCTGCAGAACATTTAGGGAAGAGCAACCCAACACTTGAAACACTCCGGATTGGAGGCTCCAGGCAGCTGAGTTTGCAGCACAGCCCAATTAACTACACCAAACAACCGCTCCCTAGGGAAAATGTCCTCTATATTGAAGCAGCAGAGCAACTTTCAACTCCTTCTCCCCGCACTCTGCAGTCCCTGAGGTGAGTGAGAGGACTGGCATAGCAGGCAGCGACTGCTGCCTGATCAGAGGTTTTGGTGGGGGTGAATCCCCCTGTTTATATTTGAGGCAGGTGAAAAATCCCCTTGTTATCTTCAGGCGAGTTCAGGGAGCTATGGTCCTATTCATATAAAGCAACTGCAAAAAAAATGTTAAAGGGCATCTTTACCCTTTATTTTTGTTTTCTCTCTAGCTCAGTATCCTGTCATCCCACACTTGCCTTTATTACCTGGCAAGCCAGTAAGAGAGGCTCCCCACAGACTGGGCAGGTGTGTTGCAGGAAAGGTGGGCACAGGCATGCTCCTCTGTCCTCCACGCTCACCCCCACCTCACACTTACCCTGCTTTTCTCTGCCATTTATCCCCACTGAAATATCTTGCTATGACAGATGCCGGGCAGTTTTTGTCACAGTTCCTCCCAGCCAGTGCATAAAACTTGGGCCACTGAGGTGTAAAGTGATATGTATTTTCCTTTCCTGTTCTCATTCACTGCTCTCTCACCACCTACAACAGCTGGTTGCACCAGGGTCCAGCAGCACATCCTAATCAAGGAGGCAGGCACTGGTGATCAATCCAGACCAGAAATTCCTCCATTTTCCAGATACGCAGGTTATCAGCACCCCAACATCTCTCCACTATGTGCCCATAAAGTCACACTCTAAACAGTGCCACAACAGGAAGGTGGCATGCACTGTGGAGTGGCTGCAGACCACTGAGAGCTACCATGGGGCAGTCCTTGGGTCAGAAACATTAGGCCTTAGACAACGTAACAATGCAAGACACATGATTTGCTAGAGGGACAAGGTGTAGTGAAGAAGGCAGTCCAGATCCAAACCAAACAAATTAGCAGTAGATTTTTTTAAAATTTTATTTTATTTTAAAGAGAGGGTTAAAGTGACGTGTAGAGAGAAGAGTAGAGGAAGGGACCCATGCTGAAGAACTAAAAAGAAAACGGGAAAGAATAAAATAGAAAAGATGCCATTATCAAGCAAGAACAGAGGACAAGGCCACCTTGATACTAATAATGCTTTGGCCAGTGAACACAGAGCTACAGATACCTGTAAAACTTAAGATTCACCACTTTCTTGACTTGTGGAAGCTAAGTGACAATGAGGAAAAGTGTATTACATAGCAACTCACAGGATCATAGTTAATATTGCATATAGGGGGAAAACTGGAACAGGAGAAACAGATTACCTTTCCTTACAAAGCAGGGAAGATACCATATGAGAACCTAATAGGAAGGAACCTTGGGGGTTTTTCTCTCTCCTTTCTTTCATGCTTTGCACCCAGACAACCAAAATCTACCTCTATCTTTTAACCTGTACATTAGAAACTAAAATAATTGAAAGCAATTAATATTTTAATAAGAGCTACTGTTTGGCCTGATTGGAAGGGTCATGTGATAATTCCAGTTAGATCACAGGGACTGCTAACAGAAGAGGAAAACCACTTCTAAATTTTGAGGCAAGAAGAAAACACACTCCTCTACAAAGAGGAAAGCTAGAACAGGGAAGAAAGGACTTGAACTGCAAAAAAAAGACATTTACATTCTATCAGAAGAGAAGTTTCTGACTGGGGGTGCCTAACCAAAGGTATAGATCAATTTAGGGAAGCGACAAAATCTCCACCATTACAAATTTAAGAAGGCTGGCATGAAAATCATTCCTGAGGAATAATTTTAAGTACCGCTGATTCCACTTTTGTTTAGTAGAATGGGCCAGATGACCATTTCACTCCATCTTTTCTACGATTTCTATAAAAAAAAAAGAACTTTTAAAAAAGGAAATTCAAGTTTGCATTACACTGGAACCTGAAGATAGAAAAATATCACCTGCATAGTTTAGACCATACCATTCATATGAGAAATTATTGACTTGTAATTGTTTTTGTTTATAAACTCAGAGATTAAGAATCAGCTCTTCAGAGGTGAAGTTGCCTCATCATTGTGTGTGCTTGTGTTGCGGTGGTCCAGAACAGACAATCGGCCCAACCACAATGGTGGGCAGTGTCCAGAGTCTGAACCACCTATGTCATTCAAAAGGTTCCTCCCCTAAGGGAATGGTTTGTAACCCCACCTTCTATTACCTATATAAGGTTGCTGTTCTGGAATTTTCATTTGGGTTGTACCTCTCATTGGCCCCCTTTCCTAAACCCCTCCCTCCTTTCATCTCCATTGGACCCTTTCCCTTGTTCCGCCCCTTGGCCCTCAGACCATTGGTCCTGATGTTCTGCCCGCCCCTTGAATCCCTTACTTAAACCCTTACCCCTGTCACCATGTTGTCTTTCATCCCTGACCCTCTAGCAATAAACCTCGTTGCTGGAACCATACAAAAGACCCGTCCAGCTTCTTTATTGCTGCTTGCCACCTAACCTACTAGTGCTCGCGTGTGTTCACGATCTCTGCTGCTCGAGACCGTGTGTGCTGCCAAGGTCGTCGGCTGGGGCGTTCCCGACCGTTGGGGCGCTTCTCGAAGGCTTCGGCACCCAACACTTCTCGCACGCCGTGGCAGCGGGCGCCCGAACAGGGACATCAGTGAGAGGTTCCTGGAAGTGTCCCCAATGAGAGACCACCTCGTCAGCAACAAGCCGCTTCGGCGCAGCCAGCACCCTCCGGATGACTCCACGTTCCAGCGGATTAGCCCATGAGAGGGACCGGTAGCCTCCGGAGGAGAAGGAGGTCGGTCCTGAAGCAGCAGACCGCCCTGAGAGCCTTCGTTGACTCCGTTCGGATAGGGTGAGTGTCCGAGGGGTCACTCTTTTGAACCTTTTCTTTTCAATATTTCTTCTTGGGTGTTGGGTGAAGCTCTGAGATAAGATGGGTGCGAGGTTAACCTGTCCTCAGAAAAACGTTTATCTCCAAGTTGCGGGAGCCCTTGCGGGGAGCAATTTCAGTTTTTCAAAGGGGAAACTTAAGAGATTAATTTGTTGGATTTTTACTAATTTTACGGGTACCTCAGTTGAGAGCGTTAAAACACTTCAGTTTTGGGACAATGTAGGGGAGAGATTAACAAGTTTGCGAGATGAGGGGGATAAATCAGTTTTGAGATTCTTTTCTCTTTTACCTTTAATTTATGCTTCAGTTCAGACTGTGGGAAACTGGAATTTGGGGAGTTCAGTTAGCCCTCAGGTTGTGTCTCCCTCCCTCCCCATTCCTTCACCCCTTTCCCAAACGCAGAGTGGGTTGGGAGCTGGAACTCGTGAGGTTACACAGGGGTGCTGCCGACTCCCTGCCACCTCCCAATCTACTCTGAACCCTTCCCTGGATAAGAAGGTGCTGCTCGTCCAGGGTCCTTCCCTAACCCTTTCTCCGTCCCCTCAACCCTTAGTTTTGTCCTCCCCATTGAACTCTATGGGACAAGATGGCGCTGGCCGCGTGGCTAGCCCTTCCATCTTGTCCTTGCCTACATCGACTGTGCCACAAAATGGTGGTCCAGACCACATGCCCATCAACCCATCCGCGCCCGCCCCAACTCCGCCCCATGCGTCGTTGGGTGTAACTGCGTCGGGCCCCTCCCCTGCGGCGATGATGTCAGCGTCGGGCCCCTCCCCTGTTGACGGGAACCTCCCCTTAGAGTCGGCTCCTCCTACTTCCGAGGGAGGCCCCTCCCCTGGGAATTCTCATGCTTCCGGTTCCCACGATTACAGGACTGGAAGTGGGTGGAGGCCTCACCGGAAGTCGGCCATCTTGGCATGACACAGGCCCACACCACCTATGGCCTTACCGGAGGACAGCGATAGTGAAAGCGAGGACTATTGGAGGGACATTCAAAGGGAGGCCACGGCGGATGGGGAATGGGACATGGCCAACAAAATCTTCATGGCCCCAGTTACTTATCGGAGGGGTGGACATCCCACTTGGGCCCCCCTCCCCTACGCACACCTAAAAGAGTTATGCAAAGTGGCCAAGACACATGGCAGGGAATCCCCTTATTTTAAAAATTTATTCAATGCCACTCTCGCTGCAAATGTCATGACTCCACATGACATCTGCAATCTCCTTTCCTGTCTCCTTTCCCCGGCGGAGTTTATCCTCTGGGAAAGGAGTTGGAAAAGGTCATTGTGAGACCTCCTCACCCGATACCGGGTGGAGAAGGGAACGGCCCATCTTACTTTAGACCATCTATGCGGCGAGGGGGCATTCGACCGGCCACAAGACCAAGCTGACGCCATGCCAGAAGGGGTATTACAAGACATCAAATCAGCAGCCGAAAGAGCCTTTTTACTAACCCCTTCTGATACTACCCCGACTCAGACATTTTCAAATGTAAAACAGGGGGTGGATGAGTCCTTTATACAATTTGTAAATAGGCTCAAGGACTCTATCGAAAAACAGGTAGAGAACAGAGAAGCACAAATGGCATTAATGACAGTTATGGCGAAGTCTAATGCCAACGAGATGTGTAAAAAAATATTAGCCACCTTGCCATTGGACCCACCCCCTACACTGGACACAATGCTGGAAGCTTGCACTACCAAAGCTTCCCAAAGTATAGTTATTGCACAGGCTGTGGCAAAGGAAGTCGCGGAAGTAATGGCAGTCAAGAGTGCGAGGTGCTATAACTGCGGCGAGCCTGGACATTTTGTTAAAGACTGCCCAGAGGCTCGAACCGTGCTTAACAAGTCTTCCAAGTCTTCTCCCGCAGACTGTCGAAATTGTCGGAGGCATCAGGATCATCGTATCCAGCGGAGGACAAAAAACAGGAGATGGAGCGCGTGGCGGCCACACGCGATGACACCAAATGCGAGGCCGCCTGCCCCCGCTACACCTGCCGCACCTCCTCAAAGGAAGGTTTAACGTCTTGCAGCTGTCATCAGAACCGAGAGGACCGGATTGATAAGACTCAGCAACACCATCGATCAGGTACCCGTATAACTATGCATCGCCATGACCGTTGACTTTACAGACACAGACTGTTATGAATTACTGACTGACTTCCGAAATCCACATGAATCCACCAGACACGTCTTAGTATATAAAGATCCAGTCCTGGCTCCTGATAACATCGCGATAACACCGGAAGTGGTTGCTGTTCAACCAGGCAATTCACTTCAGATCACTATATTTTGCACGGCCCCACCATTACGAGTGACCAAGGGAACACCAATAGCCCAGGCTTATAAATTACCTGAAGGCTGGGACACTAGTAAGTCCACGGAGTGCATATATTGGGCAGAGGTTGTGGGTCCAGACAAGCCATTGTTGGAGTGCCGGCTCCGAAACGACATATCGGAGTGTATCCTATCTGGGATGGTTGACACCGGAGCGGACGTTACCATCATTGCCTGCTCCGAGTGGCCCCAGAATTGGGAACTGAAACCGGCAGACGGACGCATCACGGGGATAGGTGGAACCACTGCTTCCATGAGAAGCAAATAGAACATCATAATAGAGGCACTAGAGGGCAAGGTCGCTACAATTAGACCTTTTGTTATAGCGGCTGGCCTCACACTTTGGGGAAGGGATCTACTGTCTCAATGGGGCACCCGACTAGAGATCCCAACCATTCCATCTCGGGATTTCTAGTGGGGGACACTGTGAGGCACGCCACCTCACACCTCAACTGGAAAACTGATTCACCCGTGTGGGTTGATCAGTGGCCCCCAAGTAAAGAAAAATTGTGCACGCTCGAAGCCCTGGTGGAGGAGCAATTGGCTAAGGAACATATTGTCCCCACCAACAGCCCTTGGAATTCACCTGTCTTTGTCCTGTGTAAGCCGGGCAAGGACAGGTGGAGGCTCCTCCATGACCTCAGGAAAATCAACGAGGTCATTGAAGACATGGGTCCCTCGCAGCCTGGCCTTCCCTCCCCCTCTATGCTTCCCAGCGATTGGCATATGGTGGTGATAGACATTAAGGACTGCTTTTTCAGCATACCCCTACACCCCCGGGATGCGCCTCATTTTGCGTTCTCAGTGCCATCCCTAAATCGGCAGGCTCCCCTTAGGCGGTACCACTGGCGAGTTCTCCCACAAGGGATGAAGAATTCGCCAACAATTTGCCAGTGGTACGTGGCCCGCTTCCTCTCCCCGATTTGGAAGAAATTCCCCAAATCTATTATCCTGCACTACATGGACGATATTTTAATTTGTGCCGCTAAGCAGGACTATTTAGATCAGGTTTTTCAGGAAACCTTACACACCATCAAGACCGCGGGATTTACGATACAAGATGAGAAAATTCAAAGGACTAGCCCCTGGATATACCTGGGCCACGCCATCAGGGAGAGGAGTATTACTCCACAACAACTCACTACCAACAATGACCCGAGGACCCTCCGTGAGCTTCATTAGTTGTGCGGCACTATAAATTGGGTTCGTCCTCTCCTGGGCATTACGACAGAGGAACTCGCCCTGCTCTTCACGTTGCTCTGCGGCGATGAGGAGTTGGACGCGCCTCGCTCACTAACACCAGAAGCGAAAGAAGCGATTGAGAGGGTCCAGGAGGCTCTCTCCTCCCGACAGGCGCACCGGGTGAACCCTCTGCTCTCCTTTGAGTTGGTCATCTTGGG
This sequence comes from Ptilonorhynchus violaceus, assembly GCA_013397565.1. Lineage (NCBI taxonomy): Eukaryota > Metazoa > Chordata > Aves > Passeriformes > Ptilonorhynchidae > Ptilonorhynchus > Ptilonorhynchus violaceus. The sequence goes on from VZRJ01006981.1 coordinate 103,069, forward strand.
TAAGTCCCCACATATGTATGCACTTATATATCAATGGGACTCGGAGCAGAAAGACCCACTCCTTGTCATTGAGTGGCTCTTCCTGCTTCATCAGCCGAGGAAAACACTTACTACACCACAGGAAATAATGGCTCAGTTAATCATAAAGGCTAGGGCACGCCTCTGCATCCTCGCGGGGTGTGATTTTACATGCATAAGATTAAAATTGGATACTATTGGGTACGTGGAGCATTTGCTTCAGACCAATGAGGTTCTCCAGTTCGCTCTGGACAGCTACCAAGGCCAAATTTCTGTCCACAAACCTGGTCACAAACTTCTTAATTCGGAGTTCGATTTGGCCCCAAAATTAATGCAAAGCCGAGCCCTGGTCAAAGGCCTTACGGTTTTTACAGACGGCTCGGGGAGTTCCCAAAAGGCCGCACTGGCCTGGAGGGACCCCCAGACTCAGGAGTGGGTCACTGAGTGAAGTTGAGGGTTCCCCTCAACTTGCCGAACTCATGGCCGTTGTAAGGACCTTTGAAAAATTTGACTCCACACCCATTAATTTGGTCACTGATTCGGCTTATGTGGCTGGGGTAGTNTACCCATTAATTTGGTTACCGATTTGGCTTATGTGGCTGGAGTGGTTGCTAGAGCAGAACATGCACGGCTAAAAGAGGTCCCAAACCCAAAATTATATAGCTTGCTTTTGAGGTTGGTCCACCTACTATCCCACCGAAAGCAACCATATCATGTTATGCATGTAAGATCACATACCAACCTTCCAGGGTTTATTGCGGAAGGTAATGCGAGGGCGGACGCATCAGCGATGGCGGTAACAATACCAAACACCCCTGACATCTTTTCCCAGGCCAAATGGAGCCATTCACTTTTTCACCAGAACGCCCCGGCTCTGGTGAGGATGTTCCGGCTGCCCAGAGATCAGGTGAGGGCAAGCGTTGCCACCTGCCCGAGTTGCCAATCCTATCAGTTGCCATCCCTGGGATTCATGGGGACCAATCCCAGAGGCTTACAGAGTTGCCAGTTATGGCAAACTGATGTCACCCACTGTGCTCCCTTTGGGAGAAATAAATATATACATGTCTCAATAGATACATTTTTGGGTGCTGTCTTTGCATCCTCCCATACGGGTGAAAAGGCCAGAGATGTTATCAAACATTACTTGTTAGCCTTTTCCACCTTAGGGATCCCAGTGGAAGTTAAAACCGATAACAGTCCAGCTTATGCCTCACAAAGGTTGAGAGACTTTTTCCAGCAGTGGGGCATATGGCACAACACAGGTATTCCACACTCCCTCATGGGTCAATCAATAGTCGAACGGGCCCATCAAACCATCAAGCGGGTCCTTGATCAACAACAAGGAGGGGCAGAGACCAGCTCTCCAGTTGAGAGGCTCTGCAAGGCTCTTTTCACCATTAACTTTCTAAACAATTCGTTTGAAGAGCCTGACCCTGCCGTCTTCCAGCATTTCATGAATTCGGCCAGAGCTAAATTAAAGGAAAGACCGCTGGTGTTGATCAAGGATCCAGAAACCCACCAGGTGCAGGGGCCCTTCGAGCTCATTACGTGGGAGAGGGGGTATGCCTATGTTTCTACACCAGCAGGACCAAGATGGATCCCCGGGAGGAACGTGAAACCATACCTAAAAGATGCACTGGAATTAACAAGAAATCACCAGGACTTTGACGAAAATCATACCAAAAAGGACACTACTTCGGCCTGGAAGAAATGAAGGCGACAGGAAGATAATCATACAGACATCGAAATGCCTTCACCCCAGGCTGAGCCACTCAACACCCCTACCCCTGTTATCGGATAGAATTTCCTTTTGTGTTATCCTGTATGTACCCTCCCCTTACCTTACCCACCTTCTTATCCTTTTTAAAAAATAAAGAAGGGGGAGTTGGGAGGATGGAAAAGAAAGGAGATGCAGGGTGCTACCCTCATTTGTTATATATTTACCTATATATTAATAATCATAATTTTCAAATTTATTTTAAAGGCCTAGAAGAGAGATGTCCCTTTTGACCATGATACACCTCGTTCATCTGTGGCTTCTCCGCATGGTGGTCCTTCTACTGAGTCCAGAAACGGATGCTTGGCTGGTCCCACAGCCTCAAACCAACGTGTGGGTGACTCTGGCTAAAGCCATTGGCCAGGATCACATGTGCCTCAAAATGTCAGGAGTGGAGGATCCATTATCCACCTGCCTGGTAGGGATCCCACTGCGTGAAAACGACTATCCCTTCGCAGGTAAACAGCCCAACCCTGTAGACGCCTGGGATGAGTGGACGAGGATACTACCGCGTGCACCAGAGGAGCCCCAAGAATTGGCACTACTGGGGTCCTCCAAAGCAACCTATTGTGTTAAATTTGGTTATAAATTGTCAAACTCGGAATGGTTAGAATCTGCTAGAATTCGGGAAAGTTTTACCAAAGATGTTAATCCGACTAAAAAAGAATACCAATCTCCCTTTTGGTGCAATTACACCTCAGATAAAATTTCTGCCTCCACTAACAAGCCCAGGCAACTCCCAAAAGGAGTGGTTTTCATCTGTGGAGACAGGGTTTGGGCTGGGATCCCTTTGCGTCTTCGAGGAGGACCATGCACACTGGGACAGCTTGCCCTCCTCACTCCAAATAAAACACAAATTATTAATTGGAAAAGAAATACTCAATTGGCACTCCAAAAAAGAAGCACGTACGATTTGGCCGAAAATTGTGATGGCCAAATTGTGGATTGGACTCATACAAAAAAGACGGCAGTGTCGATCTTTCTGCCATGGGTGGCTGCCACCAAGGCTTTAGGAGATATAGGCCACTTGGAGTGTTGGATGGGAAAACAAGCCAATTTGACCTCCCGTGCACTAAGTCAACTCCTCAAAGATGAGGAAACCACCAGGCAGGCTACCTTGCAAAACAGAGCTGCGATCGACTTCCTCCTCCTGGCACACGGGCACGGCTGTGAGGAATTCGAGACTATGCTGTCTCAATCTCACCTCGAACAGCCAGAGCATCCATTGCACCATCAAAAAGATAAAGGACCAGTTAAGTGACCTGAAGAAAGAGGCTAACGGATGGTTTGAGGAGTTATTCAAGAACTCGGGACTCTCTAAATGGGCCGTCTCCATCATCAAGACTCTCCTGTGGATTATCTTTCTTATTTCATTGATATTGTTTGTATTTGGTTGTTTAAAGAGAATTTTTTTAGAATGATTACTTCCCTTTTTAAAAATAAAGAAAGGGGAGATGTTGTGGTGGTCCAGAACAGACAATCGGCCCAACCACAATGGTGGGCAGTGTCCAGAGTCTGAACCACCTATGTCATTCAAAAGGTTCCTCCCCTAAGGGAATGGTTTGTAACCCTACCTTCTATTACCTATATAAGGTTGCTGTTCTGGAATTTTCATTTGGGTTGTACCTCTCATTGGCCCCCTTTCCTAAACCCCTCCCTCCTTTCATCTCCATTGGACCCTTTCCCTTGTTCCGCCCCTTGGCCCTCAGACCATTGGTCCTGATGTTCTGCCCGCCCCTTGAATCCCTTACTTAAACCTCTACCCCTGACGCCATGTTGTCTTTTGTCCCTGACCCTCTAGCAATAAACCTCGTTGCTGGAACCATACAAAAGACCCGTCCAGCTTCTTTGTTGCTGCTTGCCACCTAACCTACTAGTGCTCGCGTGTGTTCACGATCTCTGCTGCTCGGGACCATGTGTGCTGCCAAGGTCGTCAGCTGGGGCGCTCCTGACCGTTGGGGCACTTCTGGAAGGCTTCGGCATCCAACACTGCTTGCACACCATGGCATGCTTGTGCCATGCAAGGGCCCCAAATATTGAGGCCTGTCATAACACTATAATAACTTCAATCTAATAGATTTTATAATATCTGTGGGGCCAACATTTTAAATCATTAGACAGTAGTTTGCTGTTATGAACCCCAGGCTGCTAGAACCATGTCATCACATTGCAAGCAAGTCAGCACAGGTATAATGTATGAAACATGCCTTTCACAAGTATATTCTTGCAGATACTTGTCTCCCGCCTCAGAGTAGACATCATCAGTTACAGAACACAATTTGTACAGAACCACAAAATTCCCTTCCAGATGCAAGTTTATTGTTTACCTTTATAGAATCTTCTCCTTTACAACATTTTAAACCCTTGTTACACCTCCAAAGTTCTTATAAATTGGAGCATGTACTGGTTTAACTTTCAGATGAAACCAAATATATTACTGACTTGGAATTAACCATCAAAAAACACATTAGTTGGATTTTCAGAAGCTACACAAGAAATGCCCTGGAACAAGCCTTACTGAAACAGAGTTTCAGAAGTGTGATGACAGCACCAGCTGGGTGCTGGGGTAGGGTTATGAAGGGGTAGGGTTGACCCATATCTGTCAGTGTTGAAGAGGCATTTGGACAGTGTCCTTAAAGCCATGCTTTTACTTTTGGTCAGCCCTGCAGTGGTCAGGTAGTGGGACTAGACAATTATAGTAGGTCTCTTTAAGAGGAACTATTCTATTCTACTCCAATCTATTCTTTTTTCTACCTGCTCCTTTCCCTACCAGTACACACTGGGGAAATCTCTGATGACAATTCTTCCCAGCCCTGCACTAGCAGAAGGCACCGAATACCCATAAGCATCTCCCAGCCTAGGCACTGGCTCTGTCACCCTGGGGGAAGGAGGCCTGGACCTTCTGAGGCGGGTGAGAGCTGTGGATCATCTCAAGATAATGGGACCATCTTGACAAATTTGCAAAAAGCAGGTGTGATATGCTTTTTTTAAACTCCTCAGTGTTCAGCTGAGATGGGTTTTCACAGGATGACAAAACTCCACACCTCTGACACTAGCAAGGCTCAAAGAACAAGCCCTCAATCTGGTGCAGGATATGCTCCTCATCTAAATGGTTGCAAACGTCTCAAGAGTTGAGCGATACCTGTTCATTTTCCCATGGATTGTTTTTCCTCTCTTTGTGCTCATTTTTAGAATTGCCTGAGCTGTTTCCCTTGCAAAAACATGCCAAAACACAAGAGCCTGAGAAGAGCAGCACTCCCTCAGAGAGAAGGTCCATCTGGCCCAATACTCTGTCTCCAAAGTGTCCAATCACCAGTGGCTAAAGGAGAGCACATGAGCAGCACAAGTTTAGTCCTGACAGGGTCCTGGGGGTGCTCAGAGGACTCAGTGGCTGGGACTGACCTCCCCTGGGACCTCCACCCTCTCCTGCCAAGGGCGCAGGGCACATGTCCCAGCTCAGCCTGGGACCTTCAGTCCCTGCCTGAGCCCTGCTGTAGGTGTACCCATCTCTGCCCCTGTCTCCTGGGCAGGCCTGGGACCCGCACTGGAGAGAGCTGCTCTCCGGGATGGAGCCCTTGGACCTGGCTCATAGCTTGCCATGCAGAACTTTGGGTGTAACGTGGCATAACTGCTCTGTTCCATTCTGTTGCCTGTACTCCCCATGAGTCAAATAATGATAACACTGTTATTTGTCTGAAACACCAGGGGGTTTTCAGCTCCAAAAAAACACTTTCAAAGAGACATAACACACAGGTTATAACTGGAAGCAGGATATGTTAATTTTTATTTTTCTCCATCTGTTTCAGAGCTGATGCTCACAAGCATTAACACAATGTGCATGTGTAGCCAGGAGAAGGCTGATGTATTCTCCAGTTTAGCTTGAAAATACATCCTTTGTAGTCTGGCAAAGGCAAACGACAGAGCTACAGAATGTAGCACCAGGAATATAGGTCAGAAGAAAAGATGTGTGGTACCATGAGGTAGTTTCCAAAGTAGGACATGTACGACAGGCACAGTCTTGCCTTCCAAAACTTGCTTCATTGCCGTGCTTCCTGGCCAGGGATGCATGAAAGGCACTCTTGTGCCTGCCCTGTGCTTGTTTTGCAGGCAAGAGAACTGAAACGTGGCAGCTCTGGATGGGGCAGCAAGCCTGGAGCCCTTTCAAGCACATGCTGTTTTGAACAAGCAAGAACCCCTGGGGAAATGGAGCCAAGGGAAGAGCAGAGCTCACTTCCACTCCACGCTTGCAATGGGCAAGAGAGCCAGAGAGATCCATGGCACAAGTGGTCCCTTGGAGGTGCGAGGGCAGCAGGCAAGAACAGAGCCACAGGGGCCCAGAGGAGCTCTGACAAGGGGCTGCATCCAGTGCTATGGAGGAGAAGAAAGCAACCCCCAGGGCCACCCTGGGAGTCTAGAAAACTTCCTCCCCCTGGATGAGGGGCACGAGGGACACCTTCAAGGAGCAAGAGTAGCCAGCACCTGGCCAAAATGGCCCAAAGGAGGCCTGGCAAGAGGCTGTGCTCAGTGTGGCAGAGGAAGGTTAAGAAAGACCTAGGGACACTTGCTAGCTCACCATGGTGGAAAAAAGTCTTCCTCCCCTCAACTGCAGGATTCATTTTAAACAGACCTTTAAACACATTGGCATTTCATTAGCTTTTATGGCAGGATGTAGGCTGCTAAATCGATCTGATCCTTTTAAAAGTTTAATCCAGATTCTTCAGCTGACTTTTGGCAGATTCTAAGAGATGCTGCAAGTTCAGCATGACTGCACTTCCTGAATTTTGGTGCAAAAGTCATTGATGAAATGTGATGACCAGTGGACTTTAATACATGGGACAATCATTGATTCCAAATCAGGGTGCCAGGGCACATGTGCTACCACACAAAGCACCATCACCTGCATGATGTGAAAAATGGAGTGGCCAATTATTATTTCCATATAACTCTCAGATTTAACACTTCTAATGCAAGACAGATTTCCCAAAATGAGATATTTTCTGGTTATTTAGCTTTTGTCATATAAATAGTGACTAGACACACTATGAGCACATGCACTACCTACACCATAGAAGTAAAATTTCTCCTAGACAGCAAGGAACTGAAGATAAGGACAGATCATTAGAAAAATAGTTTCCATAAATGAATCATAGAATCACAAAATAAGTTGGAAGGGACCCACAAGGATCATCAAGTCCAGCTCCCAGCCCTGGACAGGACCACCCCCAACAGTCACATCATGTGCCCAAAAGTATTGTCCAAACACTTCTTGAACTCTGTCACGCTTGGTGCTGTGACCACCACCCTGGGGATCCTGTTCCAGTGATCAACTACCCTCTTGAAGGGTAGAACCTTTTCCTAAGGTTCTACCTTAAGGGAAGAACCTTTTCCTAATATCCAACCTAAACCTCCCCTGACACAACTTCAGGCCATTCCCTCAGATCCTGTCACTGACCACCACAGAGAAGAGATCAGTGCCTGCTCCTCCTCTTCCCTTCATGAGGAAGTTGTAGACTGCTGAGGTCTCCCCTCAGGCTCCTCTTCTCCAGGCTGAACAAACCAAGTGACCTCAGCTGCTCCTCATACTTGAAGCTTCCCCTCAAGGCCCTTAATGACCTTCATTAGCCCTCCTTTGAACACTTTTTAATAGCTTAATATCTTTCTTACATTGTGGTGCCCAAAACTGCACACAGGACTCAAGGAGAGGCCGCCCCAGTGCAAAGCAGAGAGGGACAATCACCTCTTTTGCCCAGCTGGCAATGCTGTGCCTGATGCACCCCAGGACACAGCTGGCACTCCTGGCTGCCAGGGCACTGGTGACTCATGTTCAATTTGCCATCGACTAGGACCCCGTTCCATGTGCTGCTCTCCAGCCTCTCGTTCCCCAGTCTGTCCGTACATGCAGGGTTGCCCCATCCCAGGTGCAGAGTCCAGCACCTTCCCTTGCTGAACTTCATAGGGTTGGTGATTGCCCAGTGCTCTAATTTCTTGAGGTGTCTCTGCAGGGCCTCTCTGCCTTCAAGGGAGTCAACAGCTCCTTCCAGTTTTGTATCATCTGCCAACTTGCTTAGTGTCCCTTCCAGTCCTGCATCCAAGTCATTTATGAAGATGTTGAAGAGCATAGGGCTAAGGATGGAGCCCTGTGGAACTGCACTAGTGACAGGTCACCAGTCTGATGTCACTCCATCCACTCTAACCCTTTGAACACCACCCATGAGCCAGCTGTTCACCCACCATGTGACATGTTTATCCAGCTGTGGGCTGGACATTTTGTCCAGAAGGATTCTATGAGATATAGTATCAAAAGCTTTACTGAAATCCAAAATTAAATTTTATGTTTTAGAGCCACTCACTGTTTTTAACACATATGTTGCATCAATAACAAATAATAGAAAACTATGTAAAAATGCTTTATAGAAACGTAGTTCTATAAGGACATGTTCAATAAACTGAAGGTGCATAAATCCAATATAAGCATTAAGATAAAACAACGTAGAATGTATTTAAAATCTCTTTAAGCCAGTGTGGTATTACACACCTGTCACAATGCCATCCTATTCACACCATCAGGAACCAGACAAATCATACATTTTCAATTCCTAGATAAAATTTACTTGTTGTCATCAAGTACCCAAACCAAAAAACTAAAACCCAATCATTCTCATTTGGGGACTTTTTTTTTTTGAGTAAAGGTTTAGAAAAAATAATGAAAGATTTTATGTTGTATAGCTATAAAGGAACTCCAAGCTAACCAGAAATGTAGACATGAAAGAGTAGATGTGCATGGCTCATGCAATAACAACACGTGCATACCAGGAACGAGGAAGCAAGGATAAAGAGCTACATGGTCCTGTGACCTATTCTGTGTCAGGCCACTAACAGCTTGTAAATAACCCCATAAATAAGCAAATTTTAGACCACTGACATAAGAAATTACCACCACAGATAGCATAATGAGGCCAAAATTGCCAGATGCCTGGCTGCAATACATGCAGAGCAAACTACACAAATTTTCCCTTGTTAGCGTGTTTGATCACCACAGTGGAGGTGGAGCAGACCATCTGTCAGAGCCCAACAGCATCTTCAATTTCTACCCAAAGGCACCCATGGGGCTCAAGGCACCTACCTACCCTGGGGCTGGTGCGTGAGCAGTCTTTGAGAGGTACCAGGTACCTCAGCTACTCAGACCAAGGTGTTCTCTCTGTATGCCCACACATTTCTGTGAGCAGGACCCCCCACATTGGAACAGACACAGCTGGAAGCTGTGATTAAGCTCATGTGATTAAGACTTGCACTAGTGCTTTTCCAGATGGTTAATCATAACCACACTAACAAAGACACATGGAAATTAGTAGTATTTTTAGGCTTCTACTCCAACTACCAACTCAGGTCAACTCACGCCATAAACTCATCAGATCTGTTCAAACTATTAAAGAGTGTATTACGTGTTTTACTCAAAAACAGTTGCAGTCCAAACCTGCAAGAATGGAAACACATCATGAGTCTGGTGTTGAAAAGTCACTTTACAATGTGATGAGCTAGACAGGAGACAGGAGTATTTGAATGGGAAAATTAATCACTAGTCTGTGACAGCCTCAACTATTAGATTCTTAAACAATAACATGATTAAGATTTTTCTACATATTAATTGTTGCATTTTATATGCAATTGGAGCTCCACAGAATTCAATGTGTGGCAAAAGAGAAAGGGGGATTTATAGACAGTGAAGTATAAGAAATATGCTGATAAAATCATCTCTCTTAGTTATCCAGAGCCCTACTACCTGAGGTGTATAACAATATAAGATATATGTTAAAGGGGTATAAAGGTTTTATTAGCCCTCAAAAGAGATGACTTGCAACACTTGTCTGAGATGACTGACAATCATGTCTGCAAAATTCATGCGGGGAACAGCTTTACTGCAAACTGTATTAACAGCGGACATGGCTGCTATATATAGTTATACACAAATGCTTTTCTGCTGGGCTTAATATTTGTATCTATGGTCCTGTTTGGAAACACCCAGCCACTACACAGGAGCTATTTGTGCAAAACATTTATAACCATCAGCTTTCATTAATGAAGACGAACAAAACAAACAGTGGCAAATAAGGCCCTTATCTCTGGTTAGGAACTCCTGCAAATTCTCCCCGGCTTCGCCCGTTGTTCATTTCCAGGCTACAACAATGCTAGAATCGGCACTGACTTTCCTAAGCAGTACACACTGCAGAACATTTCGACCAGCCTCACGACATCCTGAGAAGCTCCCCAAAACCGCAGCAGCCGCTGAGGAAGGAGCGGGCCGCGCCAGCCTCCCGACCCCCGCGGGTTCCTGTCATCACACGCAGCGGTGCCTGTCACGCCGCGGCGGCCGCTTGCGCAGCTGCCGAGCGGGCGCAGCAAGGCGGACGGCCGCAACCAGGGATGAGCTGACGCGGATATTAAAGGAAAGGCAATCCTCTTAGGAGGGCTGGCGGCGGGCAGTGAGGCGAGGCGAGGCGAGGCGAGGCGAGGCGAGCCCGCGCTTCCCCGCGCGGGCCGGGGCGGCAGCCGGGCCACCCCG
>VZRJ01006982.1:0-40984 GCA_013397565.1 Ptilonorhynchus violaceus
TCAACAACATAAAATGTTCTTATGGGGCTGACGGATTTCAAACTCCCACATCTCATATTTGTGAGTTACAGAGACATTTAGTTTGGCACTATTCCAGATCACACAGCTCACAGAAGGTGAAAATCTCGATGGTGGTAAAAATGGCTCCTCCTCTGGTATTTCCTGTTTCTTCCGTCTTCTCTTCCGTTCAGCTGATGGTCACCATATCAGTTTTTCATGTGATTTGCTTTCCTTTCTCTCTGGCTTAGAGAAGAGGTTAATATTTGCAGAAAATGCCTACAAAAGTATTTGGTACAGTTTACATGCTCCCATCAGATAATTCAGCTGTGTTTCCCCCTTTAAATCATACGGCTACTTCTCTGGTCTGTATCAGAATCTCTTCCCGGGCCCAAGGTTCTCCCCCCCGCCTCGCACTATGTTTCTGCACTGGCAGCTACCCAATTTCGCAAGTCTTATTAGCTGCTAATTAATTCACTGCAATTCACCTTATCTGCAACAGCAAGGTCACCCTTTGATCTCACCCATCCACCTGCAAAAGAGAAAAAGAGGGTTCTTTTTTTCTCCGCACATCTTGGCTTCTCTCGACTTCTGTGTGGGCCCTCTCGGTCTTNNNNCCTCTGCTGCTTGTGTGTGCAGCTGGGAACAAGTGAAGGTTACTTCCTGGGTGTTTTTTTAATAACATATTACCACAGAGTTGTATTCTGAAATCAAGTGGCTTATACAACTGTCCATCACCTGTTTTAACCAATCAGATGTGTTTCACACTGGGTCAAACCAGCACAACAAGTTAAAATGAATCTTTTCCAGATATTTCAAAAAAGAAACTCTTAGAAGAGAAGAAGCTATAGAGCCTTAACAAGTGCCCTGTGGCCCAAAGCACCAAACATTACTTTCTGATATTCATGGCTCTGGGAAAACTTTTAAGTTACAGAGCACCTGTTTTTGTCTCTTCCTTACCTTCTCAATCCTTACCAAAAGCAGCCGAAACCCTCAAGTGTATAGTTTAAGGTAGAGATTATTCTTGTCGCGTGTGCTGCAGCCACAGGAAAGGAAAAGACTTTATCACTAAAGAGCACTTGGAGATACCACTTATGTTTTTCACATGCCTCCAGTAAAGTCAACAAGAAAATTTTCCTCAATCTACAGGAAGAGTATTTCTTTGAATATTCTCACAGGTTTTCAAGATGCGAAGAGGTAGGTGATCAAGGTTTTTCGCATGATTACGTTATGTCCTGTCTGTTCTTCCTGTGGAAGTAATTTGTACAAGAACAAATATCTTCATGTGTTACAAAACTTTTGCCTGTTTCTTATCATCAGCAAAACATGTAAAGGAAAATACTTGTTTGCAATTTTAGCAGCTTCAAGTAACACCGAATAGAAAGTTTTCTTCAAATTACTGGATTGTGGCTCATCATAGGAGTGATCCAAGGTGTTGTCTTAAAGTCTTTTCATTCTTTCTTGAAAAGATGCTATAAGACCTTAATTTTATCAACAATATCAAGATATTCATAGTATAACAAGTTATAGATAATTAATAAATTTTCAAATTATGCTCAAAACTCCTATTCTTTTCTTGCTGTGCAGCTGTTTCAGGTGGTTGTTGTGTCTTTGCTTTAGGAAGATTATATTTAAGAAAATAACTGACTTACATGATAGCAGGTTACTGTTTGCTGAGCCAAGAGGTTTCTCCCTGTCCTGTGTTTCCCTGACTCCTATACTCTGGTCCAAAAACCCATTTCTCTATGTGAATAGAGGTTTGGAATCTGTTCCTCAACCAGGAAACTTTGGTCTTCAAAAAGCTGCAAGTTATCCCTGAGATATTTCTTAAGTCTGTATAGTCACATAGCACTAAAGCTGTGAATGTCCTCGGCTCTCTCTAAGGATATTAGGGCTTGTAAAACGTGGATTTATATGTAACACCTTTGGAGTATTACACCATGCAGAGCATAACAGCATCAGTTTTGCCTGTGAGTGAAAGTGGTGATAAAGTCTCAGAGAAGAGGTAAATTTCTTCCTCCAACCTCCATAAACTCCTGCCTTTGATGTCTTTTCTGAACTGCTTACACTGACTTCAATTGCAAATCCAGCTCATTATATGCTTTGAGCTATTCACTTCAACAGAGCCTTTTGATTAACCAGAATCTGAGTGTGACTCTCCCTGGTGTTCCCTAATTCGTGGTAAGCATTAAGAACAATGTTGCTGCTGTAAATGACAGTGGATCAGACAAAGCTTTTATATACATCAGTTACCTACTATTGCAGGCCTTGTTTGAAATGCCTAGTGCCTAACAAAATTCTACCACTCAGGCTTGTGTCACACTGTAAAGGGAGTATCAGGATGACTGCACAGATGTTCCTGCAACCCCTACAAAACCCAGGCCTTTACCACAGAGACAAATCCTCCGCAATGGATTCTATGCATAATAAATACAGACTTAATGATTAATATCTAAAATCACTTAGGGTGATAAGGCTATTTTTCATCATCTGCATGTTGTAAAGGAAGAAAATTGAGAGACATATGCCTTTAAACTACAGAGGGAAAGCTGTTAAGTTCCTGTGTGAGCAGAATATCTTCACGGTTTGTTTGCTTTTATAAATATTTGTTAGGACCTGAACATCTTTGAAGGGTTGTACATTGACAGTCATTCTAAATAGGTAGACCTGTTTTTGATACAAACAAGGAGATGGTGAATGTAATTTGATTTTTCTATCATATTGTGTTATACTTACCTTTGAAGAATTTGGTCATCTAAGCATTATTATAAAGTGTGAGAAAAGATGGAAAATTTGAAAATTCTATTCTGCTGCCAATGCTGAAACTTTTATTGTTACTGTAAGCAATTGATGAAATAGTTATATTAGCAATTGGATTAGAAATTGAAATATTTCTATTGTAAAAGAACAATTAAAATGTTACTTCAAATTTATTTTATTTAAAGAATGTGATGTAAATAATAGACTATGTAAAAATGCCAGGAAATATTATGTTGGGATGCAAAGTGCCATATTTTATTTCATTATATTTCATTGACTTGACATAATGCTCTAGTTGATGTGGTTTAGCCATTACACTACAATAAAATAGCATAAAAATTTGCGCAATTTGGCTTTCTTGAACTAAGAATGTTTACTAAGGTCAAAATAAAATAAGTTAACACTAGCAGAATACTCTACTTCCGTTATTTCTCATACCTTTAAAAATTGCTCCAGTAAAACCCTTCAATTTCATCAAATCATCTTTTCCTAACATGCAGCAAAACTTTCTCTAGCAGCAGTAATATACTTGTGAGGACCAATAGGTTAATGAGCCTCATCTCCTTTGTCTTTATCCAAACAATACACCTTTATGGCAGCTGAGGATCCATCCTAATGTTCATCTTCATCCTCTTGTCAGTCGATGCTTTTCTTTTATCATGATGTTGGGAAAGCTAGGTCAAATATCTGAGCTGTACATTTTGGTTTTTGTCACTCTGATCTCTGTCAGAGTGAATTTCTTAGTCACAAACCAGCTGCTGAGAAAACTGTCTGACGCTCTCATGGGTCTTACTTTGATGTCTGACATTTCCAGTTCCCCAGAGGAATGCAGTTGTCATGAGAGGTCATGATCAGGGAGACTGGGAGCATCCGTTAGGTTGCCAAGGCCAGTCACATGCTGGCCTTTAAAGATCAGGACTGAAACACTTAGCTTCAATTGTATTCAGCTGGGATCCAGCACTGAGAGCAGGGATGCGAATGATGCACTTTTGATGGTCAGGGCTGCCAAGCTCTTACAGGTTGTTGCATTCTGTGAAACATGGATATTTGGAAAGAGAAGGTAAAGAAAAAACTAAAAGAAGACCTGAAACATCTGATTGTGTTCTAGTGATCTAGTTGTACTGTCAGGGTGTCCTTGAGGGATGAAGGCCTGGGGAGGGGAGCAGGAGTGGCTCATACAGGCTATTTAGTCAGGGGCTTCACCATCTAGGGCCTGTCCCACCCAGTCGGGAGCAGGAAAGGTGCGGGACACTGGGGCAGCCCCAGCCTCAGGAATTAGGGAAGGGCTGAGGTTGGAGTGCGACATGGGCCCTGGGCAGGGCAGGGCTGTGGAGACTGGCTCTGCTGCAGCATTTCTGATGCAGAGACAGGTGGCCCCAGGGGGCTGGAATGGGGTCCTGGAGTATGGGCAGGATCGAGGGAGCCAGAAGCACAGCTGGGCAGGGACAGTCAGGGCTCTTGGTGGCCTCCAGATTCCAAGAGTACAGTACTGTGATCTGTTACTGCAGGTACCTCTCTTATTAATTGAAAAGATGGAGTCCCATCTTTATCAGCTGACTATTGGAGGAGAAAATGAAACTTTAAATCTCAATGGTAAAACTTTTCTTTTTCCTTGCAAACTGACCTGATTTAATTTGACAAATATTAGTGACAATGTAAAGAACGCTTTCATTAGTACCGTCTAGATGTCCTCAACAGAGGTACCCAAATATTCTAAGCAAAGTCCAAGATTGGTCAAAAACCTCCATGCATTCTCCTCACAATTTTAATTGAAACACAAATGAAGACAATGCATGAGACAGCTACAAACTGTCCATCAGGCCCTGAGGATCACCGGTGGTTCAAAGATCATTCTCTGGAGCTCACTGCTTCAGACGAGAAGGTGGTAGTTTTAACGAAATAAGGGTTCCTAGGACATACAGCAGATGCCAACAAAGACATACAGAACCGGAATTTTGTCTTTTCTTTCTTATAGTTTTATTAAAATATAAGAGACTATGTCCAAGAACATTTCATATGATCTCTTAATGTCATACAAAATGAGAACAAGATTTCTGAGAAACCAGTCTAAACTGGTTTCTAACTTCAGTTCACAGTAACTATAGAGAAACTCATGTTCAGTGGAAGTTAGGCTTTCTGTACTTATTTCCAGCACAGGTAATTGGGCTTCATGCAGACTAAGGCCAGGGAAGCTGGCAAGATCCCCTTCACAATGCTACTACCCAAGAGATATGCTTTTACTTGTTCGATGCAGAATGGCTGTTATCTCTGTGGAAACAAATATGTGTTATATTCTTGTACAAGTGGGAGTTCTGGAAACTCATTTAAAGTTGTCCCTGTGTTTTAAAAGGGAAATATTGATCTATTTTAAACTTTCAAAATTAAGTTGACTTTAATGGCAGTGATTTTAGTGTCACATGGAAAAAAATTACTTTGAGCAAGGTTTGAATACCTCTTTGTTGTCAATAATTTATGGTTCATAACTGAAATATACTTCTATATTTAATGCTCAGAATAAATATGGGATCTTTAACAAGAAAAAAGAACAATTTTGAGGAGTGAATGGTACACACTGTTAATACGATACAAAGAATTTAGACCCTGGGGAACTATTTTTCAACCATAAAAATACCAACAAGGCGGTGTGATCTAAAAGTTGTAAAAGCAAAATAAATCTAAGAGCTTGGAACTGACTTTCTAGTGTTCAAGAATATAAATTGCTGCTGCTTCTTGAGTTGACATTTATTTACCATTTTGCAGTATGAGAAAGAGCCTCAAGATTAGAACAGAGAAAATTAAATTATGTTCCTGTTCCTTTGGCTACTGGGAGGATTGTGCTTTAGAGATAGCTTTAAAGGTACATGGCCACTCTCAAAGGCCAGTACCTCACTAAATGTAGTTTATTCTTAAATGAACTGTCATGGAATCACTCAGCCAGAACTAAAGAAATCAACCAATTTTGTTGCCTACTAAATAATTACTTATTCCTGAGGAACGTTTAGAAATATAAATAGTATGTAGATGATGTTGTCAGTTTAGGGGCTGATAAGAACGGCATATTAAATTCCAAAGTCCAGCTGAGGATGCAGCTAAGACACATAGCTGTTCCATATCTGAAGCAGCACTGTTTTAAATTAGGTGAGCTTTTCCACAAATGGCACTTTAATGAAACAAAGATAATTTATTGTGTTCTGGGTAGACTGTTTCCTGTCTACAAAGATTCATTATAACTGTTTACAAGGTTAATAGCTTTAGACATCTTTTATTAATACTGCTTTAGGTAGATTTTCTGCACAATATTTAAGTGTTCTGACCAAGTAAATATCTGAGCAAAAATAAGGGGGATGAGATTGTAATAAAATATATAAGGTTCTTAAAAGGAGGGTTGCTGCATAGCTTTGAATTTATACTGCATTTAGGTATTAAAACTTTAATACCCAGGTTTCCGGCCTGTGAGAACTACACTTTTCATAGCTGTTTAACTGACAGTGATTGACCCGAAATACACAGTTTTCTTTTATTCTGATACAAAATATATTTTGTTTCTTACAAATCTTGCTGAATTTATTAATAGATTTTTTCTTTTCTGTCAAGTTCTTATAATCTAAATTGCCCTGAGAGAAGACAGGATGTGAGAGGAATATGTTAAAATTACCAAATAAAGCGTGGAGGTGGAAAATATTAATTAAGTGTTAGAGAACTGACATGTCATAAAATTAGTATGAAAAACGAGTAATACAAAAATAGCCCTGTGCAGCATGAAGTAATTTGAGTGTTTTGAACAGGGATCAGTGCCAGAAAATTCTAACACCTAGCAATAATTAAAGGGAGATGTAGAAAAAAAATGGTCTTTGAAACTGGAAACCACAGAATTTATTTTATCTGTTATGCTACTATGTCTTGAAAACTGTGCTAATTCTGGACTTGAAGACTGGTTTGCCATTGAGAAGAGTGGTGTTTTAATTTAGCAGCTGACTTTTCTGGGAAAGGCCAACTGGTCAGCAACTGCAACTCCTTCTTCCTCACTGCTTCAAGGGGAAGGGCCTTTCCATGCTGACATGCAGGGACAGGCATCGTTGCTGAGTAGATTACTCATTGTAAGAAAAGCTTTTTCAATGCCTCTCCCAGGCATCCTCTGGGATGCTGATTGCAGTCACACAGAGACTCACTGAAATCACAGGAGCTTTCTGCAAGTCCAAATCTGTTTCTGCTTAAAACAGTTTCCAAAACCATGTTTTATGTGAGAAGCACAACTTACCGATCTCTGTAGCACATCTTAGGATATGAGCTTTGCAGTGAACCAGGAAAGAGCAAAATCACAGTTTTATTGTTGGTGTGTCAGAAAACATCTTGATTTTGTGCTTTACATTTCTGCCATACATTGTGCTTGTTTAATAGGAGATATAAAGCATAATCAAAGATAAGTATAGAACATCTTGGGCAGATGTCTCATTTTGTTGATTGCTGAGGAGGGTTTCTTGGGTAAGGCAGATACTTTAGTCACTCTGGAAGAGCAATTACCTTTGAGCTGCAGTCATTCAAATGGAGCTGTAGTGCTAGATCCCATAGGCAGTTTAGGAACAACAAGAAAAATTGCTGTCTCTGGAACAGACTAAATGACCCTTCAGCCCAGAATCATGTCTTTGATAGGAGCCATCTCTAGAAAAAGTTGATAAGAAAAGGCGTCATATAGAGTGGTGCTTCCCTTGATAAATGCCCTTGCTTTGGAGAAACTGTAGTGCAAGTATTTCCTGAGGTGAAAGCTGTTGCTGCATCTTTTGAATAACAGTCCTCAGCACACTTTTCATCCATGATTTGTGTTACTGCCTTTGCAAGCATTTATACTTTTGACACGCACAGCACTTCATGACAATGCGTTCTATAGGTTTATGACCTGTGTGGAGAAGTATGCTTCCTTTGTTCGTTTCAAAGCTTCAGCTTATTTAACAGGGGAGTATAAAGCATAACCACAGATCAATACAGCAGAGACATAGGGCCATAATGGAACGTGCTAAATACAACTGGGTAAAAATGAGGTAGAAACTTAGAATATGATTAAGTGATTCTTGTCATTATAAATCGTATATTCTCTCCTAAATTACTATCCCTAAGGAAAACAGGATCTGAAAATAAATTGGAGCATGTTAAACACAAATGTATACCAGGTTAAATGTCTTTCTTGAGTGACCCTATTGACCTCCCACCTAAGTTAACAGCAAAAATCTGATAACAGGCAGTCCAGAACTCTAAAATTGTTGTCATTACTGATACTGTCCAGCCTTATTTGTAGTTGTAGTAGTAGAAAAATTTAAGTAACTTCGCTGCAGATCTATGGGTAATTGACCTCTTTTCATTAGCTTATTTTTGGAGGTAAACGCTAATAAAGCAAGCCTGCAAACCACATTTCTCATCAAAGGTCTATCAAGCCAAGGTTTGTGATAGAGTACATAAGTGTGCCCTCTCGTGTGAACTCCAAGACTGAACATGTGCACTAGGACTCTGGGCCATTGAACCTCAAGACTTTTTTTCTTGTAAGAAGTAAAGAGGATGCAGCAACAGCTCTTTCAGGTGATAAATCATGGTAGCTTGGACATTCTTTTGAAAACTGGAGGTTTACTGATTCAAGAAAGTTTGATTTCCTTTTTTTCAACTTGGTTAGAAAAAGGTATATTTTCAAAAGCCTAGGTGAAGTTACTAGAACATGGTGAAAGTGATTTGTGTATGGATAGAAAAGACATCTGCTTTCTAGTTTCAAAGAAAATAAGTGAGCTCTCTCTCCAGTCTGCTGCTTAGAATCTTGTTTCCTTTAGAAATTTCTTTCACAAAATTGTTTGCTTGAGCTGTGAGCCTGAGTTAATAGTTTGTGTCTATTGATATTTTGAGCACCTGCTTTTTCAAAGCTATGAAAGGAACTGCATTTTACAGTCAAGCTGCTGCATTTTCCAGTGCTTGACAGTATCACAGGTCCCACCCGTTAAGTCTAAGCTTCTAAATTTGAATGTTCTAACTTTCTAATGGTGACAAAAGCAAGTGACAAACCAAATCTTGCAACAGAACCACTAAGTTACCCATTCCTGGGTGTCTGCTCACCCAGGATCCTCACACACATCAACTCACTGATCTTGGCTTTGTATTTTCCAGTAGCTGGGACAGCATAATGGAGGATCTTACCTGTCAGCATTAGTAAAGAATAAAAAAATAGATAGTTATGTTTGCATATTTATCACAATTGTGGTGATTTTCAAAGTGTAGCAATGTTTATTAAAATACATATTTACGTTACCAACTTTATTCTGTTGGGACATTTCATTTATTACCCCAGGCACTTCAGGAAAAACTGTGTAGAAGTGCTAGTTTTTGAATTTTGCTGAGGTTCATATGAAGGCAAGTTATGGTTGCCTCTATAAAAGGAGAGGGACAGGAGGAAGAAAAACTTTAGGGGAGCTAGCAAACAAAAATACTTGTCTATCCTTTCCTTTTCTCTTCTATGTTGGGTCTTTGTTTAATTCCTAAACACTTAGCATATACAATAATGGTTATTACACAAACATGTGCTACTTTAAGTGTAAATGACAACATTGATAAACTTAAAACTAAGGGATTCTTGTGTTTAAAGACAATGTGATATTCCTGTCACATGCTAAATACATCTAACATACTGTCTGTGACATCTGAATATACAGGGAGATTAGAAGAAAGGTTTCCTTACAATTATCAAAAGAATCTGAAATCTTGATTTTTTTAATACATTGTTTTTATTTGTATTGTTGCTGTTACTGCTTGTTTTTCCTTATCTCAATGCAGTTTTTGTAGTAAATTGTTATCTCAGCCTGTAACCTCTGCCTTTTTGTCCATTTCTCACCAGAGGGGATGGGGGGAAAGGAAGCAGCTACTTGGAGCTTAATTTCCAGCTGGTTTTAAAGCACAACAGTTTTAGACTTAAGGGTTTTCTGATTTTTTTTTAAAATAAAATTCTGTAGGAAAATATTGGTCCTGATGTTAACTAAAAAAAGAAAAAAAAGAATATGACTGCCAAAAGCCTAAACCCCTTGTTTGAACAGGGTAATGAGAAAGTCTCTTTTAATTATCCACTGATAATATTAATTATCAATTGTAAAATATATTTCATCTGCAAAGCATTCTATATTATGAGAGATGATATTTGGAAGCTTGTACTAGTTAAATTCAGATTCTTAATAACGCGCCTTTTAATAATGAGGATAAGTAACCAGTGGTAGAAATTAGGAATGTGGTATATTCTCAGTCTTTAAATCAACACTGGGTGGCATTTAAAGAGATACATTATGTCTTACACAGAAATTATGATATTGGTGCATAATTTGTCTGCTGTAAAGAAAGCTGTGATTATCATCATATTTTCCTTTTGTTTTAAAATACGTAATCTAGAAATAACAATGTGTTGTTTAATCTCAATTCTTAATTAGGGTACTCGGCATGAGTTGTTGATCAGAAAGCCCAGGTCAGATTAGAATTTAATAAAATTCAAGTTAGAGTACTGTTTTCAGGTTTTAGGATTATACTGTATCATCATTAAAGTCAATGACTGAAAATATTTTGATATAGTGAGGATCTTATTCACTGAAATATAATGATTAACATGCTTGCCTACTAATTTGAAGTCATGTATTTAAATTTATTTTGAAAGTTTCCATGTTTCCATCCCCACCACACATACATAGGAAAGACAGTAATTTTTGCTTCTAGTGAGTATGGCTGCTTCATTTTTAAGGACTTGTCCTGGAGTGACTTTATGATGCTATATATCCCAATCACCTGCTTAATGAAAAAGTATTAACTCTGTGTCTTTAAGCCGGCTCGAGAAGCCAGGAGCTATGTTTTGGTTTTCTTCGAAGGATATTTACATTCTTATCAGCTAGCTTTGTTATGGTTATAGGAGAAACTCTGTTTCAGAGGAGAGGACTCTCTCTCCGGTGCTTTTTGGCAGTTGGATGCAGAGAGAACATCTTGGCAGTCGCTTTCTATAGTTGAAGGTGAAGGGACACTTTTTTTACCTTTTTTTCTTGTGAGCTTTCACCCGGTTTTTACTCAGCTGAGGGATATTCGGACGGAGTTAAAACTTGCTTTTGGTTTTTTCCCTCCTCTGCCTGAGGCAAGGGAAGAAGACGGTTTTTTTCCCTGGACCTGTATTTTCTTTTTCTTCTTCCTTTGGAACTGTACAACAGACAACTGGGCTCTGTTCTACATACCATCTCTCCGGGGCCTACACCCCCCGGCCTGGACAGGGCCTACTCCATACTCAAGCAGCTGGCTAGAGACAGAGCAGAAGACCACACCTGCCAAGGACTCAGGTCTTTGATTCATTCAGGTTATCCTCCTCACGAGAGGTTTATTATCTAACATTATTCATTTTTATTTTTATTTCTTTTCCCTTCCCCTGGTGCCTGCGTGCATCCCCTCCCCACCCCCCACCCCAGCAGCTGGGTTTTGCTAAATAAACAGGTTTTTTTTCACTTTCATTTCCTCCGAGAAATTCTTAAGGGGAGGGGAAGGGAGTTTTGAACCCTATCTTTTGCAGAGGAAGCTCTTCGAGTCTTCCTCCTAAGTTTGTCCAGACCGTGACAGGACTTAATAAAATCGATTCAACAGACAACCCAAATTCAGGATCTTTTTTTGTGATCTATCAGCTGAAGGAAAATGAGAACCAGTGGCATAGGAATCTTAAATCCACAACATGTGATTTCAAATATGTGGCACACAGACACTGAATAGCTCTTTGCAAAGAATATTTTCTACTTTCAGAGAGAACAAGACAATACTTGACTTTTTACAAACTTGACTCAGGACATCTGTGGTGGCTGTGTAACAGGCAGCACTGGCAACCTTTCAAGAAGCATTTCCAAACCACTGCGTTTATTTGTTATTGATCATGTCATAAGAGCAGATGGGATACATGGTCAAATAGGCTGGGTTTGATTATGCCGAAGACAATATATATGTGAAACCTATCTAAAGCTGAAAAAGTCCTTGGGGTGTTCACCTTTTGCTCCCCTTTCAGGTGTACTAGGCAGTTTGCCTGATGTCCACCTCTGGGTAGACATGGAAAACCTGCCCTTCAGACTTCTCTTTATGACTATGTAGATGCAGTTGCTGTGTTCTAAAGGAATAGGTGCAACAGAGAGATGACCACAATCTAATAGAAAGCTGGACTGTTGCAAAGTAAAAAGAGTATGATCATTGAAAAGTTCCAGAGTGAATTGGAGAAATTCCATCAGTTTGAGTAAGTCCTGAAACAAAACTTGTCTTTGGATTTCTCCAGACATAATGGTTTTGCACACCATTTTCATGACCTTGCACAGAAACAGTGTAATTCCACCCTGCTTCACTGTGGACAAAGAACAGTTCATCTACTGAATATAAATTCTCTTTTTTGCTCAGAAAATATCTGTGGCTATGTCACAATTTTGTGTTCCAGTTTAATATGTGCACAAACTTATTCAGTCCCAAGTAATGTGAGTGCAATTAAAGTGAGTTTTCTATATTAATCAGTTAGACTTGATCAGTTCATTTATTGCAAAGTTAATATTGATGGCTTGAACAATTTAATAATCTGACCAGTGAGCTGAAGGAAAGATTCTGGATGCAAATGGGTTACAAATTTCATTTCTAATACCAGGCAATTTCCTTATGATTAAGAAATTCTGTTGGTGCAAAGAAACCAGAAGGGAGCTTTAGGTGCATTGCAAGCCAAGCAAGTCAAAGTCCCTTATCTGTTTGTTCATTTGCTAATCTGCTCCTGCCCCTGTTGATCTAAAAACATGCACACATGAATACAGGTATTGATAAAATGTAGGACAAAGATGCACTGCAGAGTGAGTTTATGGTCAAGACACTTTTGATCTTGACTACTCCTTATGAGAGATTTGTACTTTTCAAGCTTTCATTAAGAAAGGCAAAACAGTATAATGCTTACTCCGTTGATCAAAGACATATTGTCATTAAAATTATATTAATAACTAAATGAATTCTGCTGCTTTTCTAATTATATCATTCAAGGAGGTAAGGATGCAAATTTGTCAAATATTTAGGTTAAGTGTACTTAAAATTGGTAGTGAATTCCCCTTCCTTTTTCTTAGCACTTTATGATGCTCCTTATTGCCAGCTAAATATGTAGTCCATACTAATAATGGCACTTTGTCTACCCGTCAGTTAAAATTCTACTGCTACTGGACCTTTCTCTAGGGAGGATGCTATTCAACAAAACCTGAAGCTACCTCATGTTAAGGAGATAATTCTACTCAATCTATCCACTTCAGTTCCCTCAATAAATATGACAATATCCTAATAAGTAACACTTGAGAATAGAAATTGAAATAATCACTTATGAATTTATCCACAGCTGACAGCTTTATTAATCTCTGTAGCTGTTGTCATTTGATAGAGAACAACATATAATAAAAATTCTGCAAATTACCTAATTAGGCATTCTGTAGCAGAAACTCTGCTATTATAACAACCAGTAATCAGGTAAAAGACCAAAACAATAACATTTGTCTTGGAAAGGAACAGCTCTTTGAGATTCTTCCTCATTTATGATGATCTTGCTACAATCAAGGAAAGAATAATGATTCATAGTCAATGGCAATATTCTGGCATGTAGCTATTATTGATAACAGATGAAGAAGAATCCTTACGTTTGACAGGAAATCCCTCTTCCAAAAATACCCCAGAGCACATTTGTTACAGCATGTACAGAAATATATTCTAGAACCTGAAAACAGTTTTCATCAGAGAGACCTAACTAGTTTCAGTACAACTGATTCCAGTGGAAAGTCTTTCAATGAAATTCCTTCCAAACATTAATAATGCCTGAATCAGTCATGTATTTTTTTTAATGGGGATGGTTTTTATGAGGTCATTGGGAGACATCTTAGTATGAGCTAGTTGCCAAATGTTAGCAAAATAGGACTTTGGTCCTTTGAAAAACTGTGACTGAAAATGTTTACTTCCTTCAGTTAACAGTAAATGGAGCCTAGCCTAAGCAGCTAACATTGCAAATACCTGATGTTAAGTGTGATACCTCCAAAATGTGTTACACCTCTGTGTATACTAGTGGTATATATAAGTTTATGTCATTATCAGTCACAGATACTATAGTCCTTCAATTAATAATTAAATACTGTGGGAATTAAATAAAATCACTACAAAGTTTTGAAACTTCAGTAAATCTGCTTTCTCATAATGGCTCTTTAGTCTTATCTCTTGTCTCTGCTTACATACATGGTCTCTGCTTTTCTCATTAAACTACCTTTATCTCAAACACTGAGCTTTTAAATCTTATTTTCTCTTGTCCTCTTGAGGAAGGGGAGTGAGAAACAGATAGCTGAGGGTTTCTGGCAGAATGCCAGACTCAACCTACCACAAAATCAAAAGCTCTATGAGGGGAGATCAGTATTTTCTGTCTGGGCTTCAGTCAGGCCTTCAACACTGTCTTCCATAAGAACTTCATAGAGAAGCTGTTCATGTCTGGGCAGCAGGAGCAGACAGTGAGGTGGATTGAAAACTGGCTAAGCCCTGAGGGTGGAGATCAGCAGCACAAAATCTAGATGGAGACCAGTGAGCAGAAGTGTTCCCCAGGGATCAACACTGAGCCCAGTCCAGTTTAACAACTTCATTAATGATCTGGATAGTGGGACAGTGTATCCTCAGCAAGTTTACTGATGGCACCACACTGGGAGGAGTGGCTGATTCACCTGCAGATCGTGGTCCTGTAGAGAGGGACCTCAACAGACTGAAGAAAGGGACTGGGCTGACAGTAACATGTCATGAAATTCAGCAAGGGAAAGTGCAACATCCTTTATGTAAGTATGGAGTAACAAATCCATGCACCAACAGGTGTTGGTGACCAGAAAACTGGAAACATCTTGGCAGAGAAGGACCTGGGGCCCCGGTAGACGTGTTTGAAGATGAGCCAGACATGTACCCTTGCTGAAAAGAAAGATAATGGTATCCTGAGCTGCATGAGGAGGAATTTTGCCACAAGGCTGAGGGAAATTATTCTGCCCCTTTATTCAGAGCTGGTGAGGCCACACCCAGAGTACTGTGTCCAGTTCTGAGCTCTGCAGTGCAAGAGAGATATGGACATACTGGAGCTATTCTCATATGTCCAGGCCACAAAGGTAATTAAGGGACTAGAGCATCTCTCCTGTGAGAAAGGCTGAGAGAGCTGGGACTGTTTCACATAGAGAAGAGAAGGCTCAGGGTGAATCCTAGTCATGTATGTAAATTTCTGAAAGGAGGGTATAAAGAAAGCAGAGCCAAGCTCTTGTCAGCGTTGCCGGTGACAGTACCAGAGGCAATGAGCTGCAACAATTCTATTCTATTCTGTTCCATTCCATTCCATTCCATTCCATTCCATTCTATTCTATTCTATTCTATTCTATTCTATTCTATTCTATTCTATTCTATTCCATTCCATTCTATTCTATTCTATGCCACGCCACGCCACGCCACGCCACGCCACGCCACGCCACGCCACGCCATGCCATGCCATTCCGAAACACAAGAGGTTCCATCTGAACATCAGGAAACAATTTTTCACTGTGATTGAAAATTTTTCACTGTGAGCTGTTTCTTTGTCTTCAAGGTGTGGTCAAATAATTTCTTTCCCCATGGGTGTAATTAAAGAATTTGGTAAAGAACAATGTAAGAAGGGCTAGAGATTCACTTATTTGTTTGGTTGTTTGTGTATATCAAAGTTCAAATGGTTAATTAATTAATTAATATCTGAGCCTGTTTGATGTTTGAATACTCATTAGTCTTTCTCATGAGAAGTCCTTGGTTCTGTCTTTGTTCTCATTGATCTCATTAAATCCCTTTAGGCAGAAGACAAACTGAACTGCTAGATATGTTTTTTGTTCTCTAACATAATTTTCAGATATAAGATATTTCTTCATTCTCCTTGAAATACTTTGTTCACTCTTGTTATGTGACAATGCTACAAAAGAACTACCACAGCATCAAGCTGAAATGATACAATTCAGATTCTTTTCTCCAAACATAAAAATGTTTTAATTTTAGTGTAATATTCAGGACAAGTAGTTTGTGTTGATATCTTAGTATTTTGTGTTGAATTGTATTGATATTTATTTGTTTATTTCCTTCTTAACTGTAGTGCTGTGAATATTTTCCTTTTTGTTTTTAATTTTGGTTAGACATATTGGCAGTTTCCTCTGTGCCATAACATAGTAAACCGGGATATTGATCAGTAGACTACTCTTTGCATGTATGCAGACTTTTTAAAAAGGTTTTCTTCTTTTTGGAGTATACTGTGTTCCTCTGTTTGCTTTAGCTCTCTTTCTTCTCCTAAAGTGTGGATGATAAACATATCTCTTTGGTTCTAAGTTCTTAATCTGTGCATAATATTAAAGCTTATGATAACAAACAAAATTGAAGTTACTCTTTTCCAGGGCTCTCAGAGTATTCTCTGTTCATTCTGTGAAAAAATAACAGGTTCTATTCCAGATAGCAGATGATATTAATACCCCATACAAGTATGGAAGAAGAGATAATTTATATTATTTATACAATAATAACTTGAGAATTTTAACTTTTCCATCTTGGCTACTAAATACAGGTACAGACATGAGTAATACCATAGAGTTAGAAATGAATACAAAAAAAGATAGATTATTTGTCTGCTTATAATGGATTTTGGTAAGAGAAGTGAATAAAAAATGATATTTATAATAATAAATGATGTTAATAATAACATAACAATAATGTGATATTCATAATAATAATAAATTATATTAATAATAATAATAAAAAGTACCTGACACAGGTACTGGGTTCCTCAAGACTAACTCAATTCATACATGCTTAATGGAAAAGCAAAGATGATAAACTGCATTACAAGTACATAAGATCATGGTTTTGCTTTGGGAGAGGCATCTGAAACCACATTTTTTGGGACTTGGTAGTGTTTAAAGCTTTCAAAACACTAATTTTTGCACATTCAGACGTATTTTATACTTTCTGAATTTTTCTGGACTAAATGTAGTGGACCTTTTTTTACTTACTTGCCTAGATTTCTTTAGAACTGAAAGAACATGATATTCTCTCAACAGTTGAGCTTCAATTTGCTGTGTCTGAAAAGATGAACTCTGCTTTGAAGATCTTCTGTGAGGTATCGACTTTAAAGGTCTTCTGTTAAATGCTGACTTTCTTCATTCAGGAAATATGTCAGAGAAGCAAACTCTACCTTAACTATATATACCTATTGACCATGTATTTTCATTCAGCTATGCAGCTGTGCAAAATTCTTAGCAGTTTGAGAAATCCCTTTATCTCCTCTACTGCTGCTAGTTTTTTGAGTCTAAAATAATGAAATGTTATGAGTAGAAAGATTGGGGTGGTTTGGGGTTTTTTTTGTGTGTGTGAAAACAGCCTTTGGCAACACTGAAAACAATACAAAAAAGATAAGATCTAGAGAGAGATAAAAATCTTAAAATTTTTAAAATATTTTTTGTACAGTAAAATGAGTACAAATGACATTAGTAAAGCCTGCAAAGATCTTTAGTAACAATTACATTACAATGCAATACATAAGTATAATTTAAAAACAAATGAAAAGACCAAGATGTTATATAAAATTGTATCTTATTTTTCATGATTTTTTCTTCCTTTTTGATAATTCCACCTCTCCAAAGTTCTGTCTTTTTAAACCCTTAATCTAAGAAAGTGTGTACCCGAAGTAGTTCTTACCCAATATAACACAGAACAAATGAGAAATGTAAAATAAACTAAATACTACTTTAGAAAGTGTTTGTTATTTGTTATTTATGCAGTGAAAATGGATTTAGACCTGACTTTCCAAAGGCTACTATTACTATAATTCATTGGTAATGTTTTGGAGCCAAAATTGGTAATTCTTTCCTTTTTTTTTGTTTTGTTTCTAAATCTGTTTCCACACGTGTTCATGTGTTTATCTCTGATATAACTCTGTACCTCTATTTCAAGCTTAGTTTAGTTAAAATCTGAAATGTATTGGATGATTGATTGGCTTGCTGGACTTAAGTATACCATGAAAATTGGCATGACCTGACCTTGTAATGTTCTATCTCTCTGACCTGTCATAGCAATTTGAATGAGACCCATATTTTAATAGCCATTTATGCTGTTCCCAAATGCCAAGCCTAGTCAGCTTGGCTCTGGCCTTTACAATTATGAGTTGAATTGCTTCCTTCTGCTGAGGGATGGCTTTTACACTATGCTATAACCTGATATAGATTTTGCTGTATTTCCTTGCTTTTCAGAGCAAGAGTGAGAAAAACACATATCACATCAATTATAACTTTATTCTTCTCCTATCCCTCCTCCTCCCATTTTTACACTTTATGGTTTGATTGTTATGCTGTTGGTGTCTGGGCTGGTAGCAAAGTTAGAGGTTTCGGATTCTGCTTCTCCCTTTCTTGTGCACAGCACTAACATGGAGCTTCTTCAGTGTCTTCCAGATTGGTTTTATACCAAAATGTACAGCAAGCTGGGAAGGAAGCCACCCATTTCTTTTGCTTTTGGAGGTATTGAGAGAAGATACTGAACAAAAATTTTAATTCTGTTTCCTTTCTATCAAGAAATTCTACCTAGAGTTTCAGCTATAAGAAGGCTGAAAAGAATAATACTGCCTATAACAAGTATTTGTTCTACAAATATATCCTCTTTACAGTGTCTTTCTGCCAGATACATCCATTTTGGTGGCATCTGTGAGAAGAGACTGGAACTGGACACAACCAATTCCATCTGGCTTCAACGAACCCAATGCAGGGCACAGCTGAGTTTATCACCAATGATAGCGGTGCCTCTGGGAAAATGTATTTAAGCAAAGGCAGAAAACACCACATGCGCAGAGGAAGAGGGAACAAAAATAGTGAGAAAAAACAGAGGGAACACAAAAGTTGAAGGAGAAGGCAGTACTCCACGAGAGGATAGGTATTCCTTGTGGCCTGTGGGTAACCTGCACCAGAGAATGTTTATCCTGATACTTAGTCCAACTATCTTCTTTATGAGAAAATACCAATATGAACCAACCTGAAGTATTTTACTACTCACATACGTTTAATGACCATGATTGAAAACCATGAGAGAGAACAGAAATTTCGTGGGATATGAAAGGAACATATTGTAAAAAGTGAGTAGTGAAAAGTCTTACAATTCCCAGTTCTCAGAGCAACAAAAATAACGGAGTGCAATGGTAGTTCTTGTTGTATCATGCAATCATTATCAGCTCTATGTGGGTGCTGTGTGATGCTCCAGGAAGCTGGATCCCCTTCTAAATATTCAAGACATGCTGAGACAGTGTCCACACAACAGATCCTATTTGTACTGGGTGAATTAGTTAATCAGCAGGAGATGCCTTGTGCACAGAGCTGACTAAGAAGAAGCTCAACTGCCAGGTTTTCTGAAGAAAACTTTCTTGAAAATTCTCCCACTATTGTGTTAGAATTATGATGTCTTTGTGTTACTGACCTTCTAGGTGTCCACATACTGTGTCCTCTGACTTGTGTTTGAGCTTACTCCTGGAAATAAAGCTGATTATTTGTACCAGATCTGGGTTACGATAAGTAAAATTTTGACCTCTGCTGAAATAATGCATGCATTTGAGTATTTCCTATTTACCACTCTGCTGTGGTACAATACTTTGTTTATTTCTCTCCAGGTCACATTAGAATGAAATGTGCTGTCATCAGAAGCTATGAACTGCATCATAAAATGCCACATGTTGGCCCTATCCATAATAGATGGAACTCCAGGATTTCAGCAAGGTGTCCTTGCTCAGACCAGAGTTGGTGCCTTGAAATATTAAGAAAAATTGTCTCATAAAAAATTAAATTAAAAGGCAAAACAATAAATTACAAATAAAATTCCAAATTCAAATTCATATAAAAGAGTTCCAGTAAGCCTCTTTGTAATACCTCTGAACCGAATTTCTTGAAAAATTCAAGAAATATGACTAAGAGGAAGCTAGAAGATACTAAATTTTGGTTTCTACAGTGAAACTGATTTCAGTACAGGGGTGCATGTGTAAGCAGAGATGTGAAAGTAAAGACTTTTAAGAAATCTTAACAAAAAAAGACAGCAGGTGGGAGGTATTTGAAATTACAAGGCTATTACTAAGTTTCAGGCTAAGATTACAGTTGTGGATGTAGGAATAAAAATAAGTTACTGGTAGTAAAAAAAATCTAAATAATGCAATTTAATTAAAATAGTTGATTATCCCATGCAATAATATTATCTGAAAAACCTGGAAGTTATTAAAAAAACTTATCACTGCTTTCAAAACATTTAAGAAAAACCTGAAGCTGCAAAGCCTTTTCTGCAGAGATCCTGTAGGTAATGATGACAGAAGCCCTGTTTTTAAGGGTTGTGACTTTCATGCGTGCCAAACCAAATTTAGTTCGGTTAACATAAAATCAAATTAAAGGAGATCATAAACCATGTGTAGAAGTGGATCTTGATGGCAGACTGTGATTGCTGGCTTACAAACCAATGCTCAAAAGTTTATTGTAGCTGTAATTCTCCAGGAAGGATGGCCAGCTAACTGTTTAGGCTATTAATCTGCATGTATAAAGTGCAAATGGTTCAGTAGAAGTCCTCTGCTAACACTTCAGGATTGTACACAGGTGGCACAAGTTCACAAGATGTAAGGAAGAGACTGTTTTTGAGAATGTTGGCATGGGCTTTCTTGGCAAGCGTCAGGGAGTAGGAAAGGAGCTGAAATGAGGTAGTCACAATTCATTTCATCACAGGACCACTTTCTGGTGTAACATAATCCAATAAAATGTGGTATGACTCCACTGCTGTCAATTAAGAAATTAGTGCAAAGGTTCCACATGAACGTGGGGAAATACTTTTATTAATAAACTGAATTAATATGATAATGTGAATGCCTCCTCTGCTTCTAACAGTATGATTTGTTGATCCAGATCCAAGGACAAACTTTATAGAAACATACACGACAGGAGTTCTACATAGAAATCAGCAGTATTTTATGAAGCAGGATACTGTCAGAGATCACATTTTATAGTCATACTGTATAAAAATGGACACTCTGGACAATTTAATGAATGAATGATTAAAGACACTAATAAAGTAACCAAGCATAGTCATATTTTAACAGTACTTTTCTTGACCCCTTAGATGTAGAAAAAAAGTTTTATTTAATAGAAAAAGTGAGTTTATTACTAGAAATGTTAAGATTTAAAGGGATGTCATCAGTCTTGCTTTATAATCAACCATCAAATATTTACATCTTGACACATATAAATTGTTCTGTTAATGCAAAAGTTTACACTAGAAAAAATACAATTGGAACACAGTTTTTGAAAGTATGTAACTTTTAAAGTCCATTATAAAAGTAACAAAACTGTCAGCCTTGTATTGCAGTTTTTTATTGTACAATCCATTGTATAATTTGTTAAATTATAAGAAAAATATATGAGCAATGATTACAAATATCAAACTATTAAAGTAGGAAGTTCATATTATGTCACTCAAACCTAGTAAGATAAAAAAATACACACTTTAGGTGTCCTAGTTTCTATGGATTTATGTTATATTTTTCTGGATTTTTCTTATATAGTTTTTACTGTAGAGTTCAATGTTTGTTCCCAAGAAAACAGGAGCTATTACTTTTTTACTGATTTGTGTCTGCCTATGAGTGATGAGTGTTTGCATCTCTATGTCTGGCTTTAAATGTGGAGAGATATGAAAAAAGTCTTTCAATTAACTGACTGAACAACCCTAAGGCAAGGTTTCTCCTTGGTTCCTTCAGTAAGATGAACCATGTTTTTCAGGAGAAAAATAACTTCTTTTTGATCACTGTTTGAGTTGGTGCCAGACCAAAAATCCTCACTTTACACTGCAGATGCATTATACAAGTGTTGTCAGTGAGATAACTCAGTAGTAAGTGTTCACCATCAAGACTAAGGAGCCACAATATCACTTTTACAAATATAGACATAATCAAATTTTTTGTACTAATTTTATATCATAATGGAATAATTTTGTCCTGTTCTTGTCCCACAGGTAAGTCACTCTCTACCAAAATCTTTGAAATAAATAAAAAAAGAAAGCCAAGCAAAAACCCCAAAACCAACCAACCAAAAAAAATCCCTGAATTTTTATATTTTTCAACACTTATGACAAGGAGTCTGTTAGCCTTCCTTAAAACTCAGCCAGTACTTACCTGATCCATCTTAGTTATTCATAGCTAGTAAAATTGTTATACCTGAGGAAAGTGAAAAAAAATCTATATTTTCAGGTGAATAGAACTGTATACATTCACTAAGTGTCATTCAATACGTATACATGAGAAAGGGACTCAGTTGTTTTTATAATGCAGATTACAAGCCTGACTTCATTCCTTTACAGAGCACAATAAAGTAACTCTCCCCTAAAGAGTAACTGAAATTAAGCACAGCCAATGAGTTTGGCTTTCATTATTCTCACCTTTATCCTCCTGATCCAGACTGTATTTTTTCTGTCCCACGCTGGAGGATAAGTGTACCAATGGAAAAACAGTGGTTGTTACTTTCCAAAGGGTAAAACACTGCCGCATCATCAGTCTGTTGCTTCAAAACATATGGTGGTAGCCAGAACCAGGTGATCTTCCGTACAGGAGATACTTTCACTGAAATACCCTTGCTCCCAAACCTGGCCTGACTTAAGAGGACCATCTTGGATACATTTACCTTCCGTGTATATGGGCATATACAGGAAACAGAAAAATTATTTGAATAACTTAGAGTAATTTAAAAAACCCCAATGTGAATTTGGAGTCTAAACCACAGTTTCTGATGTCAATTGAAACCCTGCTATAGACATATATACACACACACAAATTCCTTTTGATTGTAGTCAGCTTTGAATGTGACCTTTACACCACAGAGACAAATATTTCTCAATGTAAAAACTTCAGCAAGTTTAAAATAAATAAAATATTTTCATGGAAAGTATTTTCTATGAACTGCAATTATCAAAAGGTTTCCTCTGACTTGCTATGTAATAAATTGTCCTATCTCAAAACTCAAGTGAAATTTAGCTGAATCATGGACTATATTAGACATGAATGATTTATTTTTCCCTTGTGATCTTAAAGCAGGGCCCATACCCTAAGATTGTTTTTATACAGTATTGAGACTTTACCTTTCTTAAAAATAAGTAAGTTTCTAGGAATGCTGATTTCTCAGCTACATTATATAAATGTAAGATTTTCTCTTTTATTGTCAATAAATATGTTTCTTTAAATGTTATTGTTTAGGCCATATGCATATATCTTCCTGGCTAGCAGTTATTGTCATAGCATACTTGTAATTCTTTTGGAAAATATCAATGCTATATGCAACGGCTGAAGGCTTCTTTCTCTTGAAATGTCTGCATTTCACAGCAGCTCATAAATTTTAGAGACACAGATTTAATACTGAATAATTTTTATTTGAACCCCATCTTTTTCCCCTTCCCCTCCCCCTCCAATTCTAATGAATTTGCACTTTCAGGACATATGCTTCTAAAATGGTATACACCTTCAAGTCCTGAAAAAGTCAATGCCAGTCTTTGCAGGTCATTTTAACTTCTCTCTGAATTAGAGCACGCGTCAGTGCCAAAGTGAAGTCTTAACCCAAATAACAAACAGCAATGGCAATGTGTGCTTGATGAAATTTACTTTAGTCTCCTTGCTATTCTGTAGAAGGGCCAGTTACCCATAGAATGTGAAACAGTTCAGTATGGAAGGGCAATACAAGGTTTGCTTTCCACCACTTCATGGTGGAATACACCTTACAGTTCTAGCTGCCAGAAATTGTAGTCTCTTAAAAACAAGCAAGGTTAATACTGTGGTTGCTTTTAGGGATCTATAGCTTCTTTTGCTGATTAAGAAATGGCTCTAAAAAATGGCTGGTACTGCAGGCTATAAGGCCTCGTCCAGTGAGTTGCCAAGCATCTTCCGTTGCTGCTGAATTCATTATTATTTAGGAGTGTTGAACATGTCCTTGACTACCCTTGCAGCCACGAATCACCTGAGAAAAGTCTTTCTGAATGGTCAACAACTCGCCTTCATTTATCAGAACTGTTTGGACACCCTGCTAATCTTATTTAACACACATTGAAAAGATACTGACTTTTGTGAGTTGCTCAAGATTTCTCATTTGTATGTTATCCAACCTGTGTTCATTCATCTTGTTAAGCATTACATTTCAGTAAGCAAACTTCTTAATTCTGGGGTCTTTATTATTTCCTATATACATCTCTATTTTATTCATCCTTTCCTCATATCTTTTGTTGTAATTTTATGTTGTCTGTATCATATCAAACCATTTTCCTATCTTTTTTTTTTCTTCCTTGTTCCATGTTCATTAAAACTTTCTTCCTTGTTCCTTTATTCATTAAAAAATGAAGTTTTGTATCCTTTTTCCGGGTTCTGAGTTTTCTATTTCCCCAGCCTTTTACCTACTTGCTTCATTTTTTCTTCTTTCTTCTGCTCTATATATTTATCACATCCTCTTTGCTGCTGACATACCCACAGACTATCCCGCATTTGCTCATCTAAGCCATGTTTTCATGCAGCTTATCTCTTTCTGCCACTCTCAGCCTAAAGACTCTTACCTTCCTGCCATTGCCTTCTTTTTTTCTGCACACACTGAGATTCAGTCCAGTAGCTCCTTACGTCCAAAGATAAGCTATGAAATTGTTGCTAAAAGTATAAAAAGAAAAGAAAAAAAACCCCAAGAGAGCTCACTTTTTGACAGATTTTGCACCATCTCAGAGTTCTAATCCTGTGCATTGTTGCTATTAGTACCATTTTCTGAACAGTAACAAAGGACAATGTCAGATGGAAGCGTTATAGAAACTTCAACAAACACTGAAAAACAAAGGACTAACTAGAGTCAAAAGAGAAATGTGAGCTATCTTTATTAACCATTTGGATAGTTTTATGGCACAAGTGAACTGATTAGATAATGGAAATATGGCAAATGTTATCCATGTGGAATTCCCCAAAGTGATAGAAATTGCGTTACCTGAGGGAGTGATCAGCAAAGGTGGAGAGGACAAATAGAACAAAAAGGTGGGAAAAAAATCAGCCGAAGTGGGAACTGGAATAGTAGAATGCCTTGTTTATGACAACAAATAGAAATTGATGTATGAGTCATCTTTTGAATACGGTATTGATATTAAACAATCAGAATATGAAAAGGAGTGCAGCAGTTTGATACAGCTATCAAAAACCCGAAATGCAGTCTTTCAGGCATTTCAAATATGCCAAGGAATATTTCCTATTATATGTAAGGAAGAATTTACAGAAGGAGATAGACACACCGTACCAAACTGCTGTACAGAAATTTGATCAGCCAAGTTGAGGAAAGATTAGTTAAAGGATAGAAACTGCAGATAGCTTGGCCAATGCAGCTGAAAGCATCTCTCTTGTTAGAACATGCTAAAAGGGCTTGTTTTGCTAAATCTTCAGTGAAGGCTGAAATAAAACATGATCACTCTTTTCCCATAAGAATTTTAAGGTCCATATATCTGGACAATGTGAGGAGAGAGAAATAAAAGAGCCATGCTTGTACGAAATCAAATTACACATACTAATCAAGAATAAATATATGGTAGAAGTATTAGTATGTTTTAATTACCACTGTAAAAAGAAGTAGAACGCCTTAGAAGCAATTAATTTTAAGATAAAGTTTGCTATATTTCTGCACAGGCTTTTGTAATATGCTAGGGGACAGTATTTGCTGACCTGAAACGTCCTGTCCAATTCAATCTCCTCATGGGTTTTGTAAGCTAATGGAATACTGATTCTTTACCCTAAAACGGTAAATTTACTTTTCTTACTGCAGATTAGAGCCATGATAGATTAGCTCCAATTTCTAATCAGTTTGTATTGCATCACCAATTTTATTGAGGCAAAAACTGAAGTGTGAACTTAACTCTAAACATGGTCTATTGTTCAAAGTGCATTATACCTTAAATAAAATGTCCACTGTGTTTTAGGAACAAAGTAGAATATTTCTGCTCGCTGTGTAAGCAGCTTGTTTTGACGTTTATTCAAACCTTGCCTTCTGCGTAAAACAGTCAAAGGAGAAAAGTAACATGAAAACAGTTTAGTCCCAGAGTCAAAGAGTTTTGGTTGATCTTTTTCTGTCTCTACAGAGACACCAATTCCCATCCTCAGAAAATCCACTGATGGAAGCATTACATACCTCTAAAATCCATTGCTCAGCTATCTTTTGTTATAGTTGCAACCATATAAACAAAATGCTAATGGAATGCAATATAACTGTATGCTAAAACATTCAAGAATAAACAGTTGTATATTCTTAAACATTTAAATAGCCTTGATTCTTCTTTATAAATTCCTACATTCTGAGAACTTTGGTAAGTCATTCAGGATCCCCAAAACCTGCAAATGAAAAATAAAGATACGTAATTTTTTTGGTGGTTGCAATTTTGTTTTGACAAACAGCAAATTCCAAGTAGAAATTACTAGTCAGCTGCACCATATAAGAGAGTTCTCAAATATGAGAGGTGCTGCTGGATAGAATGAATCTCTCCGTGAATGAAAATATAAATACAGTGAATATATGAATACTCATAATCACTGAAAAAAAATCAGAGAAATTACTCTTTTTAACTATAACATTCTGATTTAACAATATAATTTTTACTGTATTTGATTTGAGTCAAAAATATTTCTGTTTGTAGTTCTGAAAAGGGATGTTTCTTAATACAGTGAATTCTTACAACACTATGAATAGGAATGGAAGCATTCTTTTTGCAAAGGAAGGAAAACATATATGTGCCATTTCAATGGGATATTTTCTTGCACTGCATCATTTCTTATCCAGATATGGATGCTGTGGGAGGACCTATTTGGACCATTTGCCTTGCTACCCTGCTCTAGAGGTAACACAGTTAACATTCTGTAAGTGAAATGTGCTGGTACTTTTTGTTTGAGATTCAGTGTCAGGGAGTTGTATGAAGTCTTTCTGAAGATTTCAACTGAAGACAAGTAAAATATGTAGTAAGCCATATAAGCACTTCATAGAACATTAGAACATACATTATTTACATAATGTATTTGAGTAAAAAGAATTTGTTAGGACTGTTTTGTGTACTGAACTGTCTGCAGTTCCTGTCTGGACATATTATTTCCCTTTTTTCAAAACCACTTACTATTTCTGTCTCTTTTTTAATTTTGTAGGGGTGTGTCTTCTGCTAAGGTGACCTGATTTGCATCCTTCCTATAAATTGCAGTCAAGAAGCAACATCTCAAAGAGAATAGGGAATGGCATTTTATCACCTCTGGAGTTGTGTATTGTAAGGTCAAGGTTGAAGGGAAACCTGCACCAAAGGGAAAACGTATTTGCTGCTTGCACTTTGTTTTCTTTGTGGCTATGTAAAAGGACTTTGGTCTCCAGAGATATAATTGCAGCAATTTACACAGACAGAACATCTGTGCACATGGAACTGGTACAGTGAAAAAAAAAGCTACAAAGAGAACAAGGCAAACTTTGGGATTTCTGTCTCATTTCTCAACCCTAGAGGGGACACCTCTGATTCTCCAAGGCTGGGTGAGAAATTCGGGTCCTGTATACCTTTTAGTTCTGTCAACCAAATTGGAATTTGGAAGAATAGGCAGCACTGTAGTTAGAAACATTTCTCAAAAGGTGCATTTATAACTGAAGCTTAAACCATAGAGGTCAAGAATTGATCTCTATCAAAAGGTAGCAAAATAGAATTCACAGCCTTCAGCTGAAATGCTAATCCTTCCCTTTTAAAACTTCCTAGAGCTTCCTCATTCTGTGTAATAGCTTAGAACAATAACAAAGTTTTTAAAATCAACACTATAACATTTTAGCAAGCTAAGAGCTTTTTTCTAACTGTCTAAAATATTAAATGAAGAAAACTTCATGGAGATGTGACTTCCACATCTGAAAACTTACTAAATCAAAAAAGAAACAGCACTAGTGTACATTCACATCATTGTAATAAATGTACAACAAATTAAAAGAGAAAACAGCTCATTAAAAACCATGCAGATGATATTTTAAATGCTTTGAACAATAATATGATTCCTGGACTTTTAGCAACCTGAAGACAATTGGTTATCTACTGTATAATAACAAATGCTGAAATGCCATATTCATTTCTGTATACTTCACTGCGATAAAACATTCAGAACAAAGACTTCCAGCTAAGAAAAAACAAATCCTCTCAGTGGAGAGAAGATACAGCCTTTTATGCCACAATTAGTATTATCTTTAAGAGGCAAAAAATACTACAAAGTATCTGCCTTTGATATATGATCCATCTTGCATTTTAAAGAACTTCTGCTTGTTATTTACCAAGTTTAGTCTGCTGATGAGAAATATAATTATGCAAAGAGCTAGCATAATTAGCTACAACTATCTGCTTTTGTAATGTTCTCTACAATCGTAAAACATATATTTGTTGAAAAAATTAGTTAACTGAAAAGTGTCCCAGTCCTTGAAACATCAGCATTAACAAAATTGGCAATAAAAATTAGAACCATTCTACACTTTTCAAAAGCTGGGTGACCTGCTTTTTTTGTATAGGTGAGAGACCTGTGACAGCTGTGTAGTGCTAAAGTAATTTAAATAAATAAATAAAAAACACTGGATAAGTTAAAATAGATCCTAAGAAATCATATTGAATATGCTCTCTGGATCACTCAATTATAGTGTCCTGCCTGCATCAGCAGAGAGTACCAGTTGCAAGAAGTGCTATAGACAATTATAGAAAAATGTGCGTAGAAGGACATTCTCTTTGTATCATATTTAATTAGTCATTGGCTTATGCCCTGAGGTATAAAGGCTTGAATTCCAATTATTTTATCCTACTTAATATTCACGGTTGTGATTATTCTCAGTCTTCATATCAAATTGAATCTTTCTAGTATTTTACTGAGTTAATATGCATCTTCAGCCATCTGCCTTGTGTTGACTATTAACTTTTGATAATGAGTACCATTGCTGAATTATGCACATTGTAATAAAGCATTCATTTATTTCGTTTAGATTCATTTATTTTCATTTATTGCGTTTAGATATGGTTTTAGTTGGACTGAACATCCCCTTTTCTTATACTAAGAAATTACATGGGCAAAAATAACCTTACTTTTGTACCTTTGTGAAGTTCCTTCTAATTATTTTGTATACATGTCTGAATGCAGTAGATTTTAACTTTTCTACTATTTAAGCCTTTCCATCAGATAGCCAGTTTCACTATTTGTGTCTTACCTTTTTCATGTCTGTCACATTTTTTCTGAAATCCTAATATTAAAACTGAATTTTTTACAGGTGGATATTCTCTGATTTTTTTAATGGTGTTATAATATTATAAAGATTAAACGTCATCCCATCTTTTTATTTCCCAGCTTTTTGTTTTTGTCACTGGTAGGGCCTGATGAATCCTGAAAGAGCCAAGGCTGCTGCATCTGTTCCCCCTGATCCAACCAGGAGTGATGCTGAGCATGTTTTCCCGATGACTGACATTCAGGCACACAGCACATAGCACACGTACACATGTACAGAAGACTGGACACACAGGCCAACCCAGACAGAAAACACTAAGCACTCACACAAACATTCAACAACAATAAAAGCCTCATCCTGGTCTCTCTCCGGCTAGTTAGACTAACGGTTTGTTATCAGGAAATGTAAGCATATATATGTACAATATGTATGTACAATATGTATGTACAACATGCACAGTGACTACCCTGTAGGTGTTTCCCTGGATCCTTGCTCTTCTCGGTTGTTTCACTCTCAGATGCAAACACTCATGTACAAATGAGTCCCGGTAGATTCCCCAAGCCCCAGTGTCCTCAGCAGTTTTCCTGGACAAACCCTGGTCCTGCTAGTGCCGAACTCCTACTGTCTCCCTGTGAGCGACAGACTCACCTTCCTGGCTCCCCCAGGTCACTTCCCTACACTCTGAATATTTGCGGATGATCACACTCCGCTGCACACACCCTGCTGTGCTCCAGCTGCTGGCACTGCAGACACACAAGCCTCGTGATGGGTGATTCCACTCCAGGCCTGGCACTCAGACCTACACACACACAGGCACCAGCAGAAAGAGCCCCTTCACTCAGGACAACAGTTAGAAAGGAAGTTTAATGAGAACACAGGGCAGACCACTGATCTAGTGCAGGGCATAGATGGGTGTGCTGATGCAGGCTAGCCTTTATCTTTCTGTATTCCTGTGCTTGCTCATACCAAAATGATCAGATCCCTCTCTTTCTCTACCTTTTATTAGTCCCTGAAACATCTCATAATAAGTCTTGTACAATCTCAAAATGCTTTTCCCTGCCATCCCATACTGTGTGAAAGCACCTCCCCCTGGCTCATGGGTGCACCTGATGGCCCAAGGGGCTGAAGTTTTCCCGCGACAGTCCCAGGGGAAGGCAGGGCAGGTTTCTCTGCCTGGGATATTGGGGTACCCCCCTGCCTTTGTGCTCCTGTGCTCTTCTAAGCTTGTGGGAATGGACTTGTAGATGGTGCAGGGTGTTTGGGTTGCCCCATCCTTCCCTTTGTATGCATGGAGATGAGCTTTAAATTGCATAACCAACGAATCAGTACTTCACATGGAACTCTGCTTTCATGGAGCTGTCAGCAATGATACTGAAGTGTCTTTCTTAAGTTCTTTCCATTATTTACAACATGTCAGTAAGCATAAATAAAGTAATTAAATTCTGAAAATCTACCAGTCAGAAATGGAGTTACTAATACATATAGACAGAGTTAGACACAGATTCAAAACTGCTCTAATAATCAAGACATCTGATAAGTCATCCACCAGATGTATTAGTTTCTGCAGTGTATATTTTAGCTCAGTTTAATTTGTATTAATGTGCATTAGACATCTATGCTTTAGTTCTGCTGCAACACATAGACATTTTATCTCCAGATATTTAAAATAAAATACAGCCTCAGTACATCTCCTCTAAACTAGGTAACGGTATCAAACAAGTTTCCCACATTTTATTTTGCATTAATATGACGGTAATTCCCTGATGCAATTTCTTCTCAAAAATTTATATTTCTTTCAGGTAAATTTTATATTTGTCATTTATTATTTTTTAGGGGTTTAAAAAAATATTTTGAACATGTCAGCTAAAGCAGTAATTGGCCTTATTTCACAAGACTTCAGTGGTCCAGGTCAGCTTCATTAACTGGCAATCATTATACCCTTTGGTAATAAAAATTATGTTGGGAAGTTTGGAACATCTGTATGTACATGAAAATGAGTGAAAACAGGCAAGGAATTCATGAAAAAAAAAAATCCTTTGTTTATATCCCAAGCACACACTGAAAGACAGATGCTTGTTGCACTTAATCTACTGCAGGTATCCAATATCACACTGAGCAGTCTAGGTTTTTTGGGGTTGATGGTTAGTGCTGTCATAGCTGACTAGTTTCATAAAATGATGGGATTGTCAGAGTCTAAATTTAATTTTCCATGATCTTCAGACAGAATAGCTGTAAGATTGTGAAAAGAAATAGAAAACCCTATTCATAGGCTGTGAAAGTTTCATTTCTGTTGTGAAATTAGAGATTATTTTTGGGGAAAAAGAAAGATTTTCAGTGTTAGCCTGGAATGTAGTTTTTCCTTTCTTTTAAATACTTTTAAATACTTCCTGTAATTAATCAGTTAGTACATTATGTTCCAATTTTACTCTTGATCATGGCTTGTGGTCAACATCAGCCTGAGAGATTCCACTTGAAGTTGCTGTAATTGGTTAAAAGATTGGGTTACCACTATGCAATATTATTTTTAAATAATCATTTTTCCAGTACAAGGACTTGCACTTGCAATACAACATAGTGTCTACAGTAGGCATTTTACTTCTTATTTTCATTTGTTTATTTGTAGTCAATAGTTAGCTCTTTTCTTGACAAATATAGTAAAATTGTAGTGTCAACAATCTTTATA
Source organism: Ptilonorhynchus violaceus (assembly GCA_013397565.1). Lineage (NCBI taxonomy): Eukaryota > Metazoa > Chordata > Aves > Passeriformes > Ptilonorhynchidae > Ptilonorhynchus > Ptilonorhynchus violaceus. Next base: position 31,753 of record VZRJ01006982.1, read on the forward strand.
TCGGACATTCTTTAAAGACCCTAAGACATTCTTCTGGAAAACTCTTAGGTAGAAAATTGCATTTACCAGCATAAGGAAGAGTTTTTGGAGTGGACAACAATAGATTGTCCAATTTTCTCTTTTAAATGTACTTTTTAAAAATGTCTTTTTCCTAGACTCTATTTATTAGAGAGATTTAGTACTTTATTGATTTCAGAACCAGGCATTTATCAACATTTTTATCAAGAGAAACTGTCATATGTTCTCCTAAATCTCCTCCCTATTCCGTGACAAATTTAGTCCCCTTAAAAAAATTGTCAGTCTTGTATGGTTCAAAAAGTAGCAAAAATGTGGCTTTTGTCTTGTTCTGTTGTCTGTCATGAGTTTTAAACAGGTGGTTGTTTGCCTTTGTCATCACTTGCTACAAAATATACCTCAGAATGATTTTGTAACAGATGGTTTCATTGAAGTACGTGACTTACTCTTCTAGTTACCGGTATGTAAGTTGTGATGGAAGGAGAAGGGTTCTATACAAGAGTTTAAAATTCCTCAAACTGAAACCTTCAAATGTCATCCACATATGAAAAATGACTGAAAAAAATGATGTGAACAAATTGATTAGCATATTCAGTGACAGTTTTTTGGGTCTATATATATATTTTCTTTGCCAAACATGTTCTAAAAAGTAATATAGCAAAACAGACAACATGCAAGCCCATCTCATATGATCCTTAGACTTCCTAACATTATCTGTTGTGCTGTTAAAAGAGGTTTGTTTGCTCAGGCTTAGAAGATATTATTTGTACAGTTACTGTCAAAGCAAATAAGCTGGAAGAGATACACTGTCTGAAGAGTACTCATGTGCATCTCCTCTTTTTCTTCGGCTTTGAAACAGTTGTACATACCAAGTGTGCTTATTTCCTGTGCTCTGATTTGTCAGGTGGTGTTTATTCATTAGGAAGGATGAAAGAAATGAAATAAAAACTAGAAAGATATGCTAACAGATTAATGGGGATAATGATGAAGACGATGACACCAGCAAAGAACAAAGATTATTCTGTGATGTTAGACTTTTATTTTATTCTAAATTTTTTACTGAGATCAGTGTTTTTAGAACTGAATTCCATGGAAAGTGTTCAATTGCTCTCACTGGGGGAAAAGTGAGGCCTGAGCTGCTCAGAACAATGACTTTGTGGTAAAGAGTTAGTAATATTTTTTATCCATTTCATTTTGGAACTGGGTAGAGTTTAAGGAACAAAGAGAAAAGTGTTTTATAATACAAAATACAGTGACAAGTTGGGAAGAGGTGTTTTCAGCAGTTCAATAAGATACATCTTAAGATGGAGCGAGAAGTCTGAGGTCTGCTTAGATGTCTGGCAGGAACAACTTTGTGTACCTTTTTGGAAAGAGTAAGAATTATTCAATAGGAATCTTACAAGGATAAGCAGAAATGGAGTGTCTGAAGAACTAAAGCTTGTTCTGAGAGTGATGTCTCAGGTGGGAGAGTAAAATAGAAAAAGAACGAGAAAAAAAAGAGAAATGAGGATATAGCTATTAAAGATTGAACAGGTATTAACTACAAGGGAAGCAAATGAAAAGACAGTAGAAAACAGATGAAAACATGATGGAATGGAACAAAAAAAAATGCAATTAAAAATGTAGGAGCAAAATTCTACTGAGGTATGTGACAGGTGGACATCCTGAGATGTTTTGCAGCAACATGGCTCAAGGATGCAGTCTGCTTTGTGTCAGACCACACTGTATAAACGGGTTAGAGAACATCTCAGGTGCAATGCAGCAGCTCCTCTTCTGCCTCACATGCCAGACCATGACTGACACAGGGAGTCCAGATCAGGAAGGCAGCCACAGCCTTCCCATGGCAGTGTGTGAGACATAAGTGCCGTGACAGGAGAATGTGAAGCATGGATTAGTGGGTGAATTTAGTGCTCTGGACCCAGGTATGTGTGAATGCTTTCATTGCTATATTCCTATTTCATAAAAGGAATTGTGTGGCATGTTAAAGATGCTCATACTTAGAATTTAAGATAAGTGTCCAGTAGGACATCGTGAATGATGAGTTATATACCAGATCCTTTCATAAGTCAGAGTACCAGACAATGCTTCCACTGCCTGACTTCTGGCACTGGACCTGGTGAGAAAGGGTATGGAGTATCCAGTATCCAGTACCCAGAAAGGGTATCCAGTGCTGTGTTCTCCAGATGGGTGGCTGAAACTAAACTGCCTATTGGAACATTGGAGGTCTTGGGAGAGTGCCTGCTGACACAAGTGATATAGAGGCTGTTTACTTGGGCAGGTCTCTGATCCCAAGTTCATTCCAAGCTACAGCATGAAGAATGGCTATTGCATCATGGTGCTACCACATATCAGGCTCAGAAGCCTGCCCAGCAATTCTGGCAGCAATATTAATGTGCTGGTTGTGATTTTTATGTCTTTCTTTTCAAGTACACTTGACTTTATTTCACCCTGAATTGTAACTGCAAGGATTTTCATGGAAGATAGACATTGCCAGGGAAGAAAATGATATTGAGCCTCAAGGGAGCACAATGAAACTGAGACACAGTGTGGGAAGAATCTGACCAGACTAGAGGGAGCAGGTCAAGAGAAAGTGCTCCAAAAGCCCAGGCTGTCACTCTATTAATACCTCAGAGAAACCTCGACCGATGCTTCATTTCTCAGCAGTTTTGCTCTGACAACTCTTTTCTTGGCTCAGAAAGGTTGGTGCTACTGGAAATCCTTTGCATTAAACTAAATCTGCCTCCACTTTGCAGGTAAAAAACATGAAAAACACAGAGCATATTGAAATAAAACCGCTTTTTTAAAGATGTGTTCTTAGCTCCTTTAAAAGCTGGGAATTTTACCCAGTAACAGATGTTGAGGGGTCTGAGAGCACCTCTGCCCCTGAGGTTGGCCTCTAGAGCCCAGAGCCAGGCAAGCATAGCTGGTGAAGGGGGAGAGGCTCCAGGTGCTGTGTGGCAGCCATGTCCCCTGGGCCAGTGGGGACACTCCCAACTGTGGCTCTTGGCTGGGCCCGACTGGACCTCAGCTCTGGCCACCCCCAGCCACGTGCCCTGATGTGGGCTGGCATCCTGGCCTGACCTCAGCCAGTGCCCAGCCCCAGGAAGGTGCCCAGGGCTGTGGCTGTCCCTGTGCCTCAATTGCCTGGCTCCTGGCTGGATGGGCAATGCCAGGCTGGTATTTCAGGAGCCTGCAATTGTGGGCAGCTGCTGTCACTGCCCCATTGCTGCCTGTTGCGATGGTGTGGTGCCCTGAACAGCAGCTTTGCAAATGGCCAGTTACACACCTCAGAAAGCCCCAAGGCAGCAGCTTTGGTGAGAGAAGGCCTCATGTCGCACTGCCCCTCAGCATATGTGCTGTTTACGAAGCTGTCCTGGATTGATTGGGTGAATAGTTTTCTTTTTTACTTTCTGTGACCAGAAAGGCACTTTTCAGAATTAAAATTTAAATTTTAAAACTCCCCTGGGACGAATCATCTTTAATAACATCTTATCCAGAGGGATTTTTTTTCCCCTCTATCCAAATATTGCTAAAGTTTAAACTTCTTTGAGCACAGGCAAAGAAGAGAGTTAGGGGAGCACTTCATTTTTTAATAGATGATACACACTGTTGCTGTGTTTGCTGTATGGTGTCCTTCAGAAATTTCCATGCTGCTGGGAAGGGTTTAATTCTCTTATGTATCTCTTCTGGTTGCAGACAAGACTCTCCTTCTGCTCTGAAGTAAAGTGCAGTGGTAAAGTGGTAAAGCATTGTTGGGTCTTCATTGGTCCTGTTTTGATGTTGAAACTACATATATATTCACATCAATTTTGGACAGTGGTACTGCTATAAGATTTTGTAAGCTTTGCCCTACAAGATTTTTAACTACATTTTGCACATTACTCACTAACAAGATTATTGAATCTTTCAGTTGTTCTTGTAATTCTTTGGGGAAATATTATGCTAGCTTGAATCCCCCGAGGCTGAAAAGAAACTGAATTTAACAACTCCAGAGTATTCTAACAATTGAGCTGCTGGGTAAAGATGTGTAGCCATTCCCTCCCGATGAAATGAAATGAATGATCATTATTGCAACCTTTTGAAAGAAAAAGAATGTGAACATTTCTTCCAGGAAAGGATTGTGGATGGAGTGTACCTGGGAAAAAGATACTTTTTTGAAGCCCAGACCCAGCCTCTAAAGTGTGAAAGGTAACAGCATTTCCTATGCCCTTGTGTGTTCATTGCTTCCTCATAGATTGCTCTAAGTGGTTTCTTGCTCATTGAACTAGCCAATAGCCACTTCAAATAGCCATTCCTACTCTTCTTAGGACACTGAGTAGGGATTTTAATATGGGCATTGAGCTCTGGATTCTGGGTTCTTTGAAGAGACACAGACACCTAAAAATCAGGCATTTTTTCATATGAATTTTAAAAGATAAATCTTAGAGTGTTTAGCTTTAAACCCCACTTTAGCCAAGAAGTAATTGAAGGATATTGTTGTTCCCAAGGCAAACATTACCCAGCTTCATTAAGAATATTTTAAACAGGTTTTCACACTCAGATATTTTAATTTATGGAATGTAACTGCTATCAGAATGATGGCAGTAAGTATTTTTTAACTTTACCTTCTGGAATGTTGTGATGTATTTGGCATTGCTAACGGCAACAGTTAAATACAAAATGGCATTTGAGGATCTCAGAAATTTATAACAGGCCATATAAACTGGTTGTCATTTCCTGTCAAAGATTCAGTCATAATATTTCAGGAAAATCTAGATCATCAACAACAAAGGGAAGGTTTAGGCTGGACATCAGGAAATATTTCTTTAGTGAGAGGGTGTTCAAACACAGGAACAGGCTTCCTAGAGAGGTGGTTGATGCCCCAAGCCTGTCAGTGTTCAAGAGTCATCTGGACAATGCCCTTAACAACATGCTTTAACTTTTGGTCAGCCTTGAGTGGTCAAGCAGTTGGACTAGATGATCATTGTAGGTCCTTTTCAAGTGAAATATTCTATTCTATTCTATTCTATTCTATAAACCCAAAAGCAACAAGATTTTTTTTCCTACACCCTGTATTCCTGGCTGTGAAATACAGAACTAAAATATGAAGGGAATTCCTGACATTAAAGAGTCTGACAGAAAGAGGATGTGATTTAAAAGCTTCTGAAACATGTTCTCATTAATAGGTTCCTGAAGTTATTTACTGTAGTTTATTGTACACCAAATTTTGGATAAGGCTATGACTGAGGATAGAATCTGCAATAAAAAGTTTAATGGCTTTTGGATTTCAGGGAGTGCAGCAGAGCAATATATACTTACTCTCATACTGTGTTTTTCTTCAGTGGCTTATTTCAGTCCAATCAACAATATAAAAATTCACACCTGTCACAATCTATTTGTGCCTTTGTTTATTGATATCTTCCTCTTTTCCAATCCTGTTGTTTTTATACTTTCATCTAAGCAAAAGTTTTTTGGAAGCAGTTATTGGATACAGTGCTCTGAACTGTGAAATAAAATTTTATCTTCATTTGGTTTATGCTGCAGTATTTGTTTACTTTGAATTCAAGAACCTTTTTTGCAATATTCTAAAATCTATAAAAATGCAATGTTTCATTTAATTCAAAATGTACTAATGTCTTTTGTTTCAAAGATCAGCACAGAAATTTGTAATTAGCTGGGTACATTTCTTTGCAACTGAAGTAATCCACACAGTCTAAATAACAACAGCTCTGCTATTAAATACTGCACTCTCAAATACTTTTCAAAGAGTGAAGGGTAGACTCCCCTGCACTCTTTGTGTTTAATAATCTGAAGCATTCTCAACCTGTAAACAAAGTAGTGCTTGAAATGGAAAGAAACAGAACAGAACATTTACTAAGTATTATCCCTTTAGGAACAGTCAAAATGAAATGCAGAGAATTTGAAGGAACTGCTCCAAACCAAGCATCACAATTATGACTGGAAAGCATACTCTCTACCTCTTCAGTGCTCGGTACACAGACTTATTCTGTCAGGAGAGGTAAATCCCTGCTCTTGCCTTCTGGTTATGAAGCACTTCACAAGACATCAGATCTCTCTGAAATGACTACTCAGGTGTGGCAGTTTGACCGGGTGTGGAAAAAATCTGATTGGTTAAAACAGGTGATGGACAGTTGTTTTGGCCACTTGATATTCAGGAGACGCCTCTGTGGAAAAAATGTTTTAAAAACCACTCCAGAAGGGGTGTTCACTTGTTCCCCTGCCGGCACCCATGCCAGGAGGGCCCCCGGGGCCCATGACCCGGGGGCCCGGGGGGCGGGNCCCAGGCCCGGGGGGCCCCGGGGGGCGGGGCCTGGCCCAGTGGAGGCCTGGCCTGGCCCCCACCGGCCTGCTCCGTCTGGACCCGAGAGGAACTCAGACTAGCCGAGATAAACTGAGAGGACCCAAGAGGACCTGAGCTGAAGCCAAGCAGAAGCCAAAAGGAGTTGAGATTGCGAGAGAAAACTGTTCTCCTTTTCCTCTCGGAGATGGATGTGGTGAGATCAAAGGGTGACCTTGCTGGGATAAGGCAGATTCCGTGAGTTAGCTAATTAGGCAGTTAATNGCAAGCCAGAGAAAAAGGAAGGCCAGTCACGTGAAGGGACTGATATGGTGACCAGCAGCCTAACGGAAGAGAAACAGGAAATATCAGAGGAGAAGCCATCTTATCACTGGGACTGACCCCACTTTCTGTAAGCTGTGGGTTATCTATAATAGAAGCAAACTAAGTTTCTCTGTAATTCACAAAATACAAGCATGGGGGGATCTGGAATTCACAGCCTGAGAATAAGAACACTTTATGTTGTGAGCAGATGAAATTGCAGCCTTTGGAGATTATGAATGCGAGAGAGAGGGAAACTGTACTTGTGCCTTTTAGGCTGGGATGACTTATCCTTAAAAGCTTAACCCCATCAGACTTTTCTTGTGACCCACAAACTGCCGAGTGATCTGGGGGAGAGAGGATACACCACTGCAAAATCTCGGCTGGCTGTGGTGTTTTCCTGAAGGTTCGGAACCACGCTGAAGACACTCTGTAGGAAGCTGTCTTCCGTGGGATGAACCCCACTGCACAACAGAAAGAATTCTTTATCCCCTAAAGTGGCAATAAGAACTCTTAATCAAAAGATCAGAATCTCATGTTTTATGTCCTTTGTGTGATCAGTGAGAAAGATTGGGATGTCTTGGGAGGAGAATGGTATTTGTATATTATGCCTTAATATTGTTATTATTATTATTCTTTCTATTCTTAGTAGTAGTAGTGAATAAAACTATTTAATCATTTCTCAAGCTTGCAGCCTTGTTTTTGCTGTCTCGTATCCTCTGGAATATAGAATCATGGGAATCTGGGGCCTTCCCTCAGGCTCTAACCATGATACCAGGGAAGAAGTTGCTCTGCTAGTAATTTCAGTTTTGTTTCAGCAAGACTAGCCTTTGAATAAGGTCAGTCGTAGAATCATAGAACGGTTTGGATTGGAAAGGACCTTAAAGATTACCTGGTTCCAACCTCCACATCTATATTTGTATTAAGGAGGATTCCCTGTCTGACCATTCATCAGACTGCCTCTGGCAGTCACATCCGCACTCCCTGAGCTGGGACCGAGGACCCTTCACAGCTCCACCCCCACAAACACAAGAGTCACACCAGGTCTCCCTAACTAACTCAAACCCAGGTTTCCTATAGAAGGATGTCAGATATCCAGATCCTTAAGTAATTTAATCCCAGTGCAATAACAAAATAACAGCTCGAGCTGGGTCCGGGGAGGGACCCCTGAAGAAGGGAAACCCTAGGCTTTTATACCCTCACAGTCAAAGCGCGTGAAAGTCTGGAGTCCTCGGCTCCTGCCATGTCTCTCGGTGTCCGGTCACCTGGATGGGCCACAGATTCCCGTGCTCGGGGAGCCTTTGTCGTGCAAAGGGTCAGCATTTCACGGCCTCTTGTCTCGGGCTCCCCCACCCAGAGCTTGAGCTACAGCTGGCACTGCAGCTTGTTTGAATCCCGGTTTCTTTGGTCTATTATTATCATGCTGCCCAAAAGCATACTCCGTTTCAGGAGTTGTCTCTTACAGTACTGTGCTGTTGCTTTTAATCCTAATTCTATGACTTGCTGTTAAAGTCCATTCTCCTTGCAGGAGGGAGAACTGCTTTCAGTGAGATTCTCAGCACAGCACATGGTTTCCTGTGCACAGAGGTCTGGGGAATCTGGGACCCCACATCAACAAATCAATTAGCAGAGCTGCTCCACTGAGGCTATAGCATTTCTAACGGATTTAATGTTCTTTATGCCCTTAGTTTATTAATAATATTCTGCTTTCTGACTTCTCTCAAATGAACTGTCCTTTTGTAGCTTGTCTTATTGTAACTTGAACCCGCAAAGTCTTTTAACTGATGCAATAGCTTGATAGCACCTACAGTATAGTCCTTTATTAAGAAGAGAACATGCTAACACTAGGAAAGCCCTAGAAGAAAGGAAATGTAACATTAGAGCCTTTCAAGGAATTCAGACCATCCAAATGGCCTGATCTCTGATTATCTCCGAATATCTCTGGAATATTCATCCGGCTCACTTAATTCTTGATGTTAAGGTGTTCCTGCAAAATAGATCAATTCTCCAACACTATGAATTTTCTTTCAGTGGCTATAATATTTCAAAATTGTTTCTGTGTTCAAGAGCAACAGATTGCGAAAGGAAGAAAATGGAAGAGAGAATTTCCCAATAGCTGGCCCATGGCTAGAATTTCCTTGTGCAGGAGAAAGAAATGTCTCTGAATGTCCCTATTTGTAGTGCTCACTTGAATTCACTAAAGTACAAAGTCATACTACATATATGTAAAAATCAAAATAAAAAATACAAAATAACTGCAGTATGCAAAGTAAAATAGACTGGGCACACTTTTAAATATCAGTTAAGAAACGAAGAGTATTCTGTTCCAGTGTTCCGTTCCGATATAAGGGGAGTCGGGAGGGATTCTTTTGGTAGATTTCTTGGATGACAATCAAGCACATACGCAGCAATATTATATCTGACAACTGTTTATTAATAAATGTCCCTGCCAAAAGGGGATAGAAAAGGGAGAAAGAAAGGGGAAAAACGGACAGAATGTCACCACCAGAATCCCGGGGGCCCTGCCAGCATCTGCTCGAAGCGCACTGCAAGCTGTGGCGTCCACGTGGCTCGGCGTGGCTTTCAACCCGCGGCGGGCTGCGTGTCTCTCCCGTCGGC
>VZRJ01006982.1:41158-70555 GCA_013397565.1 Ptilonorhynchus violaceus
GGGGGGGGTTGGGTGCTTGCAGCCCAGTCCTGGTTGGCTGTCAGGCAAAGTCCCCGCAGAGACAGGGCTCCTCTCCATTTTCTTAGCTGCCTCTTGCACATGGTAATCTTGTAATGTTGAGGCATACATACAAACTGAATTGGTTCCTCTCACCCAGTAATGCTCACTTTACGATTAAGCAAAGATGAAATAGGTGGTGCAAATGTAGAAAATTGACAGGAATGGATTTGCATGTTTTCCAGTCCAATGTCTGAAATATAATTGCATCTGTAATTTCATTCACTGTAGCAATGTCACCAAATTCTGTGATCAGTGTGTAATAAGAATTTGCATTCCTATAAGCATAGATTAAAATTTTACTGGAAAATATCTGGAAATTAATAATCCAGTGATGTAAATCTTGCACAGCACATGCAGGAAAAAATGGCTGCCAAAGAAGAGAAGGTATTTTGCCTGCAGAAAGGAATGACATGAGTAGCTGAGCTACTACCATCAAGACAGCTTTGAGCACAGTGAAAAGATACAAGAAAGGTATAATCAGAGAAAAGAACTATAATTTTCCAGAACAAGATGAGGATATTGAGAAAGAACTATTTAACAAGACAAAGGAGCACTCCATCTCAGTGCCTGGTGTAAACATTTGTGCACAGACATTACCTCCTCAGGAGAGGGCTCCTGCTGCCAGATTGCTCCTGATGGGTGGGGAAGGGAAGGAACCAGCCTGTGACAGAGCAAACTTGCAGCCGCTGTGCCACCACATTGCAACTTTGGACAATGCCCACAGCCATTGCTTGTCTCCTCAGCCATTCCCACAGTTCCTTCCCTCAGGAGCAGGAAGATTCTCCCATCAAGTCAGCACAAGGTCTCATTTTCCCCTTCTTGGGCAGATTATCTAATCCTTGCCTTTGCTGCTAAGCTATAACCGTGATGAGACTCCTGGCCTTGGAAATACCATGTCTGACTCATCTTCCTACTGGCCACCTACTTACTCTCTTTTTCCCTCTGGCATCTTCCATGCTGTCTGAAAAGGTAGACACCCCTTGCATACTGCAGTGTGAGAATATGTATAGTGATCATGATTTTAAGGAAGTCAGTGTGATTATGTAGAAGTGTGTTCTAGATTCTCCTTCAGAGTCATCCAAGAGTACCACTAAATTTACTAAGTGCCATCCTGTGATAAGATGGTTTGCCAGCTTGGTTCTGGTGCTTTTCTCTTAACAAGACTAACAAGGGGATTAAGATTGTCTTGTGGTTTTAGTAGACAGCAAAGCAACAGAAATACATTCACAATGACAGAACTTTTAGGATAGGCTGGGGCATAAATTGAAGAAAATTTCCAACACTGACCCTGAGTAACAGAATACCAGAATTATAAGGGAGTTAATGTTTATGGACAATATTATCAAATCAATACTATCTACCAAATCTATCTATCAAAGGCTCTTTGTGTTTATATAGTGATTCCTAATGTAAATAAGGAGCTGTTGATAATAGCTAGTTACTCCTAATGCTATTGCAAAAGACAGATGAAATATGAGGGAAAAAGTGCAACAACAGAGGTGTTCTGGGAATGATTTTAGATGGGAAAAAATCATTTTTTCATACTGAGTTAATTTTCAGCTGACAAATTGCTGTAAATTTTCAGACATCAAGTTAGTTATAGGACTCCGAAAATGCACATTAGAAAAAGCAGATAGATTGGTCCTGTACAAGATCTTTTTTGGCTGTGGAAGGGAAGGAATGTAGACTGAAGGGGGTAGAAGCTTGAATAAAATCAATCAAATTGCAACAGCTCATGAGCTTCTCCTGTAAAACCTCATTCTATAAACATACATTTCTCATCCTACTTAAAAGTAGATGATATCTGTGACTGTAAGCTAATATTTTCTGGTTTAGCGTGTGAGTAAGGAAAAAAATACCAAAGTGGTCTGTGATATGACTCTTAGAATGCAGGCAATTTTGAACAGTCTTTTCTGTTTGTCAGGCTGTAACCAACGATTTCCATGTTCAAATTGTGACCTCTGTTTTCCTTTGACAATATTGTATCTTTCTTCTCTCAAGGTTTGTTACTGTCATTCTTTTTTAATCCTAGTTGGAATGATTGTTATATAACATTCCAGTTTCTCAAGCTCTTTGTGTGTCAGCACAGCTAGTACTTCTGTCTTCAGTTTTTTTTCATGTTTGACAGAAAGAAAAAAGATTCTTCATTAACTGTATTCCAATTCCTTATGAACACTTTTTTTCCCCTTTTTTTGCTTTTCTCCCTGTCGTAGCACCAAAATATTTTTCTGTCAAATTACATGACAAGGAGTATCTAATTAAGTCTAGATGCTGGAGATAAAATTCAGCACTAGTGTGACTGCATAATGCTGTCATTTTTCACTCTTTGCTATGGTATAAGGATTAGATTGTTCTCTATAAATGTAGCTAAATCTCAAAAATCTGTTGGAACAACTTGGCTAGAGACAATCCACTCCAGTGTTTATTTAATGTTCACTGTGCTAAAAGGAGTTTTACAAACACAATCTTTGGGAGGCCCAGATGAGTCAGACTGGTAAAAGGTGTATAGAATTGATCTGTCATAAAAATGAAACATCCAGTACTGTGTGCACAGTACACTGCAAATAGCTGACTCCCGAAAAACCCCATTAGGTCTTCAGTTGGCAGACTGTTCTTTATACACCCATTTTTGTCTTTTCATATCTCTCTACTTTTGCTTATTATGTGAATGACAGTGATTGAAATGGGAAAGCAGAAGCAGAAGTGCAATATGAAAAGCTCGAGTGATAATAATTTTGAAGAGAAAGGATATCAATATGCTATATTCTGCCATATCTTCTCATACAGAACTAAAAACTGTCCTAACATTTCACTATGAGAGGCAGAGATTAGTTTCTGGTAGACCCAGTTCTCAGTTCTTTGCTGCCTCTTTCAGCCCCCCAACTATCACTCATCCCCAGAATATTCCCACCACTGTTCTACCTGGCCAATACTCACCATTTACCTGCAATATCCTTGAACCATTAGATGTGCCAATAAACCACATTTTCTTTCACTGAGATTTTCTCCTGAATCTAACCTATGTCCATCTTAAGCCTGGAGACTTTCATTTGCATACCCAGCATTGAAAGATGCTTTATCCTTCTATGAAACCTTTCCTGCTGCACTACAATCTCTCTGTGACCTGCCTGTGTCAGACAGGCTTTCCTAGAGGAGGCTGAAAATCACTTCTTTCCTTCGGGTTACACTCTCTGCTTAACTCATTGTCACTGTATTTATTGCAAGGTCAGAAACAGCAGCATCAACCTGGAAAAGACTGCAATGTGCAGGACACTCACTATTCAGCTTCTCTGGGATTAATGAAGCGGAGTTCTACAGAAAACATCTCCTTGTCACAGTCTACATGTCTTGCAGAAATGCATGGAAGCACTGAAATGTTCTAAGACCGTTCTGGTAAAATCACACCAAATCCATTGCTGGCACAGGTGATCTTTAAGGTTATTGTACATCAGTGACAATGCCTTGTGCTTGCAGTGCACCTTCACAGCAGGGCTATGAATAACACTGAGCCTCCCTTGCTCCTTGCACTGGGCTCAATCCTTCCACTTAATTGCTGGTGAACATATCAAATGATCTAATTTTTTTCATCTGGTGAACTAAATAGGTTCAGCTGGTGACTAAGTGTGCATTTATTTTTATGCCTTTTCTTCCCTTTTCTTCTCCCCACAATGTCCTTAAGTGGTATACAAATGTGAAGTTTGGGGCATGATGCAAAGCAAATATTCTGTCATTAAATTAAAAAATATAGGTGAGAAATCAAAATATGGGCAAATGTTATTCAAATTAAAATGTAGCGTTTAGATTTCTGCTCTTTTCTTATCAAGAAAGTCAAGGAATTAATTTTATTCTGCAACGTAGCTATTTTTTTTTAAAATTGGCCCAAATTATTTTTTAATATAATATGAATTCTACTGAATTTAATCCTTAATAAGCTTTCCCATTTGGTTAGAAGGGCAAAGTCTCATGACCAGAATTATTTTAGGATGGCTGTTATTCTTCCAGAACTACATGTTTAATGTCTTCTTTCACTGGTAAGAGACTACTTTTTTTCTTGGTAATCACATTTTCTTAGCTCTTGCTCTGTTGCACAATATATATTCCAGTGTTAGCTTAACACCTGACTGTATTTACCATAATTTCTTGGCTTTACTTAAAATCTTGTTTTCAAATATAACGTTTTCCTATCTCACTGCTAGTTCTGGTCAACTGTGAGCCTTGATTCCTCATTCACCCTGGCAAACAGTTATTCATGTGAGCAGCTTCACTGGCACCAGTGTAGGGGCACACAAATTCCAAAATAGGGAATGTTTTTAGGGAATCATATTCTAAAAAGAAAAAGAAAATTTCTTTCTCTTCCATACATGATTGCACATAGAATATAATTGAAAGGAAAGTGCTGAAGGTGAATAGCATTCTTAACTCATTGCACCCAAACCTGTTGTGCTCTCTCATTGTTAAGTTTAAGCCTTTGCATTATGTTGTGGCACTTGGACAGTATTGAAATCACATTGCCACAGGAAGATAATTCCTTTTTTTTTTCAAAGTATCCCTGGGATGTGGGAGATACTTTGAATTTGGTCTGGAATTAAACCAAAAACTATAACTAGTAAATATTATTATTACCTATTTTATCACTCTGGAAGTATTCTACGCTGAAGGTTGCAGATGGGAATCCATCCATACATGAAAAAAACCCACCCCTGTTTGACCTATTTGCCTTTTTGGGGGAAATGTGGAGAGTATTTCCTATAAGCAGACTTTTCAGTGTTCATTTATAAAGTTTCACAGGAAAAGCTGAAAATTCTCCCTTGAATGAATAGGGAATCAGTGACTGCCATTTTCATCCTTCTGTCACTCTAGGTGCACATCAACAACTTTTCTCTTATTTGGAGTTAATTTTTGGTACTAAACTATAAGGGATCTGTTTTTCAAACAGTACATTTGTACTTCTCAATCACAACTCATCCATGAATGTGGAGGGCATTTTTTTTTTTGCCCATATTCCAAAAATGAGTATTAAGAGAGGTTATTCTGATTTCTTTTCCCCAGAATTGATTCATCAATTTAAGTTCATGTGCTTTCTCATTGATAGAGGCTCTGCTGTGATTTTTCTGGTTTTACTTTCCATTAGAGTATATCTTGTTATCTAGCAGAAATTTTACTAAAAGCTTGACTTTGAGATTAGTTCAAGTGTGGTATTCATTGAACACATTTAATCTTCTAAATTATCTGATATTGATCTGCAGAAGGAGAAGCTTATGCCTTTTTCTGGATATTTATTTATTTCATTTAAATTGATTATGATCCTCATCCTATCACACTGTTCACCAATTTTCCCTCCTCCTTTAAGGGACAGTACATTATCTTGATAATTTTTGCATTATTAAGCTTCAAAATAAACTTTGCCATTGCAAAGCACTCCTCCTTGCTAGTATAAAAATATTTATATAAAACCCCATATATAATAACTGTTTCTGTTCACAGACCAAGATTTAGTTCTGTTTTCAAAAGGTGCTAACATATTTTTGAAAAATTATTTACCTATCATAAGCACCTTCACTTTGCACACAGGAACAATGTGTTTGCTTCTAGTCAAAAAGCACAAGGGGGCAGTTTGGTATAACAAACCAACATTAGTATAGTAACAGATAACAAAAAGTCATGTGTTGGAAAAGTAGCTTTTCTGAATCTTCATATTAGGGTTGCATAGATGCAGAGATTACCCTTAGTACTCAGAGACTTCTGGTCCAGACTTAAACACAAGAACTATAATAACACAGAATGTATTTTAATATGGAACAGGCCTTTAGACAATGAAGTGAAAAGAGAGAAGAAAGAGTTCATACCAGCTGGACATGCTGGAAGGAATTTTCTCAAACATGTTTTACCTTAATTCAAGAATTTACATGCATCAGTTACCAGAATGGATTAGACTGTGATTCAGTTAACAGTTTTAATGTGATAAGCATTAGTGCAGCCAGCTGCACCATAGCACTGGGATAGAGTTAAACTGGATTTGTTTATAATTTACCTTGTTTCCTACATAGAGTCTAAACGAAGCTTTTGTAACATAGACTAAACCCCTGCACTGAAGAAGGAGTATTATGAATAAGGGCTGTGTAAATAATGACTGGATGTGCCAGTTGAAACTTTCATCTTGCCATGAATACAATGCAAAAAGCTTCTCCTTTTCTATGGAAAGCTCTTAACATTCTTTTTGTTGCAACTTCTAACTAATTTACTGCACTACAATATCATTTCCCATAACACCATTTAGCCAGGAGCAGTCCAGAATGATTCACAATTCAGTGAAAGCTTGCAGATAGCTTGCAGTGTGCCCTTGCTTTGAGTTGATTATTTCAAGTGTACAGGAAAGGTAAAACCTACAGGAAGGATGAATTGGTAAATTGAGATAGGAATTTTAACATAGCAAAGTGTGTCCTCAGGCTTGCCTTGTGTCCATCTCACCCTCCAGTGTGATGGAAGAATTAAAGGAAGCAAGAATTCCCAGGAGGAGTTTGGACTGACTTGATCAATAGTCATTGCAGCATCTCCTGTTGCAGCACTTTAGGAACAGGTGGCTATAGCACCACAGGAGAACCTACAGAACTTTCATGCCCCCGGGCCAAGCTGGCTTCAGCTCTGTGGTCTCATTGTGAATGCTTCCACTGAACCAATCTGTACTACCAGCCACAGCTCAGAAATTCTGGCAGAGGCACAGTTTGAAGCCTGAATTCTTTGTCTGCTTAATGGGTGGTTCTTGCACGGTGGGAGGAGAAATCCTTAACTAACTTCAGGCACAACTCCATGCAATCAGGCTAGAAGGTTGGCTAAAGGTGAAAAAAATGACAATTACTCTCTTTCCTATGATCTGAGAAATGGTTGCTGTGGTTGGATCACACTTGTGTAGCAGGAAGCTTCTCCCCCTGTCTGCAGAGGGTGGCTTAAACGCATTGGGTTCTGTGTGAGGCAATGAAGCTGGTGGTACACGAAGGTAGCTCTCTGTTTGAACCCATCACAGTGTGACTGCATTGTTCAAACTATTTCCTGCAGTTCCCTGTTATCTTTTAGAACTACTTAGAAAACACTTTTATAACCTAACCATGGGATTTTTACTGACTAGATTTTTCCCCGTGTTGATTATAGACTGCACAGATCACTGTACACATATACACAGGGGACCACTCCCATTCTTAAACCTTTGTTATATCAAATGTGACACTAGATTGAATCACACCATGATTCTCTTCTCATGGTTCTACAGCCTCAGTTGCTGCCTGATGATTTAGTCAAGGATTCATTTAGTAGCAATCTGTGCTGCAGTGTCACTATTGTGCAATAAAAACTTTTAAAATAAACATTCAGATTGGCATTAAATCTAGATTAGATTAGAATATTCATCAGTAATATATAGGCATATGATTTCCATGCACTGTGAACTTCTGTCAAATTTAATGGCCATAGGGTCCTCCATCTCTTATATTTATTTCCTGATTAGTCTAATGAGATTTTCCAGTTGGAAAGTTGAACTCTCTCTGTGTTATATCTTGCAAAACAGGCTAAGTATCTGTCAAATAAATGAATAAAATAAAAGTAAAAAGAACATGATATCCAGGAGCAGCTGGTAATTGTTGTCAATTACAGGGTACTTTCACTGCACTTGGATTATTTCATTTTATACCTAAGAATGGGAGGAATATTAAAAACGTTCAGTGTGGCAGTTTTTGCATTTATTTCAAAGCATAAAGTTCTCTTCAGCTTTGCTACCACCTACTCATGGCTTATTCCCTATCTTACACTTGAGCAATTGTTATAAACCATTTCCATCTGTGATTTACTTTGTGTTTTCTATTGCAGGTGACAGTTAATGTATCTTGTGTGCTGCTATGAAATTTTAAAAAAATGGTCTGAAAATGATAAGAACAAACACTTGCAAAGATGGAGATAGGAAAAAAAAATGCTTTTATGTTTTCAAAATTCATGTGCTTTGAAAACGTCTCAATCCAGAATGTAATCACTGTTAGGATGCTTAAAGTATCTTCTTTAAAAAAAAAAAAAAAGATGGAAGTGAGGATAGGCTAACATTTAAGGCTTTATATTTCTATGGTAAATTCCTTCAGCTACAAAAGTGGTGTAGCATAGACATGAAGCAAAGATTTGGTGTTATAGATTTCCACAGACTTTCTAAGCTTATTCTGCATTTCACTCCAGACCTCTTCCAGCTGAAATCTACTGACATCGAAAGAGTTATATCATAAGAAAGCTGTTTCACTTAAGGTGAACAGCAGAACCTTAAACGAATAAAACTTGATCACCACTAGAAGGACAAAGATATAGCAAGCAAGGCTAGGGCAGGTAGTGTTAATTCAGAAGACATCTGTAGACTAGAACTTTGCATCTGAAAGTGGTACAGATCGGGGGTCATACACTCAGCTCAAAGAGAGGAGAAAATAGTGAACAACCATGCTATGTTTTGAAAAATCACATGATTTTTCTAAATTTAATGCCTACCATAAAACATGCAAGTTTTATTTTCATTTCTAAATGTGCAGTCTTTGAAAGAGAACGAAATATCTACGCAACTGTTTCACTTTCCAAATGTACACAGTTTGGTAATGTCAAGAATTATTTTTAACTGTCCCTCAGCTAGTTAATTAAATGCATTTTCTAGTGCAAAAGACATTTTTTGATTTCACTATGACAGCTTCAAATATTCATAAAGGTATAGTTTGCTCACAGCCAGGTGTGTTAGTAATTGCTGTAGTTTGAATCAGTGATTGGTGAATAACAGGCTACAGAAGAAAAAACAGTGCCTGCCATTTGGAAAGATAATGTATGATGAGAACACAGTTTCAGATGGTGATGACGTAGGAATTGTCTGGTGTACATGCAGATGCTGTGAGTGTACATAGGAATTATTAGGCTATAATGATCCACAGTATTGCTTTTAGGTGTTTCCATGTTTAAGCACCTAGCTTAACTACAATAATGTAAAAAATATTTTTGGTGAAAATTTCTTAGCTCTGTACACCTTGAAAGGGCTTTTTAATGTACTTGAACACATTGTAGCTTGCACTGTGTTAACATGTATAATTTGCAACCTTGCAAAACTCATGCTGTCCTTAAGTCACTTTATTCTTTTCTTCTTTTATATGTTTGTATATATTACAGATGATTTTAGATCATTATGTAGATTATTCCAGATAACTTTAAGAAATGGGAATTAGTGGTTTAGTTCTGTTTTTTTGAGGGAGATTGATTAAGCATTTTGTCAAGTCATATGTCAAAGGAAAGTCTAAAGAAAAGGCTGGTAAAGAAATAAAAGGACTATTCACATAATTCACCAGATAGAAAGTGTCTTTTTGTCCTAGGAGTTAATCCTACTAGATACTCCTGGGCAGTTCCCACAGACATTGAAAGGAATTTAGGGTGTTCAATATGTCACAGTAGGTCCACAATGTCTAGCTTCTGCCCTAACTGTAAGTTTTTGGTGACATGCTGAGACTTACTATTTGCTTATCATTTCATCCCTTCCATCTCAAATTTTCAGCATTCCTCTAACTAAAGCCTCAGTCATATTGTGATAGTCCCTCAGTTTGATGAATAACTCCATTTCTGCCAACCTGAACATGCAGTAATAAATAAAACTGCCCAAATAGCAGTTCATCTCTGGAGTGCAGAGTGTTCTCCTGGTATTGCCCAGATGTCCTCCAAACAAGATAAAATTTGCTGTGCAACCTTCCATGTCTTGTATATACCATTATGTCTTCAGCAGGTTCTACTCTCAGCGTTTCTTTTTAATACATTTTGTCAACATTCATACATGAGAAGAATGAGAGAACTCTTCCAGTAAGACTGAAAAGTGCTGCCCTTTATCTTATTTTATTATTTGGTAGGTAAAAATAATTTTGTAAAGAAGGCATTCAAAAACTGTGTTTATCCCAGTTTCTGTTCCATTTCATAACCATGTCACAATGGGAAAAATATGCATTCTATAAATATAAACCATTGTCTCTTTCCCTACCTTTATTCTGCACATTTATGCTATTTATTTTGTAAGTGGCTTTTAAAAAGTGAATTACTTTCTTTGGAGCTTTGGCATCTTAAACCATAGCAATTTTTCTTTAATTTTGGAAGTGTTTATGTAGGAGGTGGAGTAAGGCTGCTTTCCCTGAGTATATTTCCTTCATTATTTAAAAATTATAGTAGAGAGTATTACACCTTTGAGATATCCAAAACCAGTAGGTCAGACATTGGAATGACAAGGTGATGGTGCTCTAGCTGAGATGCTCTCCAGCCTGCAACTAAAGATCGATAAAACACTGTAGAAAAGAGCTGGTTTAGATACCACATTTATACAGAGCTTTTTCAGATTGAAGGGAGCTTCCAGGGCTTGTTGAAAAAAGCAAAACTAGGCCACAGCATCAGTTATTTACAACTTGCCATTAACAAAAATCCTTCATTTATTCAGTGTTATGGAAAACAAAGCATACACTGCACTTTGTTAACTTTGTCTCATGTAAGTAAAATCCCTTGGCTGTGCTGTAGCCATGTCTGTTTGCAGCACATTGTAAGACAATAGTTGTAAAGCGGTAACTTCTGGATAAGTAGTAACAAATAGCTTAGATTTCTTAGTCTCAGATTGGCATGTCTGTCTACATCACATTCTGTCATTATTTCCATTTTGCAGAAGCTTAGTATAAGTTTGAAGATTCAATGTTTACAGAGACACCACTCTTGTGAAGATGTTTGAACGACTGGCATATTTTGTGCAAATCACTAGAAAATTATGTCCTATCTTTATTAATGCCTTAAAGCTACAACACTGCAGATTAGCCACACATCTCTTTCATTGTTAATTCATGGAGTATAAATGAAGTATATTTGAAACATAAACCATAAAAATCACCGTACATTTACAGGCCAGTGGTCTGCATAATTTAGTGTCCTGTTTCCAACAACTGTCTTTCTATAGACGAAGTGATAAGTGTAATCAAATTCATATGTTGATTAGTGTGAAGTAAAATGCTGTAGGATTTTTTCATAAAGTACATTAAGACAAGATTGGCTTACATTCTGAAGCACTGGACTTGAGATCTATATTTTTCAGGCCTATGGAATTCAGTTGAAAGGGTTGCCTTAGTGAATTTGGAAAGACCTCTTTAATGTCTTTCCACTGGTATCTCTTCCCTGCTAAGATGAAATTCTGCAAAGATATTTAGTTGAGTAGCTCTTACTGGTGGGAGCTGAGAACTTAAAAACCCCAAGGACAGGAGAATTTATCTTCTAAACAACATTGCCTCCTGTCTCCCTAGCAAACCATTCACCACAGAAAACCTGGACACACTTTTCAGTGTTTAGACAAAGCTACATTCAACTGTGATATGGAGCAGGAAGGAGTCTTCAAGCCATAAGGACATGACTGTCGTGTCAGGTGAAATGCAGCTCTGCCCATGTTGTACTTAGGGAAGACTGTGAGTGCCTTAAGTAATGTTTGCAGAAATCCATTCCAGGAAAAAATTTCCAGTTTTGAAGGTCCAGTTTGAGTTTTCTGATCTATTAAAAATGCCTGTAAACAATCCATCTTAGAGTAATGTTCTTGAGGAGTCTACAGCTGTAATAATTAGATTATATTCAGCATAGTGCTTAATAATGCTTGATAATGCTCGATTGAATGCCTTTTTCTGAATTTCCCAGTTGTGAGAGATTAATTGTTCTCTAGGTTCTTATCGCATTAATTTAGTTAGGCCTTTTGAAGTCACAGGAAGAAGGTATAAGAAAAGATCAAAAGACCTCTGAAAACATCAATGAATGTGTTTAGCACGTCAAATTATGGTGCACAGTCTTATTAGTCTCTATTTAGTTTTCGAAATGCATCTGAAATGACTAGGAATTTTCAGAGTCAGGAGTTTAATTTGAGATTTGAGACTAGGAGTCTCTCCCCACAGTTAAGAGAGAGAAGGAAAAGAGAAGATGAATCAGTCTACCTGTACTCTGTATATCTTTTAAATGTGGATCTCTTTCCACTGACCCAATGCCACTTCATTCTTAATTTAAACCCTTAAATCAAGCCCAAGTTAGACCCCTAAATCAATCAATCAAATTAGTTAGGGTAAATCTTCTTTCCCATACTTGGAATTTGCCAAATACCTCCCCTGTTACATAAACAGATTTAATCTGCTCTTTACCAAAACAAATTCTTGATGATGTTTCATTAAGTGTCTAAATTAGGAAACATGAATCCTTTTTAGTAGTGTAGTTCTTATTAATATTAAATAATACCCTTGGGGTAGTTTTCTTTGTCCTGTTTATAGAACAAGTCCTTTATTCATACAGAGTGGTGAAGACACATTAATAAGAGAATTTTTCTTTCAAGTAAGGCTCAGAATGCAGTTCTTGCAAATTATCTAATCACAGAATCACAGAATGGGTGAGGTTGGAAGGGACCACATTGGGTCATCTCGTCCAACCTCCCTGTTCAAGCAGGATCATCCCAGAGCACATGCTACACAATTGTGTCCGGACAGTTCTTCAGTATCTCCAGTGAGAGAGACTCCACACCCTCTCTGGGCAACCTGTTCCGTGCTTGATCACCCAAACAGTAAAGAAGTTCCTTCTCATGTTCAGGTGGAACTCCCTGTGCCTCAGTTTCTGCCCATTGTCTCTTGTCCTATTGCTCAGCACCACTGCCTGGAGCCTGGATCCATCCTCCTGGCACCTTCCTTTCAGATACTGATAGACATTGATGAGGTCCCTCATCACTCCTCCTCAACACCCCTCCTTACAAAAAGTCCTCCCAAAATGCAAAGTTGATAAAGCTCAGCCTCCACCATGTCAGGACTTAACTCTTAATAAAGTTAGCAATCTCTTAATTGATCCTCAGTCAAGAAAACAATACACATAAACTGTAATGAACAATAGCCTCAACACTGAGGTTCACTAGACACAATGTATTTAAAATTAAAACCTGAGCAAATACTCTGGCAGTGACTAGGATTTGTTAGGTCACCAGTGCCTCAAAACAATCTCAGAAAAGGATATAAAGGTAAATCTACCCCAAGCACAGAGCATAGGAAGAACATGCTCATTAAAGACTCCAACACTTTATAGCAGCATGACATCTACAAAACAAAACTGAAGCTGAAGAAAAGGCAAAACATCAAAGGACAAAAATGAATGGGAAATATTTAATTGAGAATAAGTTCTGCAAAGTGTAAACAGCACCATTAAAAAATTTAGTGGTGATTAGGACATAATTTCTGTAACAGTAGAAGATTACAAGAAATTGACACTGTATGGCTATGGAGTAGAATAACACATTTGAAAATGTCTTATTAGATGTAAACAATTTACTCGAGATGGAAGGATATCTGTTTGCTAATTTTTTATAGGACTTAGCAAAGAAAGAAAAATATGTACAGCACGTCTCTACTTCCCTGTATCTTTTTCTTTTTGAAATTATTGCTGTTATGAAGGATGGGGAAGACACTGACAGGAATAATTCTTGAAGTTTTTGAAACAGATAGACTTAGAGGTAAAAAAGTAATTCCATTGCAATGAAGCTGCACAAACAATACCTTAATTTTTGTTTTATTATTTGCTGAAGTTTTGCTAATCTGTCATCAACCCCAAAAGAAAAGAAAAGAATATATTACAATAGTTATGTATACTCTTAGTGAATTGCAGCACTTAACCACAGTTTATCTGATTTTCTCTCATTCTGAGGTAATAGTTGAAAGAGAAAGGGGGAGTGGAACTCTGGTCCTTGCAGAGAGCTAAAAGTCCTCATGGTGTAAGAAGAGTTAGGCTTACAATATGTAAGCCTGTATGTGTCATTTACAGGAGAATTTGTCCTGTTCTGGTAGCAGCTGTTTTTCCCAGAGACAATCTTGAGTAGTGGCTGTGGAACAAGAAGTTTTGCCTCTGAAGCAGTCATGTATTGCATTATGATGCATGATTCTAGAGAACCCCTGTGACAATTTAGTTTTAACACGTCTACAGTCAAGTGGTTCATGTCCTCAGTTCTGTTGGTCAAGGAGGAGCGTTCCTTTCAGTAAACATTCAATAATGGCTGTTAGTACTCTGAGGCATTTTTATTCCCTACTGTTCAGCACCTGAAGGAAAAAGTTCTTTGCCACAAATCATCAGAGAGGACAGTCTCCAGTCTTGGCTTCCCTTAATATGCCAGTTTACAAACTGTGGTAATTCAGCAGGTGTTTTGTGAGTCATGTTTCCAACAAGGTGCTCTTGTAACAGCAGAACCAATGGTACCTAACTCAGGTTCGGCTATGTCCACTTAACAGTCTTGCATAATAATGCCTTTGGGGTTTTATTTAACATTCACCTCTAAAATGTGTGTGAAACTCTGTCCCTCCACTTGTATTCAGTTCCAATTTAATTTCATTTCATGTTACTCTGTGTCAGCAAATCAATTGGGTCTGCATCATGACTTGCTGTGACTCAGTTTATGTGCACAGCTGTGTCAGGTGCACCTCTGTAGCCCTTGGCAGGTGGCTCTGGGACCTCCTAGAGCATGCCTGGCCAAAGGCTTCTTGACTCTAGATTGCCTTTCTGCCCTGCCTCTCTGCTTTTCCCTAGAAACCTGGTGACAATTACAGAAAAAGAAACAGTTCTTGACAACAAGAACAAAAAAATACAAAAATTTTATTTTTTTCATAGTCATGAATACTTTTTGTTCACGGGGGAGATGTAAATGAAGTGTTTCTATCACTATATGTACAGGTGACAATATACTGAAATCAAGTTTGTATATTGTATTGCAAATACAAAGGCTGAAATTTGATATTAGTTCCCTTTAAGTAAAATTCCTGTAGGTATTGATCTGTTCCACATAAATTTTCCAATTTTACTTTTATATTTATAGATCAGAATAAAACCAGTGTCTTACATGAGATACCTGTGTGGCATAAATTTTAGATAAACCACAATTTAAAAAAATAACTTCTTTAATGTCCTTTAATAGTGTCATGTTAAAAAAAGTATATTATGGACTGCTGTCTTGACTATCTTGCAATGGTTTTATTCATCAGGTTTTGTCATGAAACTTAAATTGTAAATCTCATCCTACATACCAGCTCAGTTTGAGATCTTCAGAGAATTAGGTAAGGAGGTCAAAAAAATAACCACAGACATGATCTGAGATAAAAAAAATCAGAAGTTAGGGATGGGTCAGTAACACCACATAACATGCTGAGACTACTTCCATGGAAAAGATTTAAGTTCCACTGGTGCCAAGTCTCAGAGGTAAACAGGAAGAGCAGAGTTGAATAGCTTCACGTTGTAGGATCCAAAGTCTCTAACTCACTCTTTAATTATTGATTCTTTCAGTAGTGTTTCTTAGTTTAGCAGTTTATAAATTTGGTAGTAACACAAGACTCAACCTGCCCATATGCTATGGAAACAGAACTTTAGTGCAGCCAAACTTACAAAGTTTAGACATTTGTCCATCAAATTAGACATTATTTTCACACAATTAGTTTGTTTTCAAATTTCTAACACTTTGAAATATTGAGTTGTAATTTTTTTTTCACTTTTTGATTAAAAAAAAATTAACCCAATAACATTTTTTATCCTTTTAAATCATAAAAATATTGAGAAGTTAAAAATGAAAATCTCAAAGACTCACTGAGTTTATAATTGGTTTTCTCAGGGATGATATGTTGTTCATCTCCCCTAGGGAGAGCAATAATCAGTTCTAAAACAATAGGTCCAGTGAGCGTGCATTTATTTGTGCTTATGTAATTCATATGCAAAAGAGTAAGGAACTGCAAATCAAAGGATTTTCTTCCAATAGACTTCCTGACATTCTCCATTCCTCACTTGGAATCTTTGTGGAACAAACTAGAATGAATCTCAATTTCAAAAGTAAATTCAAATAATGACTTATTACAGCTAAACTGCCAATTTTGGTTCAAATTGGGATCTGGGGAAAGGCTACTCACCTCTCACTGTGACATTTTTGCATGAGAATTTCAATTATAGCTATGTATATTGAAGGCTGTTGTGTCTAATTGGAGAAATTCTCTTGAACAGGTTCAATAGTATTTTTTCAGGTGTCAGTGGAGAAGCCTGAAAACTTAACAATTATTTTGATTTTTATCAGTCTCAGTGCTTTACTTTGATTTCCCAAAAGCCACAGCATTTAGTTTACTTCATGACTGAAGCATCTAATGGAATTCCAGACAGATGATACTTCTATGTCTCAGCAGGGGTGAAAGGAGTCAGTTATGGTTCAGTTTGACGTTTCTTAGATGGATCACAGTATCATGAGATGTAACTTTCATTGCTAATAAGGACTTGCAGCTCTGCTATTGTGATGGCTCACACATTATTTTCTCTCATGACTGTGTGGTGTCAACACTTTATGTCCAGGAGTACTTAAATAATAGGTTATATTTAATAAATAAATATGTGTTTCTGGAATATTGTCTCATCCCACAGAGCAGGATACTGCACTAACAAATTCCTACACATCACAACAGTCATATCTTCCACCAAATGTTTTTTTGCACCCAGGCATTTGATACCTACTTGAACTCACAAATATGACATTGACCTTGTCCCACCTCCTCATGACCTACACTTAACAATACTCAGATCAGTGTGTCTACTGCATTGTTGTTGAACATCGCTGACATGTCTAGATTAAAAGTCACAAACTTATGATTGGTTTCCCTATATCCTTTTGTTAGAAACTATTAGTGAATGACATTTCTGCTTTTTCAGGTCATAGTTTATTTATGAGAACAATTGATTTAGCAATACATAGAAGCATCAAACTTTAAATAGATTACACAATTCATGCTTCATAAATCACATTGGTCACACATTCTTAACTTGTACAGAAAGCCCAACTGTTTAAATATTTTCCACTAACAACAGTGGAGGACCCTTTAATAATTATGTTAAAACCTAATTAGTTTTTGTAGATTAAGTATAGACAGATCTTAAATGTAAAATTGTATATAGAAAATATTTTCCTAAACATTCCTGAAATTAAGTATATCAGCGGCATTTCACATTAGGAAACACTATTATTTTTACAGCAATATTGCTTTCATAGCAATACTATGTATTCTGCAAAGTGTTTGTATACTTCACATTTTATCTGTTGTGGATGATGTACTGAAAGTGATATGTTATATATTTATTCACACTTCATTTTGGGGCTGACAATTGTAGCATATACTTCCCTTCTCATACTTTACCAATTACCTTAACCCTGACCCGAATGAATGTAATTTTCTGCAGTAATGAGAAGTAGCTGTCTCTGTGAAGAGCCTGAGCTCAGTAAACACTGTCAGCTGTGTCAAATGGTGGTGATAAACAGCTTTCACTCTTTATTTATGGCTGCCGGGGCTGATGGAAGAATTCACACTTGTTCAAATGTCTGTTTATTTGTAAGCAAAGGTCTACTGTGAAGTCCTGAAGACTGAGGAAGCATGTATTCTAAAAAGAGTTTGGGGTTATATTTCTACATAGTTGCATGAATTTAGTGTTGTAGGAAGTCTGCAGCTGTTATGCTGCAGTTTCTGGTTTGAATGGAAAACAACAACAAATTTGGAAGTACAAATTTGAGCTTGACAAGCATCTGAAGTGTACTTCATTCAGAAATAAGAATTAGTCAATACTCAAAACTTCTGCACCAATTTTTGTTCCCAAAATTATAATTGGAAACCTAAAAGTGTTTATAACTCCTCATGGAACAGAAATTCTGATATCTTTTCCCATTTATAGGTGTTTAAATTTTGAGAACAGCCTCTGAAGAAAAAGGAGACGTTGCCAGTGGAGTTCTCCATGCTTCTGCAGACTTTCAGGAACCTGTAAGCCTCAGCGGTAGCAAGCTACCACCAAACATACGTATAACCTCTGCAAAGTTCAGAGAGATCAGTTTTAAACAGAAAAAGGAGTACTTTACAGGTGGCTAGTGAATTTATGGAACATGATGTGAAGGTAGATGACATTAGATGTGTTAAAAATGGACAAATTCATGATCAATATATTAAATGCACAGTGAGAAGAATCTAACATCAAGCATGTAATCTCTAACATCCCTTATGTTCAACTTGATGGGGTATGCACCCAAAACCACTTGCAAAAAAAAAATTGAGAACTAAGATGCCATTTTCTGACATGGATGCAGAGAGTTTGGTTATGTAATACTTATTTATTCATATTACTTCATGCTGGCCAATGTTCAAATATCCAACTCCAGAAGTCTATGTAAAAACTTCCCTGTGGTACTTTCATATTATGGCTGCTAGCCAGTGTAGGATTTGTCCATAGTCTGCTGAGGTACTTGGAAATTCTCCTGTCGATCGGGACTTATACAGAAGAGTTGAATTGCTAGTCAGCAAAACAGGTGATGTCAAATTGGGGCAGTATGTGAAACATTGGAACGGCTCTTTCATGCATGTTCCTATGCAAACAGTTTCCAGGAAAACATTGAGTAAAAAGTAGCTGTTCTGGGAAATCAACAAAAATGGTCCAATAATTTGGTTCAAAAGGCAAAGAGACCTGTGTTTAGCCTGTCTAAACATCTTGAATATTTTTCTCTTTTTCTTTTTTTAAATACCCAGAGAAAATGTTTAAAGGAAACAGCAATTGGAGATGGTAAGTTGAATGTTTTTTCCATTTGGTTTCCTATTCCCACTACTTGATTAAACTTCAGCTTCAAAACTGCCCTATTGCTCTTCTAAGTTGGATGCGGATACCCAGCTTCAGTGGAAAAGTTGGGAGTTTCTCCCAGACAGGCTACTTTAGTGATTGTATCACCTCTGCTTGAAAAGTGGGAGCTGTGACTTTGAATTTCTCTAGTCCAAAATGGGAATAGACCTGAGGCATTTTTGGTTTCTGTGGCATTTTGTAGTAGGTCATAGAAAGATGAACAGCAGCTCCATCTCAATGTCTACAGAGACTGGCATTACCTTAAAAAGTACCTAAAATATAAAATGTTGAGATTTCTGAAGATGGCAGAAACACTTGTGCATGCAGAAGTTACTCGGATTTGTTTTGGTGCTGAGTGTTTTCATGGATTATCTCTGTGTTCTTACCTGTGTGATGGGAACTCCGACCTGCCTCTGGGAATCCTCCCACTTCCTGTTTACTCCATGGGTTGTATTAATGGTGGAAGGGTAGCAGAATGATGCTTGGAAAGAGGATTAGCTTTAAAAATCAGTATTTTAAAATCTTCATTTTTTCTGATATCATCATTAGGTAGTTAATATTTAGGGGATCTGCCTTTAGATATAAAGCTCTCACTGTAGACAGTGGTGATCCCACAGCCAAAATGCTTATGACTCACAATGATTGGAACTCTTGTGGGTTGTCTCTTTAGCTTGTATGTCTAAAGAAGGTATACCAACATTGAAACCCCTTGGAAATATTTTAAACAAATGTATAATTATTCTTAGCTTTGGCTCTAATTATTTTGCTCTGTTAGGCTTCTGAAGTACCTTCACTTGGTTACTTAACGAATCTAAAGCAGCAGGCAGATGGCTTTTCATCTATTGTTAAATTTAAAGGGCTTACTAGTGCTAATTATTTTGAAATGGATTCCTACAGTATTATGCATTATTTTAATGAATAATGCAGGATTGGCAATTTATTAGCAGAACATTCACAGGAGTGCCATAAAGCTAGAAATAACATAAAAGAAGAGTGGATACATATTTTAAAAGCACAGCTTGGGGAATCACATTTGGGCAATGCTGTGAACCTTCTTATGAGGGTGCATGTTTTTAAATATAATCAAATCAAGAGATTGTCAATGAGAGGCTGGAGTTTATTCTATATATTATTATGACAGCTAAGAGACAGTTATTGAAATTGAATATTATGTACTAGATTTGTGAAAAATTGTGAGGTAGAAAAAGACAATCTGTACTGTCAAAAACTTGCAAACCAAATATTAACCCCAAGTGCTGCCCCTGTATACAGTCATACAGAGGTGAGAAGTAACAAGAAGACATGCACAACTGTCATAGCCTGTACTTTCTGGGCAGCAGCAGCCCATATTTTTTGTAAGCATGTCTTCAAAGGAGAGTGTGAGAAGAAAAATGGCAATAGCTAATGAAATAGCTCTGCAGTTATTCAAAGTGAGCTCTTTCCAAGCTTGAAGAGTAGGTAGAAAACTGAACTGAGAAATCCCCTACTAAATACAAATAGAGGAAGTAAAAATGTAAAAATAATTTTATTTTTTGTTTAGAGTTAAGTATGATTTTATAAAAGACATTTCAATCTAGGGATGCTGACACTCATGAAAATACAGTTGCATAGGTTTTGGGGTTTAAAGCAGCATCAGCTCTACCTCACAGGAACTGCATTTGGTTGCATTGTAGGGCACAGGGATTTGGACAGTTATTTTTACTGTTGCAATAGCATTTAAAGACATTTAAATTATCTGATAATGGCCACTATTGGAGACAGGGTAAACCTGGGTAACCTTCACTATGCTGCAGTAGGAGCACTTCTGTGTTCCTTCCATTAGATTTGCCTGGAGTATTGCTATAAAATTTTAGGACTGATTCTTGACAAACCTTAGTGTAAGACAAATACTATAATACAACTATAGGAAATAGATATAATGGGATGTACTTTTAAAAATGATGATGATATAGAATAAGTAAAAATGGCAAGTTAAAGAAATCCTTGATTTGTATAACAAAGCAGAGGAATCATGTTAGTTTTAGTTGTAGAAATGTACTGAAAACTTTGACCAATAAATTGAATATTCTAAGGAAGATAGCCACTACATTCTTTTAAGATTATTGATTACTATTTTTTATAATTAAGAAATTCAGTGTAAGGTTCACAGTACTTTTCAGCACTTGAATTTACAATACATATGTAGAATCCATACCACTGCAATGTATTGTAGCAGCTCAATCAAATTAATTGTTTGTAAATCAAGTGTGCAAGTAAGGGGAATTTACATTACTGTTTTTTTAAAAAATCCACACTTGCTGAAAAGTAAATGATGAACATTTAAAATATACTGCTTATACAAGCTCAGTATGATAAAACACATACATTTAAGTACATGGTAGTACTTAGTAGACATAAATCATGAGTAGTACAAAATTAAGTACATGCAATTATTTGCTGTTATAGCTTTGTGATCACTTCTATATATTAAAGGTTTATATTAGTAGTTACAGAATCTGTATTTATTTTTAAATTACATTAAAAATGTACTGATAAGTCAAGCTGAGAGGCAAGCCCAATCCTTACTACCTTGCTGAAATAGATACATTTATAGAAATTAAGTAAATATAAGAAATCATGTACCCAAGGTCACTCTGTGGACAGGTTGTTGAGTTAGTATTAAGAGACTTCTAAATAAACATTAGATAAAAAATAATCCAGCAGTATGTCATTTTATGATGATTTTACATATGACAGTGTAAGGGATCTTTTACACTTGTGTCTAAGGGCCTCAACCAAGAGCATAGGTCAGTGACAGAAGCTGTTTTATGCATAAAAACTTCTACCATAAAGCAATTGAAATATACAGACAAAAGGTTTTAGAAGATTGGCAGTGTTATCACTTCCTCCTGAAGCAGATCAAGGGAACTATGTTTAAACTTTAGAATACACAAAGACTCCTAAATTAATGATTAAGCAGTAAAAGTAGTAGACTGTTTTTCCAATACACCAAATAACCATTCAGCCATATTGTTTGTTTGTTATGGAATAGTATGAGTAATTTTTATGTTAATAATTGATGCACATGCTGAGCACGGCAAGTATGCTGAGGAGTTGTGATTCCATCACTGCCAGATGAGATTTTGCATACTCATTTGGATGGAAATGCTAGACTGCAAAATATAGGTTGTAGATTACATCATGGTAGTAATTAGAGAAATTTAAAAGCTTAAACCTATGAAAATGAAGAGAAAATGGTAAAGCTCATAAAACTGAAGCTCCAAAGTAGATCTTAAAGTATATATACTGATCTCATTGGATGTTTTAAGAGGATTTACTTGGTCCACACTTCAGAACAGAATCATAATAATAGATGTTTATATTCAGGGTTTTACTTTGTCCTGATCTACTCAGATTTTATGTGTAGATGCATATACAAAATGATTATTAGGAAAAGCTGGCATAATCAGTTACCTTGACTTTTCTTAGCCAGTCTGAGTTTTTTCTGGGGTAATTTTTGTAAATATTTCAAAACCAGTTTTACGATTGACAGGCATAAGTCTTTTTCAGTTACTAGATTTGAACAACACCTTTCAGCTGCTAAAGAAAAGATTTTTGCAAGGCTGCTGCATTTGTCTTCAGAAGGAAGATGAGGGAGACTTTTCAGTAAGTATTCTTCCAACATTAAGATGTCTTAGAGGTTAGATTGTGTAGTGATGACTCAGTCATGCACTTAGAAAGAGCTAACTGCATAATCCTAGTGCCAGTTGTACTTCCAAATCAATCCTAGTGTTAGTTGCACTTCCAAATTAACCATATCCACTCTGAATGAATTACACTCCGAAACAAGTTTTGACCTAATTGTCACTATTCTTTTTATTCAATCAATTCCTCTGCAAACCCTTGCTTTGCCAAATATCTGGGTTTAGCTCAGAGGTTTCTTTTCTTTGGAAGTCTATGAAAAGGAAGACATAGTAGAATCAATCCTGTAAATTCTTGAACTGCAGAGTTTGGTTCCTTGATAAATGTTAAGAATTGTGATTTGGCTTCTAATCAAAGCAATAAAAATATCAAACATCTGAAATTTCCCGGAGATGGTTCAAGGTAGTTCTACTAGCAGATAGATGGTTTGAATCACCTAAAATGTAATACAGTAAATTACACACTGCTAATCACGAAAATATAAGCACTACAACACTTCACACCCCATAAGTTCTTCTATTTATATAATATCCATGACAGTTCTATGGCCAAAAAATATAGAGGCAAAAATGAACTACTCTCCTCAGCTGGCATCTGAAAGAACATTGTTCTAGTAGCAGCAAAGAAAAAGAAATAATCAGTAACCATGGATATGAACATTTTAAATCTGGGGAGTTGGCAATCCAAAGGGGAATGATGTAAAAGTGAGTAAGAAAAAAATTGGTTTACTGAAAATGTTGCTGCAATTGTACAGTATTTCGGATTGTTTTAAATTACATTGAAAGAAGCATATATATATCTACCAGCAGATAGGGAAACGCATGTTAAAAGCTGTCTAGTTTTCTGAGTCACCATAAAGGACTCTACTTTGCACAGGACAAATGCTGAGTATTTGAAATTCCATGAGGCACTGCTCAATGGGAATTACTTCTATTCTCTCTTATAGTTCCCTACTTCCTTCCTGACTTGTGGGAGTGTCAAAGCCAGTATAGAAAATTCCGCTTTTAGATAACAAATAGTTTAATGATCTATTTATATGCTTCCTATTAACATTCTATAAAGTGCTTTTTTTTAACAGGCATTCAGGATAGGACCAAGTCTCCTATGAATTTCATCTAACAACTGAATTGTTCTATATGAAACCAGTGTAAATTTTGGCTGAGGCAGAAGATAATTTGCAACCATAACTGCGAAAGACTTATTAATATTTTTTTCCACTAGTTCTTGGAATATTTTTCCTTTAATTTCTGGAACATATCTGTATATCTAAAGTAGTTTCTTCCATTTAAATTGAAATAAAATTGTTAGCTCATAGAACTAATAAAAAATAGTTCATAGAAAATTAAGTTTTTGTTAATTTCTACAGCTTCCACCTCTTTCCCAAGTCTTTTTTCACTAAGGAAAACAAACAAGTGTTACTATGGAAATGTCCTGACAGGCATTTATTACCATTTTCTTTCTAACAAATGAATAGCTTTGGTTTGTTTCTTTGTTTTTAAATTTGTATTCATACTAATCCTGAGAAATGGTAGCCAAAAGTGATGCTGCTCTAAATTTGCCTTAATTTCAGCTTTGTGGATATTGCTAAAAAAGAATTGAAATTAAACCAAATTATTTTAGCACTGAATTTGAAGACAGGGAATACTCTTCTACTGTAAAGCAATAGAAATTTTTTCATTGTATCTAATCATCAAATTCTGCAAATCCAGGAATGAAGGACAGAAATAACCTTCAAAGCTCATATTTAAGTCATCATGATCCTATATTAATACATCTTATGTATTTCTTCTCAGGAATTTAATATAATGAACGCTGGAAAAATGCAGTGCATGTGAAGCATCGTGTGCTAAGTGTTTGGTCATGCAGCGAGAGGAGGATCAGACCATTTTATTGGCAAAGACTCAAACATAAGTATACAAATCCAGATACAACAAAGTTTCTGGATTCATATTTAGGCACAATATGAAGCCCATATTTCTAAGACAAGCCTTTTTTCCTTCCCATTTGCAACAGAAATTGCAACTTGTATGCAAGTATTTGCAGAAATGAGTAATGTCACAATGCAGAGTTGATAATCTGGGCAGGACTGCTATATGAGGCATGTTTCAATGAATGATAAGAAACATATCACTAACTAATTTTTGTTAACAAACACTTTATGCTAGTTTGTAATAATATGGTAGTAAGAAATGTTTATATTTTTGTCATTTAAATCTATAATGAGTCATACACAGTGGAATGGCATAATTGTCCTCACTACAGAGTTATTGAAGAAAATGGATGTCTGTTTTTGTTGCTGGGATTAAGGCTCTGATGTTGCATTCAGTGAGACTGATGGTAAAACTCCTAGTGATTCAGAGATGAAAGGATAGGCCCTCAGTGGAATTGCATAAGTGGCTTATGGAAGCAGATGATTCTGCATTTAAATGTTCTTTAGGTATTTATTCCTTTCATTCTTTTTTGTACTCCTCTGAATCTTTAATTTGATCATTTCAAAAAGAAGGAGTGAGGAAAATGCCACAAATCATATCTGATTTCTCCTCAGCATCTCCTTGCCATTTTTTACTGCGAATCTGAAATACAACTTTTTTCTTTTTTTTTAAAATTCATGGAATAGACCAAAAAAACCCAACTCCCCAGCTGGAGAGGGGAGAGAAAATAAGATGGAAAACAGCTCACAGGTTGAGATAAGGCAGTTTACTAAAGCAAAGTGAAAGTTTGCAAATGCATAAGCAACAAGAAAAAAAAAATAAATTCTCTACTTCCCATCAGTGAGCGATGTCCATCTGCTTCCTGGGAAGCAGGGCTCCAGCACATGAAGTGGTTGCTCCAAAAGGCAAACACCATAAATAACAAATGCTGCCCCATTCCTCCCTCCCTTAGCTTTTATACCGGAGCTGATGACATATGGTATGGAATAGCCCTTTGGTTAATTTGGGTCAGCTGGCCTGGTTGTGTCCCCTCCCAGGATCTTGCCCACTCCTGGCCCCCTGATGGGGGTGGGATGTTGGGAGACAGTGCTGATGCTGTGCCAACCCTGCCCAGCAGCAGCCAAAACACTGCTGTGTTATCAACTCCTTTCCAGCTACCAATGCACAGCACAGCACTGTGGGGGCTGCTGTGGGAAAATGAGATCCAGCTCAGCCAGACCCAATACAGTTATCAAATCATGTTTGTGTTCAGAGAAGCTGAAAACTTATTGCCATTGTAGGAATAAATCCTTGAGTCCTCTCAAATGAATGTGTACAATTTTTTCTTTTTTTTTTTATTTTTTGCTGTAGGCTGTACAATGCATTATGTAATGAAAATTCCTAAAAATCTCTTAGAGATGCAGGAAAGAATGAATAACCACTTCTGAAGACTAAATTAACAATGCAGTGCAAAAATAATGGAGTATTCCTCTGGTGCAAACAAGTGTGTCCCTCTGAATGTAACCAGACTGTTTTCATGTACTGTTATAACCTACCTTTTTCCCAAAAGGAAGTTTGAATACACATACAAATACAATCTGTGCAATGCATGTGCACAGATTCAGTCCAGCTTTCAGATATAATACCAGATGTTCTCATCCTGCAACAAGATGTAATGTAGGCAGAAATTTCACTTGGTGTCAAATTTCTTTGCCTATGTACTTCACATCAAAAGGCGAAGTACTGTACTTCTATGTGAAGCGAGGAGGTGACTCATGTCTTATTTCTCATCTTTCTCAGGTAATTCAGCTTTCTCTAAATCACATCTGCTCAGCAATAGAGAAAAAAGCACCAGTCTTTATGTGTGCATTCTCAAGAGAATAAGATTCAGGAACATGATAATTATTTTATTTAATTATTTTATTCTATTTTATTTATTTAATAGTGAGAAGTGTGATTTTCCCATATTTAATTAAAAAAATTTCCTTAATAGCCACAAGAAATAATTGTGCTCTCATAGGCTCTAAATACAACTACTGTGTGCTACTCTGGTACTAGTGATTCTGTCAGATCTCTGCAAGTTCCAAATTTTAGATGTGGACTAAGTTCTTTTGAAATATTGATTATCATGAAAGAGAATTTTAAAGAAAGTGTTAGAGGAAAATGTGTTTAGAAACTGGAATATCAAAGATAAAAGATCTCCTTTGGTCAGAAATAGGTTGCATTTTCTTGCTTTGTTGGATTTAAATTTGTAATAGAAAGGACAGAAGTGGGGAACTCATCTGCAAAGCAATTTGGTGTCAAGTGTCTCTGGGTCAATAAATGAACCTCATCACTTTGACAGAAGGGACTGAGATCTCCCTGCTATTCAGCCAAGTTGCAGTAACTTGGTTTTCTCAAGGTAATAAGTAATATGCATATAGTTATGGCGGCTCTGCTGATTGCTGACTTGTTCAATGGAAGTAACTTGATTGAAAAGAGGAGCTGTGTGCAGTTCATTGCTTTCTCCCTTGCTTTTTTCCCCCTATTTTTTAATTTCATGTTTCTTTCTATGTAATCTTTTGATTAAATATTTTTGATTGATACTAAAAGACATCATTTTGAAGGGCATTAATTTCCTGCTGTCTGCATAAAATTGGGCTTTCATGAAACAACTCCATTTCTTCTTTGTGATTATTTTACATTCACAACAAGACTAAAATCACAGTACTATCAAAGTTTCAGGAAATTAATGAGGTCAGTATCAATATTGTCAACATATACATGTGTATATTTCTATTTTTCAGTTTTAACTTTTTCATTTTCCTTAAGGTTTAAAATAAAACAATTTTTAGCATCACGTGCTATTTTAGAATTTTGCCTTTGAATGATGTATAAAATGCAGAAAACTGTTAGTAAATATTTTAATAGTGTTCATGTGATCATTGGAAAGGCTACTTATTGATACTCATGGCTTACAGTCACTTATGAATGCTTGGTATGTACTCAGGGGAGCAGTGGAAATGTAATTCAAAATATCCACTGCACATCTGTTTTTTTTCACTATCTATAAATTATATGTCAATTTAACTGTGTGTGCTGGTTTGACTGTAAACCAGCAGGGCAAATTAACTCCACACAAAATACCTCGAGAGATTTTAGGTCAAAATTACAATTTTAATTTTAAAAAGGGTTAAAATAAATGCAGGAATACAGAAACACCAGCCTAAACAAACCGACAGAGTCACGGTACAACCTGACAGCCCGTTGACCAGGGTGGTAGCTGTGTAGTCCAGTTAGGCACTGGTCCTGTAGAAAGGCCTGGTAGTCCAGTCCAGTAGAGCAGCGGAGTAGAGTCCAGTCAAGTGGAGTGGAGTCCAGTCAAGTGGAGTGGAGTAGTTGAGTCCAGTCCCGAGGAGTGGAGTGGAGTCCAGTCGAGTCAAGTCGAGTCAAGAGTGATTTCTCCCATCCCAAAACCTTGCTTTTATGTCGTGTTCCTTGGCTGGTACCTCCCCCAGAGGCGGAGATTTCCACAACGGAAGAGGATTTTTCTGATGTTCTATTGGTTGTTTTGGCAATGAGCTCGGATGAGTCTCATGGTTTCTGACATTCTCTTTTTACCAAGTCCAGTAATGGGCCATTAATCAAGATAAGATGTGTGGTGTAATGGGCCATTAATCAAGATAAACTAATCAGGATGGGATGGGTGGTGTAATGGGCCATTAGCTGGTATTATCTAATCAGGATGGGTGGTGCTTGCTGTTGCCCGGGTGCTTATCTCAGTTGAGATAAGGAGTACCTCAGGGACCAGGTGTGTAACTGTGAATTATCTAGTTTATGTGGGTGGTAATAGAATACATGGTTAACTCAGGACACTATGATCAACAGTTTCCTTCTTTTTATACTTAACCTTGAAAAGAATTGTGAAGAATTGTGATTAGATATTTGTATTTTTCTCTTAAGATGCTGAACAGCTTAAGGAAGACCATTGCCTTCAACAGGTAGTTTCAGGACAAGTAAGCTTGAAGTGGTCAAATATCTAGCTCTCTAACAGGTTGCCTTCACCAAGTCTACAAGATTTTCTTCTGATGAGCTCTAATTCGGCACTTTTTTTCCTCAACAACTTTTCTACTTCCAATATTACCTTTGCAGTCCTGGAAAGATGAGTTAGACTAGAGGCCACTGCCATAACTGTTGCCAGCAGTAGTCAATACTGAGAAATTTCAACGGCATGAAGGTATGTTTTTGGGGCTTGTGCCATTGTTGCGGCATGGCCTCATCCAGCTAGATGGTCAGTGGCCGCAACCTTCCCAGAAGCCTCATGCTTGTCCGGTGGTACCTCGGTGCAGTGTGCGACAGCTGGTGGGAAAGGTATAGTGCCATGCCTTCCATGGAGTCCCTCACAGGTTCCAAGGCTCCCTGAGCCTTGCTATCCTGGGTGCAGGCTACCACCTGCTGCCGGTAACCCCAAGGCGGGCCGTGAAGTCACCACACATACACCCGCTAATCCCACCAGCGCAGATGGTTGCGCAGGCAGTTGCACAGTCAACGCCTTAAGATAGGGATAAAGAGTCAGAGGCGGACTCTCCTGAAACACTAAAATCTTAGATTCTAAGTATTTTATAAAAGTTAGTTTTGCTAGAGCAGGTAGCATAGGTTGGATAAGTGAGATTCACATGAAATTAATTAAAAGTTAATAATTATTTAGAAGGCTAGGCTTGGAGTAGTTTTTGACTAATTGTATGCCATGATATGTTTGTTCAGCTGTATCTGTAACAAGTACCCATGAATAGAGATCTGAGGAGAACTGGACAGTTATTAATTCCCTTATTTAAAGTGCCCATCCAAGGATGTTATAATCAGAACGAATTGTACTAAGGTCATATTTCTATTGTAAAGGTCTAAGAGCACGTGAAGTTCATAAGAAGAAGATTTCGAAATGCCTTCATTGCGACCCCTGAAGCATACCCCAGACCCATTTAGAGAGAAGACAGCGCATGCTTAATGATATGACAGCTAATTATAATACGAAGCGGGGAGGGGGCGGTATCCATATTATGAATACCTTGCATATGTAAAA
>VZRJ01006982.1:70841-152135 GCA_013397565.1 Ptilonorhynchus violaceus
CCTTTACTTAATACAACACCTGGGCTCCCTGGCCCCACTGGCTCCTCGGTCACTTGTGTGGCTGGCCCATCCTCCGCAGGATCCCCAGCTGCAGGCCAAGCCACCACCACATGTCATCACAAGGATAAAAGCCTTACGCAACTGTGTCTCGTAGCTTAACCTTGTTGACAGAGATCAGTGTTCCATCTCTAAATTATATCCTCATATGTTAAAAATCCTCAGTGATTCCTCATATATGGAACACTCGTGCATGTCTTTGCACTGGGACAGCGGCAGGAACAGGTAGGAATAGGTATTGCAAGTTTTTTTCCTGTAAAGATGGAAATTAAAGATTTGCATGTAGTTTATAAAGACTTTGACTCTTTTACAATTGGTAAGACTGGTAATTAACAAGAGTGGAACTTGTGAGTAAAAGCTAAATATTATGAGAGTCAAGGCTGAGTCAGGGAGCTGTAAAGGAGGAAAAATTGGTAACCTATGTGCAGATTTGTGAATAGATTTCAAATGGGAGAAAGCTTAAGGTTGATATATAGATTAAAACACATCAAAGAAGCAGGATAATAATCACGGCCAGAGTAACCATTAGCAGAAGGAAAGAAATATATTTTTTTGTCCAACATGATGAAATGCAATCTGAAAATAAATATACCATAAGCTATCATAGGTGGAAGTCATCTTACATAGCTGGATTCCTTCAGTACTCACCAGAAAAAGAACATCCTTATAAAAGGAATGAATCCTGCTTATCTTGGGCATCTATCTTATGATGACCTGAACAAGGCGGTGAAGGTATTCATCTCACTGTGCAGAGGACAGAGGTATCCTTCATGACTGAATCACAACACACAAAAGGCTTAAGTGTGAAAAATAAAGTAAAATCATAATCACTCAGGTACTTGCCTCACTTTAAAAATTATCCACTTTCTAAAAAGTTCTAGTGCTCTGGTTCCCTGCTGAAGCACAATAAGGTAATGCAGCTTTCCTTCACATTCATAAATTAGGGAGCACAAGTAATAAATATGGAATCTGAGACCTGAAGGATCCTTGTTATACTCATCTGTGGTAAAAGGCAAAGACTGGCTTCCTACTTATAATTATGGACAGGGTAATGAATTTCAAATATCTATCCAAAGAACATTATAGAGTTGTTGCTGTTGCAGCTGTGGAGGTGTTTAACAGCTGATCTTAAATGGTATCTCTGAGCAAGATAAACATCTCACAGGAAAAAAATCCTGTAAGTGACATACTGAGATATGAAACAATGATTTAGAAATTAATTATTAGGTCAGGAAAAACCACAGGTTTCAATTAGTTGTAAATTCTAATTCCAGCCCATCAATCTGTTTGCCTTTATGTTCAATACACACTGTACTGTCTTCTAAATGTGCTACAGTTTCTGTCAAAGCAGGGATTGTACTCTATAGTCATATGCACAGTTTCAAAAAGGATTTTCTTGCATAGGTTTGTTTTGATGACTGCAGTTGAGGAAGTATTATGGGTAGGCAGTTGAAAATCATCTTAAAGTAAAATAAAATCACTTCTCAAACATCATATTCTCTCTTACAGCAGGAGTATTTCCTGCTCTGCATGGTGCAGTTTGATCAAAAAGAGGAGAAAGTAATATTATTCCAAAGACCTGAAAACCATCAGAGAAATGTGAACAGAGTCAGTAGTGTCATCCTAACTATTCTGTTATTCAAATACCTTTTTAGTCCACTTCATAGAGGTTATTTCTATGCTGGTGAAATGATAGATGCCTTTGAAGGAAAGGTCATGCTTAAAAATAATATTTTAAATTGTATTCTTTTGCCAGTCACTATGTACAACTAAAAACATTTTCTGTCTATAATGAATTCTGGTAAAAAGCCTTTCAGTCAGCAGGTTGCCCACTGGTTCTTCCATTAGGTAACAAGATGTTGTTCTGCAGTCACCAAGAAAAATGCATTCTCTTCTTGAAAACAATTTCCACAGACACTTTGCAAAAGCATAATCCTTC
Organism: Ptilonorhynchus violaceus; assembly: GCA_013397565.1. Lineage (NCBI taxonomy): Eukaryota > Metazoa > Chordata > Aves > Passeriformes > Ptilonorhynchidae > Ptilonorhynchus > Ptilonorhynchus violaceus. The sequence goes on from VZRJ01006982.1 coordinate 72,838, forward strand.
TCCTAATGGCCACATCTGTTCATCTGCAAACGGACTTTTTGAAATGACATATGGTCTAGTTGTCACATGCTTTCTGTCTGATCTTAGAAAGCCTGGTTGTACCTCTTAGTGCTATGGTTTTGTCAAGTCTCAATGTTAGTTGGACTGTAGCTGTACATAAATGACAGGTGGTCACTGCAAGGCTGGTATTTCTTTATCTGACATTCTTTCCTAGAGTCGATATAAATACAAGCCCCTGTCTAGAGACAGATGTTAGATTGTACTGGAACTTGTACTTCACTCTAGGTAAGAAGTACGATAGATAGTGAGCAATGTGTTGATCAGAGACCTGTGGACACGTGTGCTGTGTTCCTGCAACTGCTGGATAACGTCAGGCTAGACACTGCATTTTCACAGGTTTTCGGTAAAATAGACGTGATGTTTTGATATCTTCTAGGTGAAAGTCCTACATAAAATCTATTGCTCTCAAAAATTAAAGATAAAATTCTGAAATCTGGCCATGTACATTTTCATGTAATTTTTTAAAGAAATGCTGAACAGAACATCCTGGTGACTTTTCTAGTCTTCTGATTACTTTCTGCCTTTCAGAATTTTCCCTTCAGTTTTCTTTAAGGAATTTCATATTTCAACATGCTCTTCAGTGTTGTTGTATTGTTCAGTACTTCAGGCAGCTGCTGTATCCATCCCTAAAGGTGTTGTTATTTCAGTTGCCATATATATTCCCAACCCACATATATTCAACCCACAGGTGAGCTGTAAGACTTAAGAGTTCCTTAGTATCCTTCTCAAGAACGAAAGACAGTGCAAAGGATCTGTCCAGGATGTTATTGTGCATAGGTTCCCTCCTATTTCCTCCTATATTAAATACAAGTCTTTTAAATTATTTTTTTTTCTACAAAGTATTTTTAACTGATATTTAACATATTCAACCCAAATAGTAACAAAACCCTCTCCCCTCTCCACTGAAAGCTAGCCTTATTACACAGATATTAAATAGATATGTCATGTTTCCATATAATCTATTTTCACATCTTTCCTCTGTTGTAGGTACACGTTTAATCTCATTTGCTATGGGTGTATGCATTAATCTTTTTTTACAATTGCAATTACAAAACCTCCTTACATGTTTCTTGCAAGAGAATATAAAGTTCCCGCAAGGTAGGCACTCAGCTCTGCTTTTCATCTCTCAAAAGCAGTTTTCTGCGTGCAGTATGAATCGGTGTTCCATCATTCATAGCGTGACAACTACATTTACTGTACACCGACAGTGATGGCTGTCCTCAAATATGAATTTAAAATTTCAGTAACACAGTCACATAAAAGCAATGATACTGTAATATCAAGGGTCCTGTTCATGAAAGTTCTGCTGAAGCACAAGCCTGTGCATAAGATTCTGACTACAGTACCTGTGCTGATAGCTAAGGTCATTAACTAATGTCCTTTCTGTATTATACATGCATTATCTTTACTGCGTAGATCGCAATAAAACACTGAATGGGCTGGGCACGTTCCACAGGAGGTAGAGGACAGCATCTTGGTCCCAAAGAAAGTAATTGCAGACCTCCTTGGGGATTTCAAAGCGGAATCAAAAATCCAAGAGTGTTCCTACACAGGCCTGGCAGCTGTGTACACTTAGCTTCCATCGTTTTGGTTGCCTACAGCCTGCTGCCCATTTTCTTCTCTGTGTTTTCATATGAATACTTCCGTATACAATGGTTCGCTATGTGAAGAAAGAACTACAATTATTTCTAAAATGTATTGCTGTGCGATATATGATTGATGCTGTGCAAACAGCAAACTTGATGCTTGGTGCTGTACAAACAGAGAATGGGGTCCATTACAGCCACTACTAAGTGTTGACATGACCAAGTTTATTAAGTAGAGAAAGCCCTGTTCTGCAGCTCACACTCTCTCAGACACTGTTCAGTTAATCAGTAAGGTTACATCTCTGTTTTATTATCTGTGAGAGAATGGTTTGAATTTTAATTTTTTTCTTCTAAAAAAGAGAAAGAAATCACCAGGATTCCCCCTGAGGTAATATTACATGCGACTAAATGCCATATTTTACTCAAGTAGACTAAATTTGTTAGCCTATAAGCTTGGAGACCCAAGTAAAGGATGCTGATTATTACCTCTGAAGAAGAGCAAAATTTCTCAGTTTTGAAAAGTCTGTTCTGTTGATTGTTGATTAACTCATGGAGTGAGAATTCTTCAAATTACTTTCAGTGGGAATAACAGCACATAAGAATGATTTTCTTATTCTCTTCCCCAGGCCACAAAACATATATTTTTCTTACTGTCTCAAATACATAGAATGTGCAGTTACATCAAGTCTACAGTATTATTCAAAATAAATATTTATGATTATTTTTCAGGCAACTTCAAATCCCAATATACCTTATATACTGAGCAATTGAGAACAAAATGTCATCTGTTTAGCTTAGAGTCATAATTGTGTTATGCTTTATTTGTACACATGCAACCAAATAGCTAAGTTTCGTTCTGGAAAATGAACTAAACTGACCTAGAACTCATTATTTGGATTGGATGATCTAAGTCACTGATAGTCCTATGAGAAATTTGCATAACAGAGATGCTGAAAATTCGGAAAAATCAGCAGTTTTCTGCATACTAGCTCAATGAAAACACATACACACTTGGGTTACTAGATTTTAATTACATTCTGAATTTTAAATATAGGTTAAATTGTTACCCACAAATTTGAAAGGAAAGGTTGTAAACATAGGAAAGAAACTTCTTGAGTGGCTTCTCCCAGGGTATTTGAATAAAATATTCAAGTTCTGCTTATTAGACTTTGGTATACTGTTTTGTTATTAAAATTTGAAGAAGTTAGAATATAAATTTACTGACTATGGAGAAACAGAGCTTTTGGTCCTAGGTTTGTGCTATGCATCAATGTAGCAATACAATGCACAACTGGTAAAAAAAACCCTGAAAATAGAAATATTGTTCTGCTTTTGCATATTAAAGATAGGATAAAAGGTGCATAAATTGCAATGGTCAAAATTATAATGTCAGTAATCTTATTTTTCAAAATGATATGTATTTTCTATTATTTCTAGGCCCTGATTGTGGTAAACACATAAGATAAATTGGAGAAAAGCTTAATTTAATAAAATCAAGAAGAGGAGGTGGATGCAACCTTTCATATTAATATCTCCCCAAATACAGATAGTGAGTTCATTGATGGCGCAAACTGTGTTTCATAAAAAAGGAATGGAGATGAATTACATTAACAGAGAGTATTATTTTCTGATAATGTAAATTCTAGCAGTCTACCCCCTCTTGGAGAGCTCAAATGGGAGACTTTGATTTTGCAAAAGTTATTTACTTCACCAATTATACACATCTACATTAAGATAAGAAACACCCTTTTCCTTGCTATGTGGGTACAAATCAAGAAAATGGTAGGATGTATTTTGTGAAGGTCAGGGTAATCCATAGGTACTATATTCTAGTTTAGTGAAGACATGAATATGATTATCTGCAATAAACTGAGGTTAATATCAGCTGAGACACCCACAGGTAATAAATCTAGGGCAATTGATTCAAGCAAAGCAAATCATATGCATCAAAAGAACATTTTTGAAGAAGTGCTAAAGGTTGCTCTAACAGCTGAAAACTATGGGAAAATCTTTTGTTCTTTCTTTTTATAACAGTGGTCTTTATAGGAACAAGAGCGGGTAGTTGAGAAATTAAAGGAAACAGAAGTCTTCAAGGCACTATATTTTAAGCTTTCAGCAAATTTAGTTGGACACAAAATAGTTGTGGAGGCCAGTTTAAACTCATAGAGATGTAAGAATTTTTATGCAGAGGCAATTGATAAACTGAGATAAACAGCAAATAATCAAATAGTTTCCTGTTAGCTCTGATATTTCTACTTTTCCTAAAGCTATATAGCCAGCTGGAAGTTCTTATTGTTTACATCTTTATCGCATTTAATAGCTGCCAGAAAAAAATAACCATAGTTGCTGGGGGGTTTTTGTTTGTTTGTTTGTGGTTTTTTGTTTGTTGGTTGGTTGGTTGGTTTTAGTGTTTTTTGTCTCTCTGCAGTTATGGAATATTTTGCATTACAGATTTTAGAGATGGGCATAATACTATCCAAGAATTGGAGCTTGTGGATGCATATCCAAACAGTCTGTGTTCTTATATGGACTAATTATGTCCAACACAGTCTGTGTTCTTTCCATGGAGTTCAAAGGGCTTAACAATAGGAAAAGCTTATAAGCATATTTTATGAACAGTTGGTGGAACTGGTCAGGTATAGTTCATACTGGTTCAGGTACGCTAAAGCAGCCAGGAGAAAAGGAAAATTAGAACTAAGTTGGAAGAAAGAAAAAAGATAAAAACCTGTGAAATATAGAAAAAGTTCTCTAAATACTCTATTCCTTTCCCTTCTTTTGGGTCTTTCAGTATCTGGGATTCTTTCTTTCCATGCCCATCATAGAAGTTATGGAGGGGACGTTTCTGTTTCTTTGGCTGGTTTTTGGAGGTTTTGTTTGTTTTTTTGGTTGTTTTTGTATATTTTTAAACAGTAGTTTCTAAAAAAGAGAAATAATTTGGAAAATCAAAATATTTTGCTGCAGGACAGAAGCAGTCAAGTACTTTGTGGTATCTTTGTCCATTCTCCATTTCCCCATTTTCCCCCTTAACCTTTGTATTGTAAGAGTCAATAGCTCAAGTTGCACAATGCTGTCTCCCTATTGTGAGATTTCTGTGTGTCCCCTGTGTGGAAAAATACAAGTTACACCAGAAACTTTCTTTCCATAGAAAGTTTTGATTTTTATGTTTTTCAGATGGGTAAAATTTTGTTTGAAATATTTAACAACCCTTAATGGCAGGCTTGCAAATCTATACTGAAAATGTCTCTAGTACTGAATCATTATAGAATTATAAATTCTTCCTCTGCCTAGGGCAATTTCTGGGGTCTCTCTGGTGATATTTAAAACTCTGGAGCTCAGAAGAATGTAGAAACTAGAATTAACTGTTTTGATTTGAAATTGTGTTTATTAGCACCTGATTTGAATTTTAGATTAAATCTGGGGTTTTGTTTTCTGGGGTTTTCTGGGGACCAGTTCTTGTCTTCTTAGGGATGAATTATATTGACTTTTTCTATGTTTGTCACACAGATATTATGAAAACAACTAAAAAGTTAAATTCTGCATTTAGATGTATTGACATGAAATTCCTGCTAAAATCAGTGCTATTTGTATTAATGCAATTGAAAATAGAAGTGTGTTCCTAATGTCTGGATACACAGAATCACACAGAATGGTTGGAAAAGACCTCTGGAATTCACGTGATCCAAGCTCCCTGCTCAAGAATTTCAAGTAGTCACATGGAGATTCAGAGATTAACACATACAGAATTAAGAAAAAAAATTGAAAAAGAGAAAGAAAGAAAGAAAGAAAGAAAGAACGAAAGAAAGAAAGAAAGAAACCAACATTCATTTGCAAAATGTATAAGAGTAATATTTAAGATTGTGAGGAGGTATTAGGATGGAAGAAAAGAAAAGGGATTTTTTTTAATACATGAAGGAATTACATAAGAAACATGGAGTTAAAAAATGAGATAGAAAGTACTAAAAGGAATTGTTACAAGTAGGGTCAGAATGAAGAATTAAAAGTGAAAAGGAAAATGATGTAAAAAAGTATTTAAAGATGAGAACAAAGAACGTATATGGTGTATATACAATGCAAGAGAAAATTAATGAACAGATTCAAATGAGTGACTCCTATAATAAGAGCAAGCGTGAGATATCATTTTTGCTACAGTCTTTTTGGGTGACTGCGTGGAGTAAATTAAATGAGGTGCTAGCACTCCATTACAGCCCCTTGCAAGTATTTAATTCTACAATTTTATAGGTCACTGGGCAGTCATGGAGCAACACACAATTTTACTTATTCTGATGTAGCCCACGTGGAGTCATGAACCTGGGGTGAATGGCCTCTAACTCTGTCAGTTCTCTCAACTGCCTTGTCATCATGTGTTGTCTCCTGCCTGCTTCCTATTAATTTCCCAAATTGATAAGTCTTCAGAAAGTTCTTTAATTTATTTGCAAATAATTTTCTTCATGCCTTGTAATGAGGTGCTTAGGCTTACATATCTCTATGGACTTCTTCACTTCCAATGTACCCACATTTTAAATGTTGATCCTATAAAAGTGTCAGCTACTGCAGAGGAAACACATTAGGGCAATTACCAAAAGCTGAGATCTGTTGAACCTGAAATTTTCTCTTAAGGGGGAATCCTGTACATCCCTTATAAGATTTTCCATTGCCTTTGTGATGTACTTCAGGGGATAAATTCCTTGACTGGGCCAATGAAACTCACTGAGCCCAGATAAAGACATTTTAGGTTGACACTATTGCGAAGGACCTCCTTAGTCACTAAGAAAACCAAGTGACTAACTTCCATCTTCTAATATTAGGTTCCAAATTTAAATCAATCATTTATGCTGTCTCTAAATGTGTTGGAGAAAAGAATCCATAGTGTTGTATTATTTTGTATGTTGTATTATGTTGTATTTTCTCTCTCCACCTTAAAAACACACAAACCTCTATAACTAATTTCTGTTTTCCTCAAATCTTCTGAACTTTCAGACAGATTAGGAGGTGCAATGAATCTAGTCTGTTATGTAAAACCCTTTGACACTGTTGAGTTAACCTGTAGGTTTCTATCTCAGCTTCTTTTTCTCTTTTATGTTGCAAAATTAAAACCAGTTCTTTGGCTTTGTACAGTCTTGTCTTTGTGAACTATTGCCATCTTCCAGTATTGGAGACACCCAATTGTAATGTAGAGAATAATTTCAGGATACTTTCACTTATGTCAGGAGAAGCACTCATAGAATCAAAGATTCACAGAAACACTGAATGGCTGAGGCTGGCAGGGAGTTCTGACTTTTAACTGTCTCCAAGGATGGAGACCTCACAACCTCCCTGGAAAACCTGTGCAAGTCAGTGTTCAGACACAGCCTCCTGTGTTTCAGGTTGTGCCCATGGCCTCTGGTCCTGTTTCTGAGCACCGCTGACAAGAGTCTATCTCTGCCTCCTGAGTGTTCTTTGCTCTTCCATCCCTCTACATAAAGTGTGGATGTATTTCTCTCAGCAGTCACAGAATGTTTTTTTAATATGCCTTATCCGTGGCATTTCTAGGGAGCTTGCTTCCTTTCAAATGTTAAATATACCAAAATACTAGAAAAAAATTTAATAGAATTTACATTTCCAAAAATACAGTATTATTTTCTAATGTTTTACTGTGAAAAGCATGTAAATACGCAATAATTTTGTTCTGATTCCTGTATGGCTTCAGAGCAGTGTTATCTCAACTATTGTTATTAAATCTGTTTTCCAAATAGTACATGGATTTTACATATGCAGAAATTGGCATTCACTTGGTTTTTTTCAAATTAGCAGTAGTTTTCTAGTAAATATTTTTTTCCCTAGTAACTATGGAAAATTAGCTAACCTTAAAATAATATTTATTTTATATTTTACATTTCTTCTCTCCCCTCTGGATGAAATTCTGAACTTAGCTGCATGAAAAAAGCTTCAAAGAAACCAGTGAATATTTACAGTTGTATAAGTGTATAAGAATAATTCAGATATTAAATTTTTCCTCTATTTTTCTAGCTATTAATACAATATTTGTATTTCTTATTCTGGCACTGGTTGAAATGAAGATAATTCAGAATAAAAGGTGTATCAGATGCCTGCTCCCACAGAAAGCACTTAGCGAGAACATTTAGCAATGGATTTTATTGTTTTCTGGTTTGAAAACATTAACTAAAATGCAGATGGCCAAATGTAAGGCATTTTTTTCAAATAAAAAATGCTGTTTCATTTATGTAGAGCAAATTTCAGAGGGACTGTAATAGTTTTTCTGGAGGCAAACATAGATGTGTTACATACATATATTGCCTGCTCTTTTTACCCTGAAATTGAAATAAACCCACAAAATAACAAAATTACATTTTTCTAATATATGAAGCTTAATATTTGAAGTAAAACTGTGATAACACTGTCAATGACTGCAATCTCCATAGTAATTGCTGGGTATGATTCCTTGTGTATATCAAGGTAAAAATGAACAGATCTCTTCCAGCTACTAATCTGCACTTTCTATGCACTGCCCCCCATTAAATTACACCCAGTAACATTTGCAGGGGAAGATTTCTGTGGCTGTAGGTGGTCAACATAATTTCAGCGAAAGTTGAAGGAACTCTTTGTGTTTGCTTTCCCTTATTTTCTTCTAATCTTGAACTAAAGATGAAAGAAATTATCTAAATGTATTATTTAACCATGGAGACTAGAGTTTTATAGGGCTGTGATCTGCAGTCACTTCTAAATTATTTCCATAATTATTTCCACTTCAATGTTGGCATTAAGTTCTGCTTTCAGAGGTATGAATGCACCTTCTATTGGAATTAATATTTGCAGTGGTAAAATTATTCGCAGTGGTAAAACCTTTACTTGTGTTGTGGAAAGAGAAGAAAATTAGCCATTAGGTTAAGTCCTGGTAGGTTTTATCCTGCCATTCATCTTTCATCCTATTTTTTACACGTAGGGAATTGTGGCTTCTAAACTGCTGGGTACTGATTTGCTGTCCTTCTTCAACATAAGGTTTAAGCTAAGATTGACTTTGTGGGCACAGCCAAAAGTAAGGAAAGTAAGCAAAACAAACCAGAATCTGAAAACAGTTCATCCCACTAAGGATTTTACTGCAATTTACCTCTCCAAAAAAAGAGTATTTTACAATGTGAAAAAGCTATTTAGCTAAAATAGATGTTTGTAGAACCTTTCCTACTTAAAAATCATGCTTTACTAGAGCAATTATGCTAGTCTTATTTTAAATTTCTTGTTTAATGATTAGTCATTAAATATAAAGAATACCATTTTATACATAAATTGCAGGACATTATTGATTTTTCTACCATTGCAGTTGCTTATCCTTTTATGCAATAGCAAATTTCTTTTAATTTGTGCTCAGCAGATGCTTTCATTTCATGATGTGGGAACTAAATCACTTCTGCACTTCTGTAAGATTAGAAGATTTTCTGTATGTAAGAAGTTAATCTTAATCCAGATAATCTTCAACCTTTCTTTGTGTGTTGGAAATAGCATGAGAGGTTATTGCAGTCAGTTTTGTCCTACCATCTCAGTCCCTAGAAAAATCATTCTCTAAACTGTTGCCCAAAACCCCTTAATTTATATGCCAAGTTTAAGCAATTAATAGTAAAACTGCCTCAAAACCCCCACCCTTGTTGAAACAAAAAACCCCACCCCTGTAATTCTTGTTCATTTCACATCTCCAAAATTTGTCTGCAAATTTTTCAAAGTCACAAGTGCAGTGGAGAAGAGAAAAGCACTTTTACCATGTCCAAAGTCCAAAGTCTAGGATCCTGATCTTAACAATCTTTTCTTTACATGAATACCTCTTATAAGTTCACGTAGGAACACACTTAACTGTAGGCCCCATTTTGATGCTCAGTAAGTCCTTTTAAGGTGAATCTTGTGAAGACTAATTAAAATAATGATTATTAAGCTAAATTGAATATTTTCATGAAGTTTCTATAAATACTACAACTTCCTGTTCTGTATAAGAAACAAAATTTACTAGACAAAGGAAAGAACTGCTATTTGTATAGCTTAAGCTGAGAACTATAAAAATAAATAAATAAGACAAAAAATGTCAAAACTTGTGCTATAAATGATCAAAAACAAAGCATGAGGAAATAAAAAGACTTTATCTAGACGAGTGTATTTCTGACTGAAAATTACAGCATAGCTACAACCAAGGCAGAATCACGTGTTTTACCTCTACTGACACTAAGCTGGTAAAATTAATTCTTCATTTACATTAGCTGGTTAAATTTCTTCTGCTGGGAGGGATAGGAACTTCTAAGAGATTATTTGTCCTAAAACATATGTCTAGCAAAGGTGGGAAGGCACATTTCCCTTTCTCTTGATTATACAGGGAGCCTACATGACAAGCTTAACCCACCTGCCAACTTTTAGTCACGTGTAGTTAGGTGAGATGAACTCCACTGAGAGATCATTATTAAGTGGTACACAGTTAAACAGTTGGGAAGGCTGTGGTATATAGGAATATTTTGATTTGTGTTTCCTTGATTCTCCAGCTTTCTTATTTACACACATAAACTAATTCTATTATTACTTTTTATAAGTACATTTTAGTTATAGATCTCCTTATTTAAACTAAGATATGCAGCCTTATCCAACCTAATTTTAATAAGACTCTTCCTACCAACCATTGGGATTTGATTGAAAAACAGCTTCTGACATTCTGATATTGAAAACTGACACAAGATGACAAAATGACAGACTATTTCTTCTCTTACAGCCCTCAAAGTAAATTATGATGAAGTTATCCTCTTTATGTTAGAATTTTTGGATTGTTTTGACCATATATAAAGTGGATTTGTTCATGGAAACTTTTTCTTAAAATTCAATGCGACAATTAAAACTAATGTCTTATAAAAATTAATTAGGCAACAATAATAAATTTTATTCTTTCTAGAGCCACACCTAGAGACACCAGCAAGCACATGCACAAGCAATCATAATTGTCCTTAAAGAGTTATGACTATGCATTAAGTCAATCCATAATATGAAGCTATTAAAAAGTTAATATAGATAAACCCTCTAATCCAGGATATGTAGAGAAAAGCTGCTGAGGCAAGACAGTTAATTTTTAAATATTTAGTATAATATTATGCTGGGAAAACTTAATTAAAGAAACAAATAGGGCTAGACACTGCAAGCATGCGAATGAATATTGTTGTTCACTCATGTAAATTATCTATTTTTTTATCACAATGTCATAACCAGAGCAACAACAAATAATTCTGGAACAGAAGTGTGTTAAATAAATATTAAAATAAACATATTTTGACTTGATTTTGAAATCAAATTTTCACTACAGCAGTGTGCTCAGCTAAATGCAAATAGTGGCAGCTTGCCTTGATTATTTGGGCTAATCTTCCACTTTTTTTTGCTGTAAAACCCCCCTAATTCAGCATTTGTATACACACACAAAGTATTGGCATAGAAAGTAAATATCTAAGTGTTAAATAACTCCCATTTTGGACAGAGGGTTTTTTGTGCATTATTGACAATGGCATGGGTAAAAAGTTAATTGTGTTTTGTATCAACATACTCATGAGACATTTAAGGAGGGCTAGTTATCTAGATCAGTCCATTTCCAGTTCAGCAATAAGGTGTTCCCAAATTTTAATTCCATGGGATGTGGAATTTCTATCAAGGATTTCTGTGAAAGAGAGCAAGTTTATTAAATAAAAATAAGCACCTAATGCTTTCAAAAGAAAAGGGCCCCTCAAAAACTTATGTAGTATAAGACAGTGATTGTGAGGAGGCAGCTGAGGGTTTAAGCAATTTTGTTATCCCTGAAATGAATAATACATCAGAGCCTTTCATCCCTAAGGTATTCAGTGTGTCATAATGGGAAATAGTACTTAGCAATAGAGATGATTGACTTTCCCTGAAACACAGGCTGGTATTTCCAAGGTCAGAAATAAGGACCTTCCAAAAATAAAAATTCTGACACAGGAGTACTTTTTTTTTTTAAAAAAAATATTTATGTAGGATACCATGGTTGAATGAATAGTCCTCTAAAAAAAAAGACAATCCAGACCTCTGGTATTACTCTATTCCTGAATAATGTTCTAGTCATAAACAAATGTGAGAAATACTTGAGAAATACATAAGAGAAGATATAATGCATCATGTCTAGTTCCTGTACTCACGGGTAGTTTATACACTTTAATGGGGTATTTTGTCAGAGATGTATATAACTAAATGTTTTACACTTAAAATATCTTCCAAATATTTTTTGCAGGATCTCTGTTATGGAGGAAGTGTGCTGAGAAACATTACTCTCAGCACAGGATGCTGTGAAAATTGGTACCTATCTGGACATTCACTGTTCCCATTGAAGTCAGTGGGAATATGACTATAGCACAAACTGCTGAATTTTTAAGTGCAGCAAGACTCAGGCTCAGAAAATAATTCAAGAAACTTGTGTCCAGTATGCTGATCTTCAAAATCTGCACACAATGGTTTGTATGGTTGAACTGAGATGTGATAGCTTCTTGTCCTTGTTTACCTGCTAGTTTATGGCACCACATGCTAGAGTAAGAAAAGAAGAAAACTGTTCATTTCCTTCAATGCTTAAGACAAATGGCAGGTACCAGGTGACAGAGCATGGCTCTGGACTCTGGATAGGATGAGAGTGGCCCCAGGAAGTTTCCTATATCTAGGAGACGATGAAGAGTTAAAACAGAATTTAGCGAATATACCCTGTAAATTCATTTCAGTTCCTGCTCAATATATTTGCTGATATAAACCCCTTTTTTTGGTGACTATGTTTTCCCATACTTCCTATGGAAAACTAGATGTCTAAGTCAGATCTGCTGGGCTCAGCAGGCAAACAGCTGCCTGGACCTTAGACCTTAACTGTGTTTTTGGGCTGGTGAGTGCTCTCCCTTCTGAACAGGGCCACCGTGCAGGCATAGAATATTCTGGTCCCGGTTTACACCTTATTTGACAATATGCTCTGGTGGTTAGTTTGATATTGACAAGTGCACGAAGAAAATAACTTGGAAAATCTTTACTTACATGGGCCTTGGTAAAGCTTTGATGACAAAAGACACCATTATTCTCCATGAATATCATCCCTGGCTGCTAGAGTGCCGTGCACGGTAGGACTTAGGGATTTCCAAAGCTCTAGGTGTCCTGGAATTGTGCCACTTTGGAATACCTGCAGTGGTGATCGTGTCAAAATAGATAAGTATTGTACTAGTAGGTTGCAATCTGTATCTCCCGGTGGCTGAAATTTTGTCTTGCAGAAGTGCATTTCTTTTCACATGAGGCTGAAGAATTAATTTCTAGTTTTCTTTACTGCAATGTTGTTTTGTTATTTAAAGAATAGTATGTTGACAGAACAAAACATTTTCAGTTTTCTGCCTTGCAACTGTAATCTATGCCTTAATTATAATAAGGGTGTACTTGAATTAATTGATACAGCTGTAATACTGGCATTTTTTACTCCACTTTCCTTTACTCTTTTTTCTTTGTCAGAGAAAATAAGTTACAATTCTGCCTGCAAATGCATAGCACAATGTACTTCACTGCCATATCAAGTTCTAAAAGTACCGCATATGATTTCAGGTGCCTTTAATAGATACTTCATTTGGAGTATTTCAGCTGTGTTATGGAGATTCTTTTGCTTTTACTCACAACATCTGGAATGTTGTCAGAAAAGAGAATTCAATTTCAGATGCGCATCATTATGCAGCCAAGGGTTTAGCTTCATATCTTGTTGGTGTGGAAGTAAGTTCTGCTTTAGGATTTAGGAGAAACTAAATGTCGCTGTCAAGATGAACAAACTCACAAGGAGTCGGGGAAGGAGAATAGAAGAAAAGAAAAGTTTATTTTAAGGCACACACACATCCTTTTATAGGCTTTAAGAATGTTATGATTTGCATCACCTGTTAATTGGCTATTGAATCAATACAATACACCCTTTGGCTACATTAACTACAACATTCTATTATTAGTTACCCATAGCATCAGTATCAAAACAACAAGGCAAAAACACCAGGTGCAAGGTTGCTGTTAAATTCTTTCCCTATGTTTACAGTTCTAGCTCTTGTTTCTCACTGGTAGAAGCGTACTGTACTAAGATCTATTTCGGAGCTAGCAAGGCTGGTAGGCCTGCTATACTTCTCCACAACTAAATGTTAGGTACAGCCTTATCAAATTGGTAAGATTCTTCAAGATTGTAAATAACATTTCCCACTGGTTTAACAGGCCCGTATATTCTGAAAATTCTTGTGTTCATGTTAAATCCTCAAGGAAAAGATTCTGTAGAAAAGATCAGTACAGCTCTATGAGAGAAAGGCAAGACTTCATTAGGCACAGACTCACAGAGAACATCTTGAGCAGAATGAAGCTATGGCATGACAGATGCAGAATAAAGAGAATGAATTTTTATACACATATATGATGACAAAAGTCCCAAATGCACTTTTAAGATCAACAAATATTTATCACCTAGCTCCCTCATGACAGACATTTATTGTCTACTATTTGATTAGCTGCAGAGACTTTGTAAATACGCAGTGTTTTAAAGTTTTGTAAACTGAAGTGAAATGAAGGAGATGTTCAGACAATCAGGTTCTTTCGGTTGAGAAGAGCTATCACAGAAAGCTAGATTTATGACTGCTTCACTTATTTAAAGTTGGGTAATCATAAAACAAGGACAGAAGAATTTTATTCTTTCTTCATTTTAGTTGCATCTTCTGTAAAACAAATTCCTATTGACTTTCTTGGTGGAATAACTTGCACAGTGTCTTCAGAAACACTGCATTCTTCAGTCTATACTTGGATTATTTTGGTCTAAAAACATATTATGGCTTCTAAACTCCCTGAAAAGTGCTTTTTGCTGAAAATATATGCGTTCTGTTGAGACATTTCAGAATGTAGTTGTGCAATTTCAGATAATTTTGTTTGATTACTCACCATTTTCAAATCAGTTTTAGACAGTAAGAAAAAATCCATTATTTCACCTAATTTCAGTAATAGAAGAAATAGTTCTCAAGTGGATGATACAAGTTTAATGACTTAAAAGCTTCATTTTTTGATTGTAGTGTGTGTGATTTTGTCAGATCCATGGTAATGGCAATGAACAACAGTAAAGCTTATGAATGCCTATGAGCATGATCAATAGAAAAATACAGTATCTTCTCCCTGAGTATAGTATTTCTTTGCATGAATTTTATGTTGAAAGCATTTTTGTGAGAGACAAAAGAACACTTAGAAGGAAAAAAAAATCAATGTCTTCTATGACATTTCTTCATCCAAACTATGACAAATAAGATGTAAAAATAAGAAGTATCAAAATAGCAAAATTAACTTTATCAACCTTAAAATCATGCATCACATATACCAGTTGTGTAAAATGTTCATAAATTCATGATCATAATGACTTACACTGGTCTCATGGCAATTTAATGCCAAAGGTGCATACTGCTGAATCAATATAATGATGTATTTTACTGTAATTATTTTTAATGCTTTTTTTGTTAAGAGCTCACTTTCTTAAGTTTGTCTTAAATTTTAGTTGTTGTACTTGAAGCTGGGAAAACAGAAATAATACTTGACCTTAGCTGCCATTTTCATTTTACTTCCTGTTCAATTTCAGGTGTCTGGCATCAGTTTGCTCATGCAATGCTGGAAAGCCCATGTGTCCTTACAGGTCCTCAAGGAGCAGAACCTGACATTGAGAACTGTTGCAGCTTCTTCATAGGTATAGTGGTCACTCTAAAAATTCAGTATTTGCAAATCAAGTAACAAACCAGGGAACTGAATGCTTGGAGTGAACTAAATATACAAACCATAGTATCTCGCCACTAAAGAACAAGTTTAAGAGGACATGAAAGACCAGTGTTCAGGTATCCACACTTACATGTTCATTATTGACAAGTGTGGGAGGGAAGGAATAGTAGAACCTTACATGGTTCTTCTCTGGCCAACATATTTTGAGGACTGCAGAAGTGATCCCTGAGTATAAAAGACAAAATCCCTGAAAGAAACCCTGTCCATGTGTTATGCTGCATTTCACCCAAGTCCCATAATTTACTGTCAAAAACTAATGGCATGTCTGAATGCCATATATCCACAGAACCTCCAAATCACAGAATGGATGAAGTTGGAAGGCACATCAAGAGATCATCTAATTCCACCATAGCACAGTCACCAAGAGCATATTGTCCAGGACTATGTTTAGTTGGGTACTGAATATCTCCAAAGGTGGAGACTCTACAGGCTCCTTGGGCAGCCTATTCAAGTGTTTGACCGCTCTCACAGTGAATAACTTTTCATTATGTTTAATTTTACAGATTTCAGCTTGTGCTCATTGCTTCTTCTTTTACTGGTTATCACTCAAAGAAGTTTACTTTCATCTCCAACTTTCCTCTCTCTGTCAGGTATTTATATGTAGACTTTATTCAGGAAGCAGATACTGTAGCAAAAGTAAGGACCAGTATGGATTTACATATACCTTTTCATTACATATATATACATATATATATATATATATACACCTCCCCCTTGAAAGAGGTAAAGTTTTAATACTGCTGATGAAGAGTAAACAAGCTTTAGTAATAACATCCTGAAGATTTTGTTCTGTGCTGTTCTTGTTCATATGTGTACCTCTCAATTCATTCTAGAAATATCTGATTAAATAGTTTCAAGAGAAACTATCAAGGTAGGTTTGTTTAGATAATGATCAAGTGACAGCTCTAAGGATAAGACCCTTGCGCGTATGTCCACATGGTGTTTTAAACAATGTAATTTTTAATTTTCCTTTTTAGTAATTGAATTGACTTCTTAAATCCACCTCAAAGATGATGCAAGCAGGTCATTGTTGATGACAATATCTTTGGGAGATAGGACTAAGTGCAGTCTGTGATCTAGGCTGAAAGCAATGAAATGGGGTGCAATAAAGAAAATGCTTCACATAAAGATGCATTAGTTCAGGATGAAGGTGAACTGGATAGGCAAAAGTTTCACAGGGAAGAATATGGAAATTACAGTATTCATGTAAATAAATACTACTCTGATACAGTGTAGAGATGAACGATTGGTCTGTCAGTTTTATGGATATCGATATTGGTACAATTTCCATATACCCGTGAGAGAAGTCAGCTTGTACCCGTGAGAGAATTCAGCTTTTACCTGTGAGAATTGTGACACCGATAGAAAAAGAAGCACAACAACAGAAGGATAATCTGCACCTGCTGTAGGGAGTTACTAGTTGATATATACAGAGAAAATGTTCAAATAATAGGCAAAAAGTAGCTTTATATATGTGCTAAGAATAGACAACCAGTAATGTTATATTATTATTTGCTACAGCCAATGAACATGTAACATGAATGCTGAGAAGTAGTATAAAAGAGGCCTTGTATTATTAAAGTTTGGCGCCCATTGTCCCGAAGCAGCTTGTGTGTGTTTTGTGTTGTGACCATCTCAACAGTGACAATACAGTACTAAAAAATAATAGTAAAAGGCAAATCTTTAATTTGTTTTCATGGAAGGGAAATATCATATTTTAAACAAAGCAGAGGTAACTGCTGAGCAACTTAATTCTGTAAATTCTTATTTTAGGGAAAGTAAATTTATCTAAGCAATCACTTGGCTCAAAGTTTCCCTATGTTCATAGACTGTATTGACTTAAACAACAAGTCAAGTTCAAAATAAGGCATCTGGACCCATGCCCTAGTTTCCTCCTAAAATAACAGGCACGAACTAGAAAAAGTCCAAGATTAAAATGTGCTGAAAGACATGCAAATTGATGTCCATGAAAAACCCTAAGAAAACTTATGCATATACAGACTACTGAAATAAGATATGAAGATTGTTCTAATTTACTTATGAAACATTATAAAGTAGTCTAAAATGAGTGGAAATTGAGATGTCAGTGAGTTTAAGATGCAGCAAAGGAATCAAAAAATTGTTCTCCTTGAAGGCAAATACCAAAAAGGTTTAGTCAGATGCTGAAACGTCACAATTTCTTTGTCAAACATGATACATCAAGAATCATTACACTCCTAGTGCAAAGATTATAAACAAATACATTTTCATGAGAAGTCTTCAGAAATCCTTGGTAAGGACTGTGAATTAATTGGTTGAGAATTCATGTGAATTCAGTCCACAAAAAAGACCTACTTGGTCATCTCCCTTTTGAATATAATGGGAGATTAGCTATGCAACACACTTGGAGACACTGAAGAAAAACGTGTCTTCAGCTGTGAGCGCAAGGCCTTTCATGGAGTATAAAAGCTTTTATGTGAAATTAGAGCAAATATTGAAAAAAAATACCAAAAGAGAAGGTGAATGATATACATGTCCAACTATCTATTGACCTCACTTTTTAGCCATACAGGCGATGACCCGACCAGAAAACATCAGTCAAGAGATGATGGATCGAAACATTTCTCCTTTCTTTGAGGTCTGAGCCTTTTTGTAGAATTGTTTGCATAGTGATAATAATAATAAAAAAAATATTTTATCTAATGTCAGTCAAAATTTTTGTCAAAAATGTTTTTCTCATGCCTTGTGTCCCACTACCCCCATGCATCAATCAGACATTTCCCTCTCTCCATTCTTGAAAATTTATTTCCTTTTGCATGGAAAGTGGAGGTTTTCTTTGTGTTTTGGAATAAGGGTCCCCCAAAGTGTCTGCAGCCCAGATCTTTACGACGGCTGCACCACACGTTCTTGTTACAGAAGGAGGCTGCTGGAACATGGTCTGGGCAGCCATATTTCCATTACTAATAGTAACTCCTGTGTAAGGAATTGTCTGGGCCAACATCTGACGGATAAACAGAGCTGATGGCCACAACTGCCCTCTGAAGTGACCAGGCCTTGGAGACGTGACAAACACCTATCCCCGGCAAGGTTAGTCTTTTCGCATACCTCAAGATAGATTTACTTAAAGGCCCCTGAGGCACATTCTGAAGCAAAAAGCTGGGTATGTAAGGCATTGCAGCCTCTAACTGCTCATTCTGCCCCTTGCTGAAGGTCACAGCCATCATTGAGAAAGCTGACAGAAGAGAATCTGTAGTCATATTTCAACAGTTCTGTTCACAGGCTGGTTGATGAGGGCAAACTCTACAGCTGAGGTATGGATTGACAACTTGAGTGGCTGAGGTATTGACTACTGGGACAAGAAACACCTTAAACCATTGCAGCTAAAACCAGAAATGACTTGACTTCATAAAGTTTAAAGCTATTTTGAAATTTATTATACACTATGCCCCTGAAATTTTCTTATGAAACTAGATTAATGTGAAACTAGGCATTCACACAATGTCAGGTTTCCAAATTAAAAGGATTTCAAGTTTTTAAATTTATCATCTTAACATTGTATTACTATAAAATGGTACTTATAAGAGAAATTGCAGAAAAGAACAAGAAGAATGAGCACAGTTCTTGAAAACACGACCTCTGAAGAAAGGCTAGGATTTGAAGAAAAAAAATGACTGGAAGGGATATAAAATAGCACTCTTTGATATGCAGAAGGTAGTTACAAAGAGGAAAGGAATAATCTGTTCTCTGTGTCAACCTTGGATAGAACAAGAAGTAATGGTCTTAAATTAGAGAAAAGGAAATTTAGATTATGTATTAGGAAAAGATTTTCAACCATAAATCACAGAAAAAGACCATCTAGAGAGACTGTGGAATTATCATTACTGGAGGTTTTTGAGAACAGAATGGGCAGACAACTTTCAAGGCTGAATAAGGTTGAGGGGATCCTGTTCTGGGAACAAATTATAAACTTTTAAAGTTCTTTTTGAGATTTTTTTTTTTTTTGATGCCAGAATATCTAATATATCACATAAACTTAAGCACAAATTAGCTGAAAAAAACAGTCAAACCAGCAGTGAAATAATGTGAAGAATGAAGGACATGCTGACTAACAGTTTGTTGACTAACAGATTATACTGGGAATGATTTCTTGCTACTATTCTATGAAATGAATGACATACTAATGGCTGTAATTTATCCATCTGGGGAACAAACTGAGTGATGTAGAAATTACCAAAGTGCATTCCCTTCTTCTCTGCTTTTGCCTTTTAAGTTATTTTTTAAGCTTTTTAGCATTCATTGGATTGTGATGGTTAACAAAAGGAAATGTCATCTCCAGTCCCCTTTGTGGTCAGGCCTTAAGTCCAAGGAATTTTTAAACTGTATGCAAATACTACCTGAACTGCCCAACGTTTCCTTATGTAGATGAGCAATCTAGCATCTAGCATCTGGGATCTGACCTTTCAATGCTGATGCTACTTAAATAAAATAAGATTGGGAATTCTGTTTTCACTCAGAAACCAGATGTAAGAATGTCAAATAAATTCTGTTTAACATTTTTTCAGATACAGGTGGTCATTAGCCTTGTGAAAATTTACTCTGAAAAAGCTCTTTCTCTGTGAGACTTTTTCAGTTTATAACAATATTATACTGCATACCATATCTGCCAGGTGAAGTGAAGTTTAAGGCATGCCTGTGATCAGCAACAAAAGCTGCCCTTTGCAAGGCATTCCAAGAGGCTATCACTGTGGCAACACTTAATACCGCACATTTCGCTATGAGGTTATAAGGATAACTGAAATACCTTTACCTAATTTAGCTCAAGTATTGTAAAATGTTAATGATTTATTAGAATAATGAACTCCACAAAAGGTCATACCAGGTAAACTCATGACAGCAAACATATTGAAATAGAATTATAGAGTCACAGAAGCATTGAGGTCAGTCCAGCCCCCTTGCTCAAGACAAAGTCAACTAAAGTGGGTAGCTTGGGATTGTGCCCATTTGGGTTTTGAATATCTCTAGGGACTGAAGTTGCACAGCCACTCTGAGTAACTATTCCCACACTGTGTGCTCAGATACACTGTAAAGAGGTTTTCTCTTATGATGTCTAAGTGAGATTTTCTGTATTTCAATTTGTGCCTGTTGCCCCTTTTCCTTTTACAGATTGATACTGATAGGAGTCTGGATCTATCTTCCTTATTCCCCCCATCAGGAAACTCATATTGATAAACTGTGCTTTCCTTTTCCAGGCCGAACAGTCCTAGCTCTATCAAGCTCTCCTTGTATGCCAGATGCTCCAATTCCTTTATAGTCTTCATTGCTATTTGCTGAAGCAATATATCCATACTGCTTTTGTTCCATGGGAAGCCCAGGACTAGAAACATGTCTCTCTGGTGTTGAGCACGTGTCTGTCTCCATGTGTCTCTCCAGTGCTGAGCAGAGAATGATCACATCCTTTGACCTACCATCAATGCTCTGAAAAACACAGACCAGGAATTGCTTCAAGGGTGCCCTGCTGATTCCTCTTGTACTTGTTCTCCACCAAGAGTGCCAGGTTCTTTTCTCCAAAGCAGCTTCTAGTCAGACCCAAGCATCTCCTAGTGCATGGGCTTATTATTGTTCAAGTGCAGGACCTGTCACTCCCCTCTGTAGGTCTTCATGAGGTTCTGGAGAAATCCCTCTGAATGGCAGCACATCCATCTGAGGACAGGATTGGGCAAACCTTGGTAGCCCCTCCACAGAGTCCCAGATCTAAATCCCTGGCAAGCAGGAAACCTCCCTGAGCAGCAGATCAGACTGGCAGCTGGAAGCCTTGGTACCCTGCAGCAGGGTATCACCCACTGCTATCACCCACAGCTTCCTTGGGATGCTGCTGCATGGCTCAAGCTCAGTCAGGCTGGTTGCTCCAATAAAAGGAAAAGCTATCAATTCTCAAGTGATAGGAATTAGTATTTCACCTAGAGTATCCCTTGGTGTATTATGTCTTTCCAGTATATTTTCAGCATATTTTCAGTTACAAGAGGATTTTTTTGTCCCACTTTGCTATTTAAACTGAGTACATTTTAAAAGATAGCACTGGAGAAAAGACATAGATGACTAACACTGTTGCACACCATTTATTTTTTATACAAAAGGAAGAAAAATATTTTTAGTGGTTTGAGATACTTTTGTACTAACTGAAAGGTAGCCTTTTGAATTAGATAAATTTACTTACTTCCTTCTTTCACTATTATGGCTGATATTCTGGGAGCCCTGCATGGTCCTGTTTGGGAAAAAAAGTGAACAGGAGTATATGAGGGCCAAGCAAGGGAAAAGATTATCCAGCCATGTCAAAGGATGGATAATGGATACTCCAGCAATTTTGAAGAACTGTGAAGCTCAAGCATCAGGTGAAGGTAAAATAGAGGGAAATGAAACTAGATTGTCAAATGCTTCAATAAATAAAACCAAAATCATTCATTGTTGTCACACTGAAGTTCTCTGTGAGTCTAGTTCCAGCTCTATTAAAAAGATCAGTAGGATTTGTGTGTCTTCAAAACTCTCCCTTGGCTTGCCAGAGCGAAGCCACACCGAGTTTCCAAGTGTCATTTTGATATTCAAAACCCCCATGCAGATGCTGCAAATCTACAAAACAGATCTACCAAAAACATGTCTATACTGAGTGTGTATTTTCGGGTACTACCTAACTTCTAGGTCTGCCTAAAACCGGTCACCATAGTTTTGTCCCCTGCTGTGTTCTCAAAGAATACTGCTTCCATAATAGTAATTTGACAACTACCTGGAAAGCAGGCAATAAAAGTTAAAATCTCTTCAAGCTACTCAGAGTTGAGTTTGGGTTTTTGTTTGTTTGTTTGTGGTTTTTTTTTGTTTTTTTTTTGCTTGTTTGTTTGAAAACAACCACAACACAAAAAACCAAACATAAAACACTGTTATGGGTTCGACAAATGATTTTTTTTTGCCCCATCTAGCAGAGAGACCTGTGTGGGTGGGGAGGGGTTGCCCGGGAACTAATGGGCACTTAAGGACACTTAAGGACACAGAAAGTTGCCTGCCCACCCACATGCCACGATAATCACCAGAATGGGCGATACTTAAGGACAAAGAAAATTGCCTGCACATCCACATGCCACGATAATTTCCCAGCCAGAGAAACAAGAGTTGGGAGTGTTGGCCAGGGTTCAGGTTCCCAGAAGCTGCAGCTTATCATCGAGAGAGGGGAAAAGACTTACGAGACTTTAGTGGGAGGGGGCGGAGGCTGGGCTTGGGCTCTTCTCAGCTCGGCATTGGGTGAAGACGTCGTACATGCAGTGAGTGTCAGTTTTGCTCCGAGAGCACTGCTGCACTGTGACATCTCCGCGAGGGTCCCGCCACAGCACAGGGTACAAAGTTATGCTGGAACTGTCACTGCCTGGAGCTGCTCGCCTCTGCCATCTCTGTCACCAGCCTGGGTTCTGCTCCACATGGGTCGGCTCCGGGGTCTGCTCGTCTCTGCTGTTCCTGCCTTCTGCTGGCCCCTCAGTGGGTGATACCGAGGTCCATCGCTCCCCAGTCAACCCTGCCTGCCTGTGCTGCTTGCTGCCTGCTGCCGAGGTTGGTGCTGAGCCGGGCTGCTGCCCCGTGGGTTTGCACCGGGAGCGATCTCCCCTCTGCCTCTCCCCCTCGCTGGAGCTGCCATCACCACATGAAGAGGTCGCTGCGCTCGCGCCACAGCGCCCCCTGCAACTGCCGGGGAGTCACCGCAGCCTCTCTGCCCCAACGGAGAATTGCCCAACAAAGGACAAAGGACTGTGACTGGGTTTGTCTGTTCTCTTATTGTTGCTGTTTAACTGTCTTGTTAGATATATATAGATATATAATCCTAGTAAAGAACTGTTATTCTTTTTTCCCACATCTTTGCCTGAGAGCCCTGTAATTTCAAGGGTATAGTAATTTGGAGGGAGGGGGGCCATCCTCTCCATCCCAGGACTGTTTCCCGCCCTCCTTGGCATACACCTGTCTTTCAGACCAGGACAAACCCAAACCAGAGTGGCTTGTATTTTTATTATCACAGTCCAGATATCTCATTAGAGAGGTCTGTTTCAGAGATGAGCTGAGAACACATGCAATTGCTGGACCCTGCAGCAGCAGGAGTTGCTGCAGACTCTGCTTGGGGAAACAAAGGGCAAACAGGAGAGCCAGCTTTGGAATTTGGATGACTGATATGGTCAGTCATGGATTTGGATGGCTGACTGACTCAGCCTAAGGACATAGTGCCAGAGGCATTTTCAGCTGATGATTTTGAACAGGAAGACAAGTGTCTCTCTTCAATCTAAGTTGCCCTTTTCCTCCCACAGTCCATGCAATTTCTGGATAATTTAAGCAACTTCCCACTCAGATCCTCTGTAAGCTAATGAAAGGTTTTCTCTCTACCATCTGCATAGTAGACGAAGATGGAAATCCGATGGAAGAATCCCTCTGAATGTCAAGTTGTGTACAGAGTCTGCATTGTAATGCTTATCTGAGTGATGCACAGACATTTCTGACCTTCAGGGCTGTTGTATTTACCACCTTTTGTGTTCTTTTCACCTGCATGCCTAAATACTTTCTATGTAAAAATTTGTCCCTTGCCTTCCTCTCCCCTCATCATCACTATACATTTTGATGTCAATATCAGATGCCTATGCAGGTGTCATGATTTTCGGTTTCCCTTTAGTGGCAGTGAAAGTGCAAGTGGTTTCTGTAACCAGTACCCACAGTTGCTTTTCCTGGAAACACCTGTGGGCAGGTATGGGCAAGTGTAAAACTGCCCAAGGGTGAACAGGAGATGGACTATCAACTTCTAGTCCTGAGAAAATTTTCTACATAGCACATTCAGCTTTAGAGCACCATTTGGACTTATTGCAGTATAAACAATAAATATAAAAACAAAGAAAAAATTATATAGATTAAATGGACCAACATTACTTTGGTGTGAAATACAGTGAACAATCTGTACAACTAATTGAATTACTATGGTAATATCTCATTGCTCCTAATAGTATCTTAGCATTATCTTTCTTTTTTTCAGATGTCTGTAATTCAGACTCTGTAATGTTCTCTAAACATAAGGAAAAATTCTCATGTGAATTATTTTTTTGCCTGAAAAGCAACTGTCATATGTAGCCCTGCATTTTGCTGTTCTTTACTTGTGCAGTGTTTTAAGTTCTGTGAATAGTTTCCCATGCACTCTTCTGTAAACATAGCTCTTGTTTATTGTAACCGGCCTGATGTTTTGAATTCCTGTAGTCTGTATGATAGACAATCTGTTGACCAGTGGACAGTAGGAAGTGGTATTCTCTTCCTCCAATCCTCGCTGGTTTCTGAAAACTTATAAATAAAGGCTGAGGGCAGAGGTGGGCCCCCTTCCTTTCCTCCATTCTTCCTTGGCCTCTGCCCTGGCTGGTGGACCCGAATAACTGCATCTCGCGTGTTTATTTCGTGTCCAAGAGCAACAGTCATACATAAGCAATCATCTAAAAAGATCACAAGGAACTTAGTGTAAGGATTTAGTGTGTCGATATGGCAGCACAATGACATGATAGATTGTAATGGTTCTCTGGTAAATAATGCAGATTAAAACTAGATTTTAAAAACAATGTGTCTGTGTCAGTTCACTAAGTGTTTAAAATTATCTCATCTCTCATTTAGTTCCATCAAATATATTTTTCTTCCTTTGAATTCAGCATTCAGAGGTAGGGAAATCCAGAATTATTTCACAGTAAAATAACATTAGAAGCTTTCATTAAAGTGACATCAATCTATTTATACCTTTCCTTTGTGGTGGCCAGCCAGGTACCCAGGTCTGGCATAAAGTAGACTATTCTAAGTGATAGATGTCTAGTGAAGATAAAGGACATGCAGAATTTTGGCACAGTAATAACTTCAGTCTTCTAACACACAATAATTTCTAGCATGCAGTATGGTGCTATGGATACATATATGTGTGTGCAAATATGCCTAAGTTTTCATTTATTTATCTATACATATACAAATCATACATGAACATAAAGGCACACTCATGCATCTAAGGTCTATGTATGAACAGCACAAGCCAGGGGTTGAATATTTTCAAATAGGTTCCCTGTGAAAGAAATCAGGACAAATTTTCATGTGTTGAAATATAGCATGGGTACACTGCCCTCTGTTTATACAGAGAATTTGTCTTTTTAAAAGGAGAATGCAAAAATCTTGATGTGAGTATATCAGGGACTGAATTTTCTTTTCCATTTTTCTTAGCTTTTAATATTTTGTGTTTTTTCTTTTTCTTCCAAGACAGAAGAAAATCCACAACAAATAATTCTATTTCCTGATTATGCAGTGATTGTGTTTCCTGTTATTCCACTCTTTACATCCATTTACTATTTTTTTATTTTCCCAGTTTGTGATTCGCTCCTCTTTCATATAGCACAGCTGGCACCAGCCCAAGAGAAACCACTGCCTGGCCTGCTAACTAGCACATAGCTTTTGTTTAGGTTGAGATTTGCTGTCAGTTTGGCCTGTTAATTTATCCTTGAGGTTTGCTTCTCTCACGCAATTCCTTCTTCTCAACAGACACAATAAAATTGAGAGAGGCATTGAGTTTCATGTCTCATACCAAACTCAGCAAACCATCAGTATGAGAAAAGAGGCAGCTGTGCATAGATCTCTGGATTTCTTTTCATACCTGTAAATGTTCTCTTCTTTCAAAAAAAAAAAAATAAATTTAAGAGCTTATGGTTAGTTCCAAAGCAGAATGAAATTTGTATTACCATAGAACCACAGAATAATTTTGTTTGGAAGGGACTGTCATGTCCCCTGAAATAAAAGCTGTGAGGGTTGAAGAATTGAGAGACCCTGATAATGGAAAAATATGCTGGTGGGATAATTCTACCTAGGTATTATAAAACAAGAGTTGTCCTGTATGCTTTCTGAAATACTGTGAGAAATTGGCTCGTCTGATTGGTCCATGGTTCTCTCCACCCTCCCTCCTTAGTAATTGGTTGTGGTAGTTTCTCCCCGCCTTCTTCCCCTCCCCTAAGCCCCGTGGTGATTGGTTACTGGTCCCCCGAGCGCGCGGTTTAAAAACCTGGTATCTTCCTTGTTTTCGCTCTCTTTCGCCTCCTGTCCCCTTCATAGCTGGATGGAATAAACTCCCTGGACTGTGGAATGCACTGTGTGAGAGCCTTCCTGCCTCTTTCTTTCTGGACTTGTGTCTGGGCATCCAGGATGTGAGTATTTCTCTGTGCTAGCAACTGCACAGGCGATATCCCTCGTTGGTTAGGTGAATTTCACCCCCAGAACGGCTTCTTCTCAAAGGAGGTTCTGGGAATAAACCACAAAGGGAATCTGCTCAGGAGAAACTCCCCGGTAAAGCCATTAAGGGACCTTAAAGATCATCTATTTCCAACCTCCTGCTGTTGGGGAGGGACATCTTCCGCTAGACCAGGTTATTCAGAATGCTATCCAGCCTGGATCCTCATGGAACGTGTTGGAAAGAGTTGCAGAAATCTTGGCTAAAAAACAGCTGTGAAAATAGAGCCTGTGCACAGGTTTTTAGAAGTCACCCAAGAAAGACTTAATTGCATGTCAACCGTGTTTTCAGGCATTGAGATTCAGACTTGGGGCTGTGTTTGAGGGGTTATGGCTCATTTTGAAGCAGCTGGAGCACTCACAGCTGGTTTATGAAACACCTGCTAAAGATGAATCCTGAAATGAGTGTTAATATCTGCATTAGAAACCTCCAGTTCTTCTGCCAGCTCCACTTCTCCCAGAAACTACATACACATCCTTAGCTCCTCAGCCCACTGCCGTTCTACTGAATCCTGCTTCTCATTGCCAGTCTAGCAACACAATCCTGATACACAAAGACTCCAGGCAGAAAGATCTCAGGAAACCTCTTTATGATCAAAGTGCATTTTCCTTTCCTTTCCTTTCCTTTCCTTTCCTTTCCTTTCCTTTCCTTTCCTTTCCTTCCAAAAAATAAAGCCATAAATCTTAAAACTCCTTCTTAAAGAAATGGAATTTGGAAAATCCTAGAAATCATAGGAGTTGAGAAGGATAATATACATCTAAAGAACTCAGATTCATATTATCGAAGAATCTTTGCATGCAGAATTTTATTTTAAACATAGGTAAGAAAAGTGTGTGCATGTGTATGAGTTTACAAGGAAAATATCCCAAAATAAGTTGCAGAAGAGTGAATATCTTGATATTTTTCTTATTGTATTTGATGCCATTGAGAGACCTTTTTTATTGATGATCTTTCACACCAAAAAAAAGCTTTATGGTTAAATAAGAAAAGCAATATAAATTATTATAAAATTACACAAGAAAAATTTGAATGGTGTACTCTGAACTTGTCAGATATTGTCAAGCTCTCAGGTGAAATATATGTTTGACAGGTTATCCATCAAACTGGATTATATATGAAGGAGGTTTGAATGAAGGCTATTCAAAATACCACAATAGATTTTTTTCTATTAATAAAATGATGCAAAAGGAGAGAGCAATTACAGAGTAATTTTTAAATTAAAAGTTGCCTTTTTATTTTCAATAGACTTTTATAAAATGAATCATAATAATATGTATATGAAAATAGTCTTTCTTTATAATTTTTTATTACCATGAAACCACATAGAATAATATATTCAACATTACAGGTAACAGAGATTGAGCTGAATTTGAAAATTTACTAAGAAAACTGAATCAGAAAACTTAAATGGAAGAGAAAGTATTAATCAATGTGTAAAAGTCAGGCAATATTTTTTTCTGAGGACTCTCATCAAAGTTTAAAAGCGTATGTATATACAGACAAAAACCCATTGATAAAAAGTAATGTTTTTTCTTATTTTCTGTCACTTTGCTGAGACAATTGCAGTGACAATCTAGTGGGACAC
Source organism: Ptilonorhynchus violaceus (assembly GCA_013397565.1). Classification (NCBI taxonomy): domain Eukaryota; kingdom Metazoa; phylum Chordata; class Aves; order Passeriformes; family Ptilonorhynchidae; genus Ptilonorhynchus; species Ptilonorhynchus violaceus. The sequence continues at coordinate 101,168 of VZRJ01006982.1, forward strand.
AATAAGGATAAGACTTATTAGATTAGATAATGATCAAAATAGAATTATGAAAGTATATCTATCAGGGCATTAGTTGGCATCCACTTCACTGTGGTTAGCTCCATCTGCAATGATTGATGCTGGGGTTTTTGCACCTTGCTCTGGGGACCAGTCACTGACCAGAGACAAAGGCAAGATCCTGGGTGTCCTACTATCTAACTGGCATGCACCAAAATGACAATTTACTGTCTCTGAACACCAATGAACAGGGAAGAACATGACTGTGATGTGTAGGAAAAAGCATGAATAGACTATAGGCACTTAAAATACTAGCCAGTGTGCAGAACTGATATGTACAGCTAGGTAGAGCGTTCTAATCTGATCCTGCTACCAGCTAAAGGCTGTTGCTCATTCAAGTGCATTTGAGAAATACATTTAGAAAAAACTGAGAGCAGAAGCATACATGAAGTTACATACTGAACAGGTTTAGAAGGTTCCCATAAAATATTAATTCCTGCATCCAACAGTTCAGCCTCACATGACACGTAGTTAGCACACTGTTCTCTCTTGCAGAAGCTAATCTACTCACCTGTCTAGATCATGCTTAACAACACATCTTCTTCTGTAGCCTGCTGTTAATCCTGTTCTTTTCTCACTGCATCTTTTCACACTTTTGCAAAACTGACCTGTTCAAACATCTTTTTCCAGCAGGAAAAGTCTTGTTATGGTCCCTACTGTCATAAATTTAATCAAATAATTTTGACTCCATTTTTCTGGTGGCCAAATACCTTCCTGATCTTATAAGATTTCACCTTCTGAATAATTCTTGAAAAAATACTTGACATGTGCTAAAATGAATACATGTTTCTTTAAAAAGGGAATGCCCATATTGACAGAGGCAAAGAGATTAAAGCAGGTAACTGTACACTCTTTTGAGTACTGTTATGTAGGAGTGTCTTTGCATTAATCAGTTCACAAAGTTTAGTTAAAGGCTAGTGGACTCAATTAAAAATAGATAAATAAAACCTTTTGGACAGATTTTTCAACAATAGCTTTTTAGTCAGAGAATGACAATTCGCAATGGGTGACCTTAATCACCTGACAGTGATGTACTGTATCATGTTTAGTTGTTTACTTATCTGTTTCTGAAACTGATGGATCAGATACAGGAGCTTGTTTATCATGTTCAACTCCTTGTCTATTTGATTCAGTAAAAGTTTTATCAGATTTAACATGCTATGTATTTATCAGGTGATATGTGCACTTAATGTGCAATGCAATGATAACGATAGTGCTGTAAGGGCAGGAAATCTGTCACTGTTTCCATTATAAATCCCATTTACCAGGGTTTATCACTGAGCCACAGCTCACTGTCAGCTTAGATGCACTTTTTAAAATAAAATTATATTTATATTGGTATGACTATTTGGTGTTGTAAGAGCTGGTCTGAGGCATGCCTATTGTTTTAGAGGCTTTGCACTTAATACAGAAAAAATTACTTCCAAAGGCAAAGAGAAGTGTTTTGTTCCACACTTTTATGCACAGAACTCATATTATCATTGATGGGTGTTATGTCTATTTCTCATTTGATAGAACTCAGTATCTTCACTAATGGGCAAGACAGCTCTCTTAGCTTAAACATAAATGAAAAAAAAGCTTTTGAGATATATCATGCTTCTAGAATAACCTGAGGCTTGAATAATAATAAAAGAAGTTATGCTGTATTTAAATTAGGTGAATAGGTTCTTTCCACCAAAATCTCTGCTAATGTAATGATGGTATCCTTCTGCTTGGGAGATGGCTGTTGGGTAATTCTTACACTGAAGGAGAAGTGCTTTTGTCTGTTACCATGCATTCCCACATGGCACATGGCTGCTTGTGGGTGCTTTCTTCAGCTTCTTCAAGAAGTTACTGTTCTCACATATTTGAACCCTGCTCTCCTAGAGACATAGATTTCTGCAGAAGCTGTTTCCTAGAGCAGGCTCTGGCTAACAGGTGTCAAAGGACATCAGAGCCTGAGGTGTGAGTCCATGTGAGACTGATCAATATACCCAGGCTCATGCAGAAGCAGGTGCATCCTCGACTCACACCAGCAAGCCGTATTGATGAGGGAACATTTTCATCTGTAAGTCAACTATGGTTTTTATACAAATATATTTATATAAGGGGATTCAAAGTGATATATACGCCTTGAAGGGATTGAAAGAACATATTATATGTATATATATATATACATATATATATATGTGAAATGTTACAATATTCCCAAATCTCCCTGCATGAAATGTCAGCCTAAACTGTCGTGGTTCAACCCCAGCTGGGAATTAGCCCCACACAGCTGCTCGCTCACTCTCCCCGGGTGGGATGGGGGACAGGATCGGAAGAGTATAAGTGAGAAAACTTGGGGGTTGGGATAAAGATTAAAGATCTAAAAATAAAAATTAAAGTTAATAGGTAAAGCAAAAGCCATACGCACTATCAAAACAAAACAAAGAATCCATTCAGCTCTTCCCTCGGGTAGGCAGGTATTCAGCCATCCCCATGGAAAGCAGGACTCTATCACATTTAAGGGTTACTTGGGAAGACAATGCCATCACTCTGAAAGTCATCGTGTCTTGTTGTCATTTCCCCCCCTCCCCTTCTTTTCTCTTTGCCCAGCTTTATATTCTGAGCGTATGGTTGGCAAGCTCACAGGTTTGTAGCAGGATGCTCTGCCTGTAATGGGGAAATCAACTCAAAAAATTCCCTATTTGCAAACCTACAAGTGGTAACAGAAGAAGGGGGCATCATGTTGCTTTTGGTGTTGAACAATGCTGAAACCAGTCTGACTCATCAATCACAAAGATAACCATTCTGACACTGGTACAATACCTGCATAATGGAATGAACAACTGATACTGCTTATAACTTATCCAAAGCTGCTGAGCTGACACAGCAGGCCTGGAGACATATGACTCACAGTCACTTTACAGTCAAGTATAAAAGCGCAGTCCTAAATTTTAATGGCAGGATCTTCTGACATATCCCCTTCTTGAAGTGCATGTATGGAGATTCTTTCCTTGAGTAGGGACATCCCTCAAGGTTAGTCCTCTTACTCCTTGAGGCTGAAAGAAAGATTTGCCCCTGGTCATTGTCATGGGTGAGTAGCATCAATCTCTACTTAATAATCAATTTCCTAGCTTTAATACAATTAAAGCTTAATTATATTGTTTTATATAATATAATTGCTTTGATATTGCTTCAAAATAGTGGACTATATTATAATAGTTGTTACAGCTCCTATACTGTGTAGTAAATAAGTCTGATTAAGATCTTTTTGTCTGATCATTATCATAACAAATTATACATTTTTATATAAATGTATCAGGTTTGCCATCCTTAATCGTACAGGACAAGGTTGCAAAAAGGTCCAATTACACCTGTATAACCCTTTAGATATAAACAGTTGACAAAGTCTCTGAGAAGGCATTTAGAAAGCAAGTGGGTCCTTTCTGTACTTTGTGAGTCAGCAGGAGTGCTGGAAATTATATAACTTTCCTAACTAATTTTTAATTAGTTGCTTTAATTAAATGTAAGCAGTATCCACTTTTAGCCAGCGCTTTTTTAAGTTTCTGCATAAACCTTATTGTTACTTTGATCATCAAATCATCAAACCCCTAAATTTGTTAAAACTCACCCTGACAAGCTTCAATAAACAAAGGCAACAGCGTTTGAAGATTGGGCATCTGGGATCTTAAACTTACGACTCTTCAAGGCTGTTGGAGTACCCAGAAGATACAGAGGAGATTAAGGCCTGGAAAGTTGGAGAGTCCACATCTGAGAAAAAGATAACAAAAGGACTACAGGATGTGGACCAAATTAGCATAAAGAGCTAGAGATCAATAACCAATAGAGAATAGAACACTAGTTAATGAAAAGGATTATGTAACTTAGAACCAATGAACATTAATTTCTTTGTTTGCTAAAAATGCATAAATAAGTGAAAAGGTTTTGTATCAGTGTCTGTGTGGAGGCTGGAACTTTGTCAGCGACTCACACACCTCTTGGCCACGAATAAAGTAATGCCTTACTCGCTAATATTAGAAAGACAGTGCTANCAAAGGACATCAGAGCCTGAGGTGTGAGTCCATGTGAGACTGATCAATATACCCAGGCTCATGTAGAAGCAGGTGCATCCTCGACTCACACCAGCAAGCCGTATTGATGAGGGAACATTTTCATCTGTAAGTCAACTATGGTTTTTATACAAATATATTTATATAAGGGGATTCAAAGTGATATATACGCCTTGAAGGGATTGAAAGAACATATTATATGTATATATATATACATATATATATATGTGAAATGTTGCAATATTCCCAAATCTCCCTGCATGAAATGTCAGCCTAAACTGTCGTGGTTCAACCCCAGCTGGGAATTAGCCCCACACAGCTGCTCGCTCACTCTCCCCGGGTGGGATGGGGGACAGGATCGGAAGAGTATAAGTGAGAAAACTTGGGGGTTGGGATAAAGATTAAAGATCTAAAAATAAAAATTAAAGTTAATAGGTAAAGCAAAAGCCATACGCACTATCAAAACAAAACAAAGAATCCATTCAGCTCTTCCCTCGGGTAGGCAGGTATTCAGCCATCCCCATGGAAAGCAGGACTCTATCACATTTAAGGGTTACTTGGGAAGACAATGCCATCACTCTGAAAGTCATCGTGTCTTGTTGTCATTTCCCCCCCTCCCCTTCTTTTCTCTTTGCCCAGCTTTATATTCTGAGCGTATGGTTGGCAAGCTCACAGGTTTGTAGCAGGATGCTCTGCCTGGAATGGGGAAATCAACTCAAAAAATTCCCTATTTGCAAACCTACAAGTGGTAACAGAAGAAGGGGGCATCATGTTGCTTTTGGTGTTGAACAATGCTGAAACCAGTCTGACTCATCAATCACAAAGATAACCATTCTGACACTGGTACAATACCTGCATAATGGAATGAACAACTGATACTGCTTATAACTTATCCAAAGCTGCTGAGCTGACACAGCAGGCCTGGAGACATATGACTCACAGTCACTTTACAGTCAAGTATAAAAGCGCAGTCCTAAATTTTAATGGCAGGATCTTCTGACATATCCCCTTCTTGAAGTGCATGTATGGAGATTCTTTCCTTGAGTAGGGACATCCCTCAAGGTTAGTCCTCTTACTCCTTGAGGCTGAAAGAAAGATTTGCCCCTGGTCATTGTCATGGGTGAGTAGCATCAATCTCTACTTAATAATCAATTTCCTAGCTTTAATACAATTAAAGCTTAATTATATTGTTTTATATAATATAATTGCTTTGATATTGCTTCAAAATAGTGGACTATATTATAATAGTTGTTACAGCTCCTATACTGTGTAGTAAATAAGTCTGATTAAGATCTTTTTGTCTGATCATTATCATAACAAATTATACATTTTTATATAAATGTATCAGGTTTGCCATCCTTAATCGTACAGGACAAGGTTGCAAAAAGGTCCAATTACACCTGTATAACCCTTTAGATATAAACAGTTGACAAAGTCTCTGAGAAGGCATTTAGAAAGCAAGTGGGTCCTTTCTGTACTTTGTGAGTCAGCAGGAGTGCTGGAAATTATATAACTTTCCTAACTAATTTTTAATTAGTTGCTTTAATTAAATGTAAGCAGTATCCACTTTTAGCCAGCGCTTTTTTAAGTTTCTGCATAAACCTTATTGTTACTTTGATCATCAAATCATCAAACCCCTAAATTTGTTAAAACTCACCCTGACAAGCTTCAATAAACAAAGGCAACAGCGTTTGAAGATTGGGCATCTGGGATCTTAAACTTACGACTCTTCAAGGCTGTTGGAGTACCCAGAAGATACAGAGGAGATTAAGGCCTGGAAAGTTGGAGAGTCCACATCTGAGAAAAAGATAACAAAAGGACTACAGGATGTGGACCAAATTAGCATAAAGAGCTAGAGATCAATAACCAATAGAGAATAGAACACTAGTTAATGAAAAGGATTATGTAACTTAGAACCAATGAACATTAATTTCTTTGTTTGCTAAAAATGCATAAATAAGTGAAAAGGTTTTGTATCAGTGTCTGTGTGGAGGCTGGAACTTTGTCAGCGACTCACACACCTCTTGGCCACGAATAAAGTAACGCCTTACTCGCTAATATTAGAAAGACAGTGCTAGGGAGTCTTATTTATCCTGATGATTTAGGAGGGCTTCTCTAGTAATCTTTGTCTGAAGCTCCCACTCTGCCTAGCAACAATGGTCAGCTTTATATGCTGCTATATGGTCTTGGATCATTTGGGGTCAGGTGTCCTGGCTGTGTTCCCTGCCACTCCTTGTGCACCCCAAGTCTCCTTGCTGGTGGGGTGAGGAGGAGAATATGCCTTGACTGGGTAAACACTGTTCAGCAATAAAAGAAGCATTTCTGAGTTATCAACACTGTTTCCAGCAGAAATCCAAAGCATAGCCCCATACCAACTGCTCTGAAGAAAATTATCTCCATCTCAGTCAAAACCAGCACATTTGCAAGGCAGTACCATTCACGAATGGAAAGATTATTGTTGCAACCTGCCAAGTGTTTTTTTAAAATAGATGTATAAGTTGATAAACATTTTAGTTCATGGACTGGGTTTCCAACTTATAAAAGATATCTGGCATTGTAGACTAGGTGTTTCCTTAATTCAGGGGTATTTATAGTCCGGACTCATTGCATCAACCAGACCTTTTGTATTTTACTTTATCTCAGATTCTCAGAGGTAAAAGTCATGTTGGCATCAACCTTCCATCTATGCTAGGCATCCATGAGGTTTTGAAGTTTGGCTGGGGTAATCTGTAACCTTTGCAGTGCATGTTTGTATCACCATAGTCACAAATCTGTGCACATTAAGTTGTGAAGAGTCAGCTGTCTTACGTACAACTGAGGTTTCTAACATGATAACCTTGAATTTTATGCTTACAAGAATATTGTGAGGAAGTAACTTTAAGGGTTTTGTGTTTTCCCACTGTGAAAAGGAGATTTGTAAGTTCAAACAGATGACAACATACTGTCTTCAATGAAGTGAGAATAGATGCTCATCAAACTGCCTCTTTTATAGACTAAGTTAAAAAGTGTGCATATTTTAACCTGTTTACCGATCTATATAGTGTCAACATTTGTAAAATGAGTTGTGCTTTTAAAGACACTTCTTCGTCAGATATAAAGGGATATTTTCCTTTAAACTTCAGTGGGACCAGAATTTAAGCCTAAGAGACTTGTCCACATTCAGAAACAAAGTAAGTGGTATTTAGTGCAAGTCTTGTTCTAACAACTTTATCACAAAACCACCCTTGTGAAATCTTTCTGTTTAGTTCTCCTTCACCCTGTGCCATGGTACAGTTTATGTCTGTAAATCTTCCCCTTGTAATATGTCAGCCTTACTGGCAAAGTGTGAATTGCTATACAAACTTCACTGCAGTGAAGAATCAGGCCACATAAGTGAAAACTATTGCTGCCTTTTAATTTGTTTTCTCTAAGTGGAGGGCTTTGCCACAATGTCAATGCTCTGATGAAAGCTTTTTTTAGCTGTTAATGTTCATGCCATTTCACACAATGTTCTAAATATTTATTGTGAGCAAAACATCTCTTCAGCATTCTCAACAGGTATTCACAACCAGCATCCATATAGTATTTTCAATATTTTATGTTAATATTTGAGTTAGTGTTATAATGTCAGCAGGAGCTCTGAGGCTGGTATGATGGAAATCGAAAACTGCTGTCAACACTGCATTCCTGCTCTCTCTTCAATAGTTCATGACAAATGTCAATGCTAATCTCACCCTACTGATACGAAAAATGCCCCCAAAACAAACTGTAATGCAGAAGCCATTTGAAAACAAAAATAAAATGTTAGAAGTCTTGAGTATTTAAATTGGAAGCAGAAGTGCATACTCATGAATAATGTCATTTCAAAAGAAGGTAGAGTACCTTATGCCTGCATAGTCATTGGATGCCAGAAGAGAAACTAATAAACAAAAAAATATGTTTCTGGTGCTGGTTTAATGAGTTATTAGTTGGAACATTGTGAAAATATTTTTCATTAAATGGAAAATGTGATTGGAATGAAAATCAGAGTCCTTGCTCTGGGGAAAAAAAAAAAAGAGTGCTAAGTCAGTGCAAAAGCTTTGCTTCTTTGTGATAGGAAATGCATTCTTTAAAAAAGGAATATAAAGGGGAGGTTTTTTGCTATCTTCACAAGAATCCAGTTACCAGATGGGAAACACAGTGCTTTGATGGATTCAGTCTTCTTTGCTGAAAATGTTAAACTTGCATTTTTCTAAAGCTATCTGCATCTTTTCAGGTATAAATAAACCAGACTAGAGTCAGTGCTCCATCATTGTACTCTGTGCTTGACTCTTGAGAGCAGGTATAGCAGAGTAAGACCAGAGTGAAAAGACCATGGAATAGCTTAATAACAACTTTTCCCCACTTTTCTGAGTTGCAGTACTCTAGTACTTGGGGCAGTTGGCCTATCTGCTTCCCTAGAGCTGCTGTGGCACATGCCACAGCATGGGTACTACAGGACCCATTCGCTAGGGGCCATACTCAGAGGCCAGATAACACAGACCAGTTGGCTACAACTCTGTGAGTTGGTTAGACCTCAACATCCTCTGTTAAATTCTCAGTTTCCTCTGACTATTGGCTCCTTGCTGTCATCAAGTATTCCTCTCAAAGGCTTAAATTTCCTTGAATTCAGTCTGCAGAGCATGATTTTTTTCCTTTAAAAGAAATCTGATACATCTGCTAGCTTCTAAATCCATTAGTATTGATGCCTAAAATTGGGAGTACCTGAAACAGAGACTGAACAAAGTTAGTGAATAAAGGTATGAATTTATTGAAGGCCTTCGGGTGGTACACCTCTGGTACAGAGCCTTGCCGATGCTAGGCTAGACCAAGATGGACCCTGATCACGAGTTTTCCCCCCAGATATAGGTTTGGTACATTTTCTTATCAGAAGTTAGTTGTCCAATTACAGTTTCAGGTAATGAGGTAATATTCCCCCATTCACCCCCTCCCAATTCACTTTTGTTTATACTTAGGCCTAGGATAGTGACCTTGTTTTCCAGGCCTAAGAGGAATGTTTTGTCTAACAAGAATGTGAAGCACATAATATGGAGTTCAGAATTACACCTTAGTGCAGTGCAAGGTTAGAAAAATCTAAAAGCTAATCCTTAAGGCATCAGTATGCCCATTTCTACTGTGCCACCCACACACACTTCCTTTTCGAGTCCTGTGCATGTGGGTAAGTGTCACATCTCTCTAGTTCCTTCTGGGGTAGTTGAATCGCACTCCTTCATTTTGGTGTCATGATATCACATTAGAACTAGAAATTATTTGATGCAGGGCATTGTCTCTAAGAATTGCTAAGCACTGGTATTTGTGCATTTTGCGGAAATAGGAGATTAATTTGTGTGCTACAGTTTCACCTCAATAAATACTTTTTGTACCGTTATCTCTTCGTGTTAAGAAACCAGCCTGTACTTGTAGACACAATAATATATATTTCATTTACTCTGTTTGACATGGTTCATAGTATGAATAATGCTAAACTTCATAAAAGGAGGATGTAAGAGCTATTTGTTTGTAAGGATCAGCATGTAGAAAAAAATCATGAATTATTTGTTAGGAACAACATTTGCTTGAGAGATATCCATTCAAGGTTCATAATTTTCCTGCAGGCTAAAAATAAAAAGGAAAGTCTTAGCTGACATTTTGCAGTTGAGAGTCACAGTTGTTTAGCTCCAGTTAAATGAGAATGTCATAAAGAACTTGAACTCATATAGTGTATTGAATGGGATCTAATCCATTAGTGATAATGGATTTTGTATCTGGGAAACTAGATGTTTATCAGCTCTTTTATAAACAGTAAGGAATTAAGCCTAATACCACCTCTGAGGTAGATAAGTATTAATAGCCCCTCTTTCTGAGTGGAAATTGAAAGGCTTGGAGAGGTGAAGTGATTTGCCTGAGGCCATACTTTAAACAGCAGTAGAATCCAGCCTTATTAACTCAAAGAGCCTTTTAACTGCTCCTTATTGCAAAAGCAGTTTAAATGAACGACTTCAGTTCTTGCACTTATGAAAAAGTAGCTAAATTTTATTTCTACCCTGTAACTAACACAGAAAGATAGAACAGGTTACCTGTTCTTTTATTAAAATATAACAGAAACAGTAATATTATTAATAATAATAGAAAAGTAGTGGCTATATAGAGTTATAATGAAAATTTTAGATAAAATCTATCCCATTCAAGTATGGATTCACATAAAATTCCCACCAGAAATGATTCTACAGTCAAGTACACAGATTAACATTAATCTGACTTGATCCAGCATAAAATAGTTTGCCTATTTTTTTAATCAGCACAAACAATGTAGCATTTTAGTATAGGCATGTGGCTGTAGTTTAATGGGAAATGTTGAAAAGATCTGATGATTTCATTTTTGGAGTGGTGTAAAGGAACACAGAAACCACCAGAACTCCCTGGTCATTGTCATTTTTTTCTGCTGGGTAACTGCTTATTCCTCTGAGGAGACATGAACACTCCCCTTGACAACTGTGCCCACTGAGCTGCAATTTGCATTAATTTGCATTCACTGGAAGCATACTCCAGTGCTGGTGTCTGGCATTTATTATTGATGTAAATACATTCCAGGGAATAGTCTTGGCATTTTTGCCAAGTCTTTCTCTTGGGGACTGGGATGCTTTTTTTTAAATAAAACTTTAAGGATTCTAAACATCTTTTTTCTGGCAAACTTTTGGCTATTATTTTCATGGTTTATGACATGATGTTTAAGGTCAGGATTGTCATTATCACAAACAAATATGACCGTGCAGCTGGATTTCTCAGCCTCTATCCTATTTTCTTTTTGTTGTTGTTGTTTGTTTGTTTATTTTCTTCTTTAAGATTAGCTTATGCAGGTGTAATATGAGTACATTTTTCTATTTATCCACATGTCAGGGCATCAGACAGCCTAGGAGAGATTCTGGGAGTCACTAGATGGCTTTCCTGTGTCTGTCTGAACTCCCAGCAGTGTCAGTTTTACTGTTCACACATTGTACAGTTAGTTCACACACACTGAATTCTGCACAGGCCAAAGGCACTGGATCTCTTATGTATGCAATACAGGTACAGGGTTTTTTTTCTCCAGGGAATACTGGATGGATATAAGGTAGTGTAGAGTCACTGCTTCCATATCTGGAATTTGCAGCTGGCATTTAATTATTTAGTATATAATTCAAGGCTTTGAACTTCATTTGGTTGTCACCTTGTAAGTGATTGTTCTCTTACGACAATTGTCATAGAACAGTTTGTAAGACTCATCTGGCTGGGGAACAATAACTTTTCTGTTGCTATAGGCTCCCTTTGTAGTCAGTCAGGGGAGATGGGACAGTTAATCAGATAGGAAACTGAATTAATGAACTTTGGATTTTGCAGACTTGCTTTTGCAGGTGGCTCATTATTATAAGAAGACTGGGAATAATTCCTTATAGGGGAGGTTTGAGTTGAACAGCATTGAAATAAAGTTGGAAAAAAAATGTGGTCCACAGAAAAGAATTGAGTTGAAATCTGTGTCTTACTTGTTATCATATGAATTTTAACTTTGCAGGGGATCTTCCTTTTAAGGCTTTATGTTTGCATGTATGACAAAATGTGAACTAGTAAAAAGGTTGAAAAGTGACGATTTTGTTTCCTGTATGTTGCCATACTTCCCAAAACCAGCAAAGCGCAAGTTTTCCTCTTCTGCCACTTATACGTATTTTTTACTTAAATTACTAAGTTCATTCTCTGTAGCAATAATTACCTTGACAAATGTACAGCTCATTTTTGTGGAAGAACTTGAAGGTGCAAATTAAAAAGTAAGTAGTGATTATCCCTCCTTGTATGCTGTACCAAATACTGTACCAAACACTGATGCTGTGTCTCTCACACAGAGCTTAATCATGAGCTAAACAAATGTTTAAAAATAACTTCAGATTTTGATTGTATCAGTTTTAAAGTCAGTGAAATCTGAAGGCAGACATGATGGTCATTGTACCACTACCTTTCTGGAAAGTTAAATGAAGCTCCTAGGGCATGCCAAATTTTTAACGCATATAAGCAGTTTCCAAGTAATACAAAAGCACATCAACTCTGCCAAGATAATATTTTATTACTTGTACTGGGTGTGTATGAACAATTTGTAAACAAAATAAAAAAAATCAAAACTCCTAAGCATGGCAGGCTTAATTGATCTTTTAAGTCAACTCTACAAAGCCATAAGTTTCCATGACTTTAGGAAGTCTTTAGACTCTGTAAGTTCTCTTATGTACTGTATTTTAAAAGTATCATGCTAAAAATAAACTTACTAAATTTTGTAAAGCAAAGAAATGCTCAAAAGAGATACCAAAAAGAGCTATACAAACATTGCCTTTGTTTGTCTGAGTTAGTATGTGGTGTTCTGCTGGCTTTAATTTACTGGGGATCCAAATAGACTCTATACCATTTGGCGTGTGTTGCAAAAATAATTCTCTGAGGTGTCATCTGAGCTGACACTTTTGATGGTGGGAAAAATTTTCTTCTTCAAAAGCTTCACCACAGTGTAATCAGTTACTTTACAATATTCCTTTTGTTAAGTATAAGGAAATTCTAAAGGTTTGGGCAACATTCAGTGGTATCTGTGATTAAAGATTAAATATTTTAATGTAAGTCATTATGCTTGGGTTTTGTTCCAGGCATATTGTTTAAATGTATACCGCTTTACTAACTGTAAAATCAGCAGAAAATTAATGGTAAAATTCTGTGAGATAAAGGCTCCCACACTAATTTTTATTTTGATAGTCAGTCATAGGTAAACTCTCTAAGCCATTCTATATAAAGATCAATAAAATCACTTCGCAATTTCATCAAGTCTGTGTCAGTTATGGAGAAACTAATCTACAAATTGATTATGAGGGTTACATTTTGAGATTGTGAAGTCATGCAAATAATTTTACTGACTACTACAGAGTTAATCTAAATCCCAGTCTTATGTGTTGTGTATATACACCAATAATAGTATAAAGGTTGTGTAACCTAACACCTTTCATATCACACTGAAAAACAGGACATTTTGATATTCCGAAATTATGAATCCTACAATTTACAATCTGAAGTACTGTGATGTAAAGGGAGATAGATGACCCCCCATCATATCATCTTTGTCATATGCTGTTCTATTCTACAATTGTTACCACATGTAATTAACCTCCAGTGCTGCTACCTTCTATTTCAAACCTGGGAAAATTTGACCAAAGAAGGCATAACATGCAAAAAAATGCACGTTGTATTTGCACCTTTTTTTTGTTTTCCTACTAAAATCCACAACATATTAATGTAGCAACTTTTGCATCATAGCCTGAATATTCTGAAGAATGTTCTATGGGACCTTTTCAAAAGTTTATGGCCCAGTTAGGGCTGGTGTTGTTAAAGAACCATATGTCCCAGAAGTTGCACTGTAGCTTCTTGTGTCGTATGCGTTTCCAGCTCCTGCAGATTTTTGAATACTGTATAATGCATCCAATGATCATGAAAGCTACGGAAACATGGCAAGAAGTTTCTTGAGTGCCACCAGAAGCTGGTTTAGATATACTTGGATGCATTATTTCTCTTATCCTTACCATTTTTCTATGTGGAGATAATTGTGTTTGAGAGCCTTCCATCCTCTGCTCATCAGTTGTTGCCTAGGCTACATTCCATTCATTGCTTAGATCAATAGGCTATTGATAGATGACCCTTTCCATGGTCCGGTGCCATATGCCCTTTTCCTAGTAAATGTGAATAGTCCCAAAGTGGCCTTGTCTCTTCTGCTTGACACCAGGAATATTCAATGATTATGCGGATGATCTAAATGCTTTTTAAAAATTATTTTTAATATTCTGTATGGAAATATGCTTGAGAAAATGTCTTTATTCAGTGATCAACAATCGATACTATGGATCTTCTCCAATGCCAGCAAATAGCAGGGGGATCACTGCAAGTTTTGCTTTGGTTCAGCTCTGGAAACAGCAACTCACACAGAGTTGAAAATTACAGATCCAAAAGTGCTAAAATATACATTTTTATATTGTGATTTTTTTCTGGAATAGATTTTCCCATGTTTCTTTCATATCAGCTGGTTTGGACCCTGACAGTTACTAATTCTGACTCGAGAGCCAAATTTTGAGTTCTACTTTCTTAAGTGGGTTGTAAAAACAACTGTGTTGATGGGCTTCTCCATATATGAGGTTTTCTTGACACTACTAGTCTTTCTACTTTTGGGGTTGTAGAAACATAAACTTGGGTACCTTTTATATTTCCTGATTTCTACCTAGAAATTCAGAATTCCTCTGTTCCTGAATAACTCTTCTGGAGAATCTACACAGTCAAGAGCTATGCATTTGTGCACTATTGACTGGTTCCACTGGCTCTACCTCTACTTCTATTAAAGGAGGGGAGTCTGGGGTCTCTGGCAGATGGCAAAGAGTTCCTCAGGCATGATAGTGTGCCCTGGACCCTAAAGTTTTGGAGGAAGAAAAGGATATCCTGCTCTACGTAGACATTTAGGTGTGACCATAAGTCTTTGGGGAAAATGGGGTAAAAAAAGCCACCTTCACTCTTGCTCCATGCTCCAGCCCAAGATCTTCCACCCTCCTCACTAATCTCTTTCATTTGCCAGGCCTGGTGGATGAAAACATAGGTGTACTCTATCTCAATCCACAGAAAACTTAAAATTGCTTTTTATCTTTCACAATGCCACATTCCTCTAGTGGCTAGATAGAAAACTTAGGCAAATTCTTTGAGCAGGGATCCTTTGTTTAACATGTGCGAAATTCACACGTCTAGAGTAGTGGTGACCCTCATCTCTTCAAACAGATTCTCTCCGGACTTCCCCTTACAGTCCTGAGGAAGGCTTGATAGCTCTCCCATTTCTTCTGGCTCTGGAGTTGCTTCTGTTTCCTCAAGCAAACTCATCTAAAACTTCTTTTTCAGATTTGGCAATGAAAGGTCATACTTGCAACTCAGTAAGGAAATGTCTTTTTGCTTTGTGTTTTTTCTGCTGTCATTTTTCCCTGCTTGCTGAGATCTTGATGACAGTCTGGGTATCTTTCCCTCCAGCTGCAGCCATTCTGTTGGTGCTTCCATTTGAATGACTCTCAAGCATACCATGCTTGAGGGATATAGATAACTTCCCTTAGGCCATGTTACTGCTTTTGGAAGCAGTGCCAGTTTATGCAGATACTGCTTCCTGAATCTGAATTTCTCATTCTTGTTGGTGCTTTTTCATCTGTCTTGGTACAACTCTGTGTGGTTGTGGGGAGGACAAAACTGTGTGCTGAACCAGAGTTGATTATTATACAAAAAGTTTATCTTTGTTATTTTTGCAATCAGTTGTGTCATGTCTTTGAAGGATTGCAAAGGAAGAACAAAAGACTCTGGGAAGTGAGGGGCTAAGCTGTTTATGAAGGACCTACCACAGAAATTTGTGAAAATACTCTACTATTGGCCATTAGCTTCTTCAGTATAATTGAATATAGAAAGAATACATTTACCAATGTAACTGATGCAGAGAACCAAACAAATCACATAACTTACATATAAAAATATGTCTGTCTTACTTACCATAATATTCTTATGTTGGACTGGATAAGGATACTGGAAAGGAAAAGGATAAGAATGTTATCAGTGTGAAGTACTGGCATTAGAAAGCCTTATTTATTAGTTGGTTCTTGCAAAACTTGAAGAATTTCAGAATAATTCTACTGTTACTGAACCTCTACATCTCAGTAGTTCAAGGACTGAACATCCATAGGGAAAGGATTATCCTTTCTCTGTGTGCTTTATATAATGTAAGTTAGAATTTGCTGCAGTTGAACTGTAACATGAAAAGCATCTGATACCTTCAGCAGTATTTATAATAGCAGGATGATGTGTATTTCTGAATGTTTGTTTATATTCACACAACTACAAGGTGAGAAAAAAAAGTGTTACCAACCCCTGTTGTTTCTCCTTGAATTAATTACTAAGCTTTTAAAATCCGTTATGAAGTAGACTCTACCTTGCTTGTACACCTCCAAGTACAGGTGTCTGAGTCTCTGTAAAATATTCAGTTCTAATTTATTAAACTTTACCCTTTACCTTCAATACAAATAATGGGTCAACATACAACCCCTTATTTAACTTTCCATAACCATCACTTTCTTGCCATTAGACCAGAGACATCATACCAAGACAGGCAAACAAA
Source organism: Ptilonorhynchus violaceus (assembly GCA_013397565.1). NCBI lineage: Eukaryota > Metazoa > Chordata > Aves > Passeriformes > Ptilonorhynchidae > Ptilonorhynchus > Ptilonorhynchus violaceus. The sequence continues at coordinate 117,437 of VZRJ01006982.1, forward strand.
TCGTTAATTTGGGGAATACAAGAAAGCCAGCTGTCACTTTGAATAGGCAACAGGGAATCCACAATTGGTATATCAACAATCAAACAATCTTCTGAACTAGCACCTTTATTCTTAGGACTGAAGTCTAGGTCTAGGAAAAGTCTAATTGGTATCTATATTTGCTATTATTCCTCCAATAAAAGATCAGAAGGATTCTTTAGATATTTCACTTTAATTTACGAAGGGATGTATATACTAGCAAATCTGCTAGCAACCTCTAAAGCCTTAAAAACAATATCCCCAGAAAAATGAGATGCTTCAGTACTAACAAAGAGTTATGAACATGTGTCACATTGCAGCATGACATTAAAGTGTTCCTAAGTGGGAGAATATTCAGATTTGGATTTGTACTTCATAATTCAGACACATTTCTGATTTTATGTTATGTTCAAGTCACACATATGTGCTTTGGTTTTGAAAGCCTATTGCCTCACTTAGTTTACTTAATGTACTTGCTTCTTGATACAATGGCAACACAGAAGGTATTAGTGATTGTAATTAATATTAATACTGGTATTACAGGTTTTCCTAAAAATCCATCACATGAATGACTGAAGTAGAAAGCTAATACTACCAAAGAGTTCTTAACAGCATAAGTATTTGTTAACTAAATTACATATATGGTATGCTTATTTGCATATTAAAAATAGTTACTAATAGTATAAACTTCACAATAGCAAGCAAGAGGACCAACAAACTTTTACATCCAGCTATTAAACCCTAAGGGAGAGGAAATCTCTCTTATGCCTCAATCAGTTCAAATCATCTGTTTCTGCTCTCCAGTTTCTGTCACCTTAACACAAGGGTGTTTCACAGAAATGATACTGAAGGATGAACACAATGAAGCACAACTACACAGTTAAATGTTAGCCAGTTAAAAGTTTTCACATAATAAGTGTTTATAATTTCACCAAAAAGGAGGTAAAAAAGACAATATGGAGACAAAATGAAAAAATAAAATTACAGTGGTAAAGTTAGGTAGCACTTACTTCAGTTTTCTTTAAGTTTCCCATAACATTCTTAAAGTTGTTTGATGAAGAAATAGAAAGTTTTTGGGATCTGCTGAGGTTGTCTGGAATTTCAGAACTGGAAGGGGCTCTTCTTTGTTTTGGGTCCTTGCTTACCAGGACGCAACAGCTGTCTCCATTTGCAAGCAGTGCTGTGGAAGTACAGCAGATCCACAGAGCAAACTGGTCAGTACTGAGGAACTGATAAACGCATCATACTTATGTGTGTGCATTTGCTTCCGATCTGACTAACTTCAGTTCAATGGTCTTAACCTGTTGGTGCTTTAGATGCACTCCTGAAGTTCTTATTCACACTCCAAGGCTGTCCACGAAACAAATCAAAGTGTGCTAAGTGGGCTAATGGGGAGATTTGCTGCAAAAGCACACTCCAAACTGCACAGTAATTTTTAAAACTCATTTAGCTAAGTAACAAAGCTATCCGTAAAGCCAAACTTCCCAATATCTAGTTTTACTAATAACTTGTTTTCCTAGTACCACATGAAATGTAGAGCTTACAAATCCCTTCCCACACCACGGAAATCACCATCGCTTGTGATATTACTTAACAGGAACAAGATACTGACACCAGAGGTCTCATGTCTCTCTACTTTGGCTCTACATGGTACATTCAGCCACTGAAAGTGATTATTTTATTAGTACCAAGTTATGAGAATCAGGCTACAAGATTCACAGTTCCATACTCTGTGGCAGGGATTTACCAAGTATACTTTTCACACTCACATTTCTTAGGATCACTCGCTTGCCCTTGAACGACCATTTCTTGGGGCCATAAATGACTAGACCTTCGCACCTACCTCACCATTGAATACTAGAGATAAATATCTGCTCTATCTGGATCTATTTATCTGTCCTGTGGGTCCTTGCTGAGGACTTCAAGGGTGTGGGAAAACACAGCAGCAATCTATAGCTTCTGAAATAAAAGATGGTTTCCAATTCGTGTCTTTGAGCATGGCTTGGAGCCAGTGTACCTGTAATATATCAATAGTAACCAAATATCTACACTTCCAGTACTTTGACAACAGAGCATTAGTGGACACAGACACAGGATGGTTTGACATATTCTTTAGTCTTGCCAAAAATGTGCTATAGAAGCAACCTCTGATACTGGACACAATCCTACTCTCATTAAATTCAGAGTTATTTTTCACATCTACCTGGCTTCACAGAGAAAAGTAATATCTTATGTCTGACAGCAGTCTGTTCATTAAACTATATTTAGCAAGAGCAAGATCTGATTTTGCAGCTGGGCCTTGGACTCAACTGGATTTTTTTAGATGTTAAATATGTTGCAACTCCTCTGCTACTTAATTTCTTTGCCAACTAGGCCAGGTGTCTGAAATAATAGTCTGATGAGGTGTCTTTAACCAAAGTTTCATCTTACAAAAAAAATTTTTTAAAAAGTGCCATTTTCATTATCTGTGACCAACACATTTTCAAAGTTGTTAATCTTACACAAAATGATGAAATATTTTATTAAATGCTTTGCACTTATCCTAGTATTATAACAGAAAAATCAATCTTCTCTGTAAAGGAAAGGTGTGGGAGGAGAAAAATTGCACACTATGTTTGTAAGAGTGAAATCTAAGGAGTGAACAGAATGACCTAATAAAGTTTTAAACCTTTTTTCCACTTTCCTTAAGACACCCTGATGGTTATTTCAGTCTATATCACAATTGTAGTCCAGCCAAGAGCAATAAAAGAGAAAAGGAAAAAAAAATCATTTTCTTCTGAAGAGTACTCTCCATGACCAATAATATCGGTGCCTGCAGTTTTCTCCAGTAATTGTCCTTCTTCTGGTTTCCTTGTGTATGGAACAACAATTTCAGCCTGAAATTTTAAAGTGATTTGATGGAGTCACACAAAGACATTTTTTTCCATGGCCACTTAGACACAAGTACAGTTGGTGCACTTACTGCTTGTGTTGCTTGTAATTTTTCTTAGATAAGGAGGATGGACTATCTGTAGCTTAATAACTTGAAAGCCTGAAAATGAATACCTGAACCTGTATTGTTCTCACAAAACCACTGAAAAGGACCTTTTAGGACAAAAAATCATTTGAAAAATACATAATCCAGAATGTTAATGGCTCCATTTGATGCTCAGTTGAAAGCACTTCAATGGATTTCTCCAAACAGTCCTGTTTCGGTTGCCTTGCTTGCTTTTCCACCCCAGCTTAGTTCAGTACATGTTGACACTTTCTACATCAAAAAAAATCAGAAAATCAGAAACTTATTTAATTATGAAAAGTTTAGATTTTTATAAATTATGAGTTTAAAGTTAGATTTCTGCGTTTGTATACATGGACTTATGGTCATGAGTTTCCATCAGCACATGGAGATGCTGGATGCATGGCACTTCTGAAAAGCAGATCACTGATCAGCAGCCTAAACAACCCAGAAAGGGCAGGATTTAAGCATCTCTTTTTGAAAAGCTTGTCTACATTCAAAAATACCAATAATAATTGAGAGGTAAATAGATAGGTGCAAGTGATATTAATATTGGCTTTTGGAACTTTTTTACTAAGGGTGTATTGTTCTCCAGCAATATGAGGAAAGCTCATGGCTTCTGACAAAGAGAACTGGCAAGTTAGGTTGCTTTACAGGATTTTAAACTTATATCTCATTATTAGGAAATAATAACCCCTTACAATCACAAATGTAAAGACTAACATGTACAATCCAATACAAACAAAAGTCAATCTGTTTTCTTCAGCTAATTAGTTATTAATGGTTGCAAAATTGATTTGACCGGGGAGATGGTTTTGTTATAACTCAGATTATGATTGCTTGTATTTAATTTCACTCTAATTTTGTCAAAATGTTTGAAAACAACCTTTTTATTTTTCACTGCTACTTTTGTTCCCTGTTTCTATATTACTTTAAGAAGAATAATTCTAAAAAGTAAAGCCCAAACCAAGTCTGCCTTTATATTCTAACATATTGAAAATTATAAAATGTTAGTTCTCTCCCACATAACTATCTTCTGCTTTTAGTTGACAATGACAAGAACAAAAGGTTGTGATATGACACATTCTTAGTTCTGAATCCTCACTTTCTGTTTGAAAAAGTCAATAGAAACAGATAGCACTTGGATTCTGAGTTGTCTGCAAGCTTCCTAATTAGTTCCAGGATTAATTTAAGATGCTAGTGATAAATTGTAAAGCCTTGCATAGTTTTCTTACTAGAATCCAGCATGACATTTCAAGTTCACTGAGTCATCCTGTGAATTTAAAACTAGCCTGGCAATGCAGGCACAATGGTTTTTGGTTTGGTGGCCATCTGTCCTTGACTGACTCTGTATGCCATCCATAACTTGAAATCAAAAACTCCTGTGAAATGATAACTTCAGAACATATTCATTATGATCTGATAAAAGCCCAGGGTTCCAACAAAGATTCATTTAGTTAGGGATATTAATTCAATTATCTTTACAACGTTTCCTATAGGAAAGCACTTGCATACATACACACACATATGTTTGTTTTCATACATATTCCCATATCCACTCACTGTATTGCAGAGGAAAACAATAGCTTTGTTTTTCTTCACTATGAATAAGTTTTCTCCCTCGAAATAAGTTATTTCTTGTGCCAGTAAACAGTCTCTCTAAAAATGTATGACATTTTTTTCAGCAAATGGGATCACGCAAAAGGAGTCAGGTGGGCAGAAGAAGATAAAACCAAAATAAAAAGTAAATTGCTGGAAAAGGCTGAAAAGAACCATCACATCTGCAATTTCTTAGATAGTTTTCTGGCTGCAGTATTAGGAAGATTGTGTCAACATTCATAGTACAGATTTTTGCTTGTGTTGGACTATTTATTTATAACATACTGCTCATAGTTTTGAAGTTTCAGTTGTCATAGTTTGCTGTGCTATACATCAAAGTAATGAAAAGGTAAAATGTAAACAAAAGATGGGATATGCTCCAATGCATTCTTAAAATTTCATGCCATTTGAATTTTCAATATTTTTTCCCTTCCCATAAAATATTATAAAATAAATTAGGAAATAATTTGTTCTTTATTATTCTTTCCATGATTTGTCTTCAGTGCCTTCAGTCTGTGAGTTTCTTAGTCTTTCCACATCAACAGCGTGAGTGACATTTTCTTCCCAAAGCCACCTTACTAGCAGAGGGCAGTTTGACAGGAAAGTAATTGCTGAATTATTCCAGTTTTGCCCTTTACAAAAAGAGCTATGTAGCAGAACGAACCTTGTTATAAAAGTAGTACCAGAAATACACTATCAAATCCTTCACTTGGTAATTTGATTTGTGATAACCAGCGGGGGAGAAGAAATTTTCATACTTCTTTTCATTCTTTCATCCACATGCAAAAAAAATCCCGTTTTTGTTGAGTATATCCACATTTTTATATTTATATTTACCTTCCCTCATATTTTGACAGTTTCCAGCTTACCAAAGTGTTTGCTTCAGCTTGACAATTAATGTTATTTCCTCAAACTTCTAGAATCAGTCTAAAAGAAAGTTCATGAAAAGAATCACATTTTAATTGTGAAGTTCTATGTATCCCTCTCCCCTTCATTAAAAGAATTGGTATGAAGTTGTAGAGAGTGAAGAAAACATTTCTGATGGCTCACTTACAAGCCATATTTTCTGTTTGAGTAAGTGTAATGAGTGCAGAGGACCAGATTTTTAAAGGAATATGCATCACTTATGTGCTGAAATATGTTGCAGTGATCTGTACATGTCAAATATAATTTTAGGACTATTTCAGTAGAGAATGAAAGTACAATAATGACCATGGTCACGATTCTTTTAGCTGTAATTAACAGAAGTAGATATTATATCTGGATGTTCTTCCTCCTCCTGTTCTGAAAATATGTACTATCAATCTTGAAAGACCTAAACTTTTTAATAGGAACGTATACGGGGAAGTTCTTAGTCATCCATGCCTTTAGTTTAGGCTGTAATTTTTATGCAAACATGTTATTTTAAAAATGTTATGAGCCACTGGGTTCCCTTAAAGACTTGTTAAAGATCAGTAAGTCTCCTGTGGAGCATATATTTTATTACTTTGGAAGACAATTTCTTTTGGTATAGTACTGTTTTGCTTTCAGGTCTTGCATACATGAAGTATATAAAAGTTGAAACCACTCATTTTTTCTAGTGCCATTTCCTCCCTTTTATAGGAAACAACATAAAATGAAATTAAACGTATCATTAAGCAATAGCATTAAAATGCCATCTACCACTAGGAGCATATGGATCGTAACTTGTTTCATCATAACCTTCTGCACTTAAACTTTGTCATTGGCTTCATAACTTTGAGAGTTTTGTTTAAGTTTTATCATTGCTAATCTACCATAAATTTAAAATGTCCAATCTGGAATTTTTAATCACCCTCAGCTGTGCTTATCAGCCTGATTTTCTGAAGCTTCTTATCCATCAAATGGAGCTTTATTTTTTTCAGGAAGATGACTATTTTTTGGTCACTTTTTTAAAATTGAGTTTATTCATCAGGGCTTGTCCTTTCTTCTACAAAACCTTTCTAATTTGTGAGAGATTTGCTGGATAAATTTACAGAGGCCCAATTATGAAGGAACAAGATAGCAGTTTCAGCTGACTGCGTGCCATCCGTATGACTGAGAGCTGCCGCAAATTGTTTCCGTGTTTCTAAGAGATTGAGAGACAGAACAAAACACGGAAGTTCCTTGAACAAAATAAGACATGTCAAAACCAGGATTCGTCTTTCTTAAGACTCCATTTAAACATCAGCTTAGAGATCAACCTGGAGATTCCTGTAGAGAAGTAAGCACCATCAGAGCATGAATCATCACTTCCAAAATAGGGAAAAGATGAAGTCAGGTGAATAATTTACGAAGATACCTACTTTTCTCTGTTGAGAAGGGAAAATTCTCATTAGTATGGCATGCTTTGGATGACCTCTTCAGGGTCATAATGCAACACTCTGTAAGTAATCTTCTTATCAATCTTTAAGCTTAGGTGGTCAGCAAAAATCTCAAACACTTTTGAGGAACTGATGAAGATGTGGGGTTTTTTACAAGCAGGTAAAAACATATTGTTTCCTGATCAAAATTTTTCCAAAAATTATTTTATTAAAAAGATACAATTGAGGATAGTTTACAAATCCAAGTATTTAATTGTCAAATATCTCTGAACTTTGTAGCAGATTATTGAAGTTCTTCAATATTTTATAATCAACTAACCAATCGAAAGTGCCACTATATTTATGCATTCATAGAAGTCCCTTCAAACACATTTGGTTTTGCATGAAATAAATTTCTGCAAATGTTTTTGTGGATATTTAACAAATAAAATATAAAGCAGTGTTTATACAGAAAAACAAACATAACTACAACATGAAGTCCATATTATAATTTATTTTGCATATTATTTTCTTTTTTTTTCTTAAGTGACTTTTGCTGGTAAGATCAAAATGTCAGAGAAACTCTGCATCAGTACATAGAGCAGTTATGAAAAATACTCTGTTTTCTGAACAGCTACCTCATGTCTTATTTTAGTATTTGACTTTCATTTTAATAATATAAACATGGATTCCTGTTACATATAACTGGTGTAGAACACTTAAAATTTTTTCTACTTGATGATACATAATAAATGGCTGAGATTTAATTTATACATTGAGATAACATGTTTAAAATGCTTGTAAACTCCTCTGAAGCTCATGGCTATGTGAGTCATAAAAATCATACATTCATATACTTCCAGTCCATGTGTGATTCAAATAGATTTATTTATGTGTTCAAGGGCAGTATATTATAGACTTTTTGTTGAACTTGAGGAGACCAAAAGACTAAGCAATCAATAAATACTGATTAACAGGAGAGACAGCAATCTAGGCAAAGATAATCCTCTGAAATCCTTTTAGGCTTTTGAGATATATGGAACCAGCCCTGCAAGCAAAATTGTGATCTTCACCATTTTGTTCTCTCTCCTTTTGTAGAGTGGCACTGCATTGGTTCATAGTTTAAGACTTTTTGGAATTTTTCAAATCCCTCATTTCAGTTTTGAATTTATCAATACTGACAGGTTCAAGAAGTTTTTATATACTATATGCACACATATATTTCTGCTAACCTATGTCTTTAAATTGCAAGTTTAAGTTTTTTTTAACTTGCATTTTGAAAATAAGTGGAGGTGTGTTTCTGAGAACAATGAAGGAGGGAGGAGGCATCTAAAACTGAAAATCAGTCTTGGAGTTTATGAGTGTCAGCTGTAATTTTGTTTGATTTAATTTTTCCTTTTAAAAATTTTTTAAACCCCAGTTGTATGGTATACAATAAGAAAAGAAAGTGAGAACATCTCACTTTTCATCAAGTCTTGAAATCTAAAGAATTAATTACAATATGTAAAGTACTATATTCTTTCATTCAGCTTTCTACCTTGGTGGCTGTGCCTGCTCTCAGCTGCTGAAGTCTGAGCTGATACTCTTTTCTTGCCAGACTTACACTTTTTTTTTATAGCCACAGCAAGAAAGAGAAAGGACACAACCAACTTATTTTGTCTGGATCCATGCTATCATCATACAACTTAACTGAAGCTTTATATCCAAAGTCTGATTTTCCTGTAGCTTAAAAAAAGCTTCTACTAGCTTAAAAAAAAGCTTTTTGAACAATGCAGAGCATGTTTCTTAATTAAGCTCCCAGGGAGTGAAAAAATTCAAACGAGGACTGAGGTTTTGAAGAAGGAGTATTTTCATTTTCGACCTCTATCATGAAAAGAACCTTTTTTTTTTTGGAAAAAGAGTTTACATTATTTACCAGAGCTGCAGGGCTGCTTTTACCCTATTTACAGTTGGCAACCACATAAAACTGTGGAAACTTTCTAGTATTTAATGACAGACTTTAAATTCTTCTTTGCACAGAGTATTTGACCTAATAAGAAGATACTAATAGCTCTGCCTTTATTTTCATATAGTGAGTGATTCTACTGGAAACAAATAATTTGTCAACTTATACATTGACAAATTATTCAACATTTGATCATCTATTTCTTTTGCTTTGACAGAACTTTTCATCTGCCTGTGCTGTATTAATGGCAGTGGGTTTAAAAACATGTATTGGCAATGATTGTTGAAGCAAAGGGAAATCTGCTTGTTTTCTTCATGTCTTTAGGTGTAGTTTCAGTATTTTAGATGTACAGCAAGGCATTTTATCAGGGGTAATTGTATCTCACTATAAATATGTACACCTTTATATCCCTTGGAGCTGGAAATACTTTCTGACTGAAAGCATTTATTATCAGTAGGACAAACAGGCTACTTTGTCTCTTCTGCTATTTATAATTAATTTTTCAATTTTGTAATAGAATAAAAATGGCTTTTGCCTGCTTGAAGAGAGACTCATTTAGCTGAATTCATTACAGGTATACATTAAGGACAGACAAATATTTTGCTCCTGGGTCTTGGACATTAACTTCTGCAGTGTGTTCTAAGTCTGTTACATGCAGTCCAGTTTTTGGAGCTGGAGCGGACAAAGCTCATGGTGAAGCACTTTGGCATTTCCTAGAAGACTCCCAAAGTGAGCAAACAGTGAGTCAGCCTCATCAAGGGTACAATCAAGGGATGTTCCCATGTATAACAGTCAGGGAAGTTTAAGCCATTCTGAAGGCAGGCACATATGAAGCTACTCAAACTGCTGACATATAGTTTTACTGTAGTATGTGTTCATTCAGCATTCAGACATTAGTGTCTTTGAGGAACTCGGGAAACTTTAAAGACCCTGTCTTCCATCAGGGGTACTCCCAGAAAAAAATATGGGTGATTCTAGTGAACGGCAATTATCAGGCACATTTGAGCTCTCCATCAGAGACGTGAACATTAAAATATGTTATATGGGCAAGTATTTTTTTCCTTCAATTGCAGGCGTATTCCTAGAGATAGTTGGCTACCATGTTTTTAGTCAATATTTCATCTACTTAAAAAGTATTGTCAAAAAAAAGATACTTTGGTTTCGCATTTTCAAATGGGAACTATCTTTTTCAGGATGATGCTTTCACAGAATCACAGAATGGTTGAGGCTGGAAAGGATGTCTGGAGGTCATCTGGTCCAACCTCCCTGCTCAAGCAGGTCATCATTGCCAGGGTGACCAAGGCAATGTCCAGACATTTTCTTTTTGAATATTTGGTATGTGAGAGAAGGAAATTACTTGAATCTCTGCCTCTATTTTTTTAAAATTTATTTTAATTCTATTATTATAACATTATTATAACATTTTGATATTGTTGTACCATTTTTTTCTCTACAAGGAAAGGAAATTATTTGTATAAAGGGCTTTTCACCTCTGAAAGATCAAATATCTCATGAAAATTGACTTTTCCTCTGAGTTCACAATTATCAAATAAAAGAAAGGACTGAAAATTAGTTTCTTTGCATAGAAAGAATACTGCTAATTATATATAAAGCATTAATTTTAAGGACAAAGCTACTGCAGTTTAGATGTCTGGAACACATTTATTCTTTCTTGAATTTTATCATGTTGTCTCTATGAAGAAGGCCTTTCTTGTTTGATGAAACTAGCTTTGCTTAATAGAGTAACTATATGTGAGGACAGGAGTTGATCTAGTACTCTGAAGTGGTGTTTGTGCTCTCATTGAACAGTGAATTAACCAGTATTGCACATGTGTCAGTTTAGTAGCCTCAGGAACAGTTTCATGGTGATAGTTTCATGAGGTTCTTGTCTAATATAAGTAAATATTGCTTGACCTTTCCTGCTAATGATGCAGGAATATACAATGGATAGCACTATAAAACAGCCAGCATTTTAAAGCTACACAGGGACCACTGTTCATGTTTAAAATGATAGGCAATGGGCTTTTTACCTCTTCCTCTGAGGATTATAAATTGGGAGTGGCTTAGAATAAGTCATTCAAACTGCATTAACATAAAATGAATGGAAATCAACTGACCATAATGGGAAACTGTATAAATAACTAATGGAGTGTTTGTAGGTCAAAATCATTATGACCTTCAAAAAATTAGGTCCGCTAAAACTCGTGTTTGTCTGGGGGAAGATGATGCCTCTCCAAACTGAAAATCTGGAATTAATGTTTGATTCAAAATGTTCCTTTTAACCTGGAAGGCAAAAAATGCTGCTGAGTCTTTGTAAAATGAAAGGAAATTAAGTGCAGTTTTATCAATTTGTTAATAGATGGCAAAGCCACAAGCTCTTTTGCATAATATCTCAGGAATTATCATTCTTATTGGAAATCCTGTTGCATTTATTTTTATGCATTAATATTTTCATGATCATTGGCCCAATCTTAAACAACGTGAGATGGCTTTAATAGGACCCAAAAGATATTAAACAGGGGAACAGAAGGTCGTTGCTACACTTTCAGTTATTGGTTTATTTTTGATAGCAAGAGGACTAACAGTTTATACACAAAGAATGTAAACCCTTGCCTGCTGATATAATTTTAATTTTCTTGGATGTTTCGCTTGGACCTCTTAGTCTTTATGCCTTCAGAGGTCATTATACTTGAAGGGATAAATTAAAACTGACACAACTAAGAAAGGAATTTAATTAAGGTATCCTATATTCTGAGTGGATAACCACAATGTTGTGGACAAAATTGGAATATTACTTCCTTCACAGGAATAATTTTTACAATATTGACATAAAGCTATTCACCTAGAATATTAAAAAAATTTTGAATTTATTTGGAGATATATTTAGGACAAGAAAAATGTTACTTTTATAAGACGTATTATTTGCCAAATAAATATATTTATCTTAAGTTTATTCTGTTTCAGCTGAGGTTAAAATCAGGACCTATGTTACAAAATTTTAACATTTTTAGCATAAATTTAGTTAATATTAGTTTTTATCAGCCCAGTCATTAATTTTTCAATCCTGTCTACTGAACTCATTATTAGATACAAAACTGTTATGGGTTTGTGTTTGTTGGTTGATTTTTTTTAATAGATTGTATGCTGGATCAATGTTTTAAGTTCTCTTCCTTTACTCATGCCATTTACATAGTTGCAGATAGACTTCCTTTCTTTTTGTATTTCTCATACTTATTGAGACTAAGTCAATTACTTGGTCATCTTTAGTTCCTTTTTCTTATACAAGACACATGCGTATTTCCCTTCTGCATCTTTTACTCTTTCAGCTTCCAGGAGTTTGACATTTATGAATCTTCATATTCTGTAACACACAGTTGTCTCCTGAGTTGTGATCAGTATTTACGATTTTACTTTGTGATTCCCATAATGCAGATGTTGTCATTAGTATAACCTTGGAAATGTCATAACACCTTTTGAAAACATCCTTCATAATATTTTTGCTGTTTCACTTTGAATAATTTCTGAATTTAATTATAGAAGTTATACTGTTTAGAAACGTCACACAAAATTATAGAAAGAAAGTAAAATAAAAGTTTCTTTATGATAACTCTGGCAATACTGGCTTTTTCTAAGGCATTACATTGTTGGAATATAAATATGCAAGAAAAACAGTGACAGAAATTCCTGCACATTTTTTCCGCTTGATCTTTTACATACTTAAGTGCATCTCACAGCAGTGTTTTTACCCTGTTTACAGTTGGCGATCACATAAAAATGTGGAGACTTTCTAGTATTTAATGGCAGACTTTAAATTCTTCTTTGCACAGAGTATTTGACCTAATAAGAAGATACTAATAGCTCTGCCTTTATTTTCATATAGTGAGTGATTCTACTGGAAACAAATGACTTCTGAATTGACATTGTGGGCAACCAGACCATGGTTCAGCTTTCTGTGGATAATGACTTCCGTAAGAACAAGACTGATACGTTTAACCCTTAGCTATTCCATGGAAATCACATGAAAATGCTGTGAAAGCAATGCTTTAGCACAAAGTCTTATGTTTGATTCAGATTATTAGTACAGATAGATGCCAGTCTCCTAGGCTAATAATAACTGCAGCAAATTATGGAATATTCCAATTATATTGTGGTACCATTTTGATGTACCATGATTATATAATAATTTTGATTCTGATATTTATTGATTAGCATGGATATACATCAGTAGTATCTAGAGTAAATAAATACTATTGGAAACAAGAAGGAAACTGTAATTCACCAAAAAACTGTTCTGAGCATTTTAACACTATCTATTTTTATCTATTTTATCTATTTTAACACCATCTATTTGGAATATCCATTTTTTGTCTGTATGTGCTTGATGAACATATACATATAATACATACACATTTATCAAAGTAATAGCGTGAACACTGAAACAAGGATAGATAGAGTAAATTTCTGAGAACTTTCTGATCAGCTGGAGTCCCACTAATATTGAAGAACTTGTATCTCTCAAATTCACTTTTACTACCTCCCTGTTGTGGTGAGGATGATACTACCGTCATGCTCTTTATTTATCCAGATAAGACCCTCTCCTAACTATCACTTTGTACCAAAATATCATAAAAATCATATGATTATGAACTTAAAATGTGTTGACATGTTACCTTCTTTACCATTTAAAACTGTGGTAATGACAGTTTCTCATGATTCAAATTAGACAACAGCTCCTAGTGTACCAGAAAGTAGTGTAATCATAAAGAAACACAAATTCTTTTTTCGTGCTCCTCTGCTGATATTTATTAAACTTTTGGTTTCTTCTTATACAATAGAGGAAAAATCCCACCCATGTTTTGTCCACACGGTGGTACTTAGCCAGTAACAAAAATATGGAAGTGCTAGTATGTTCTTCTCTCTAATATGTAATATCAATTTAAGAATGAAAAGTTATGTTAATACTTCACTTTTTCTTTGGCCCCCTAAAAGAAGGAGCTTTCCTGCCTCATACCCCAATTATTTTTTTAATCAAATCAAAAGTAGAATTGGAAAGAGATTGGTTCAGAAAAAGGTTTCCTTATCATTAAATAAAGAGTGTTTTTTGTGAAAAAGCATTTGGCTGAAAAAATCTTTACGAGTATCATTGTTTCTGCATTGCTCTGGACTCCCAAATAGATGTGTTTCAAAGCTAGAGCTGACTTAGCCAGTCTAAATTGCCTTCTGGAGAGATCGCTCTCACACACTACCTACAGATGGAGTTTAGGGAAATTAAAGTCTCCAAGATAAGCAAGCCATCTTGAATATTCCCTGAGGCACTCTTGAAAATGTTATCTCATTACTTTAGTGCAATTTATCTTTCCTTCTGATAGATACCATAGTAATCTTTTGAAATTGTGTTGTGATGTGTAGCTTTAGTGAGCACTTTTTTGTGTTGTCTGGCCATAGCAGCTTCTACACCTAAATTTAATTGCTGCTACTCTCGCCTATTTTACTCTTTTTTCTTATTCCAGAGAAATCATTACAAAATCTGGATACTGCTGATACATTGAATGTTTTTTGAGCCATGTTCACATGTATAATCTATCCTTCAAGCAACTGGATTTTATAAGAATTAGCATTTTTCTCTTCTAGAATCTCTGTAACAGCCCATTCAAATACAATGTTCTTTGCTACTGGTGTGTTATGAAATTAGAATTATGACTGAACTTTAATGATGAATATAACATTTTCCTAACCCAATGATGATCTTCAAACTCTATTCAGCTGGCTGTTCTGTATGTGGCAATGGCAACTGCAATCACAAAGTCACTGAAAAAGGCACTTTAGTAGAGAAGTGATAACGAAAGAAAGAACCTTCTTGCACCATATTCATAGGCATAATACTGTCATACTCTGAGACTTCTCCCTGTGTTAAGGCAGGGATAACTTTTTTCTTCTGTGGTTAGAAGCTTCTTACTCTACTGCCACATCTGAATTTTTTTTCTTCCATAGTAGTGCTATGCCTGTATATTACTCATTTACAAAATTTAATGTGTCTTAGGAGTGAGGCAATGCACTTTTACAGAAGTGTTTTTCCTTCATTCATTAGCCAGGATCGATGGGTAGCTGGTGATATTTAGTTGCTGTAAACAAATTCAGGTTCCTTTGTTTGGGACAAATTTCAGCTGCCTAGAAATATTCCATTTCTACTTGTTCTCAAGGCTGTATTGAGTCAATTTTCCCAGTGAATGTTCCTTAGCTTTTTGCCATACTCTGGGTTTGAGGACATGGCCTGTTAAATTGCTTGGACAAATGTGCTTAAGACCACAGTTATTAGAGGTGTCAGAAAAAAAAATTAAATTCTTTTTTGCCACCTTTATGCTCTATTCTTCCTTTTGCTTTTCTGACACAAAATGCAGACTAAAATGAAAATTTTTTTGTTTTCTTTTCTTTGCCATGGTTGCTTTTTTTGGGAACACTCACTTTTTGTCAAAAATAGCACATAAAATTGAAAGTTTTCAGCAGAAAAATAAATATCAATTTATTGATCTATTGGATCCATAGATTTTGAGATATTTTGTCAGCAATCACCTACTCATTGAAGGATTCTCAGCCAGAGATATGTCCAAAGTATGCTTTGGCTAGAGATTTCTACAGTGGGTCACAGTGGCTCATGGAGTGGAAAGACTGTAGTTCTCTACAGAAGATATAACTTGGTATTATGAGTTCCATGAATAGAAGACATCAAGGAAGGCAGAGTCATTGTATGGCTTGAAATTGCATAGCTTCCATTGGATGTGATTGTGCTAAAATCTTCAAAACCTTTTTCTACTATTGATTTTCTCAGTACCTGGTGCATGTGACTTCATCTGGGATGATCCGGGAAAAGATATTTTGGTCAAATGACTGGTGTTATCTTAACATCTCCTAATTTCCGGTATAGAGCTTCCTGCTTTGCTACTGAAACTGTTCTTGATCCTTAATTCTGAAGAAATAAAACATGGATAGCCATAATCATGAATACCGAAACAATTTGCAAGTGTGTTTAACAATTTATGGTGCTTTCATAGTCTTTTTTAGTAAGTTTGCCTCTTACGCTAGCATATGTGTATAATTCATTACAAGTACTAGTCTTAAGGTGTTTAGGCTTTTGCTTCATCGGTTCTCTAAGTTGTATACACTCTCTTTTGGGTGAAATTCAAGAAAAAAATAACAATATTTCTATTTTCTCCTGTATCTGCAATGTTACCCATTTGTTATTGCATTCTTAGCTTTCAATTATTCAAAACATATACTTACGTGTCTACAGGGTTAGAAATGTTAATTCTCACTATGTGGGAAAACATTTGCTTGAATAACATGGGCATCTTCCAAGGGACACGACAGGCAGCTATTTTGGGTCAAATATAGTTGGTACCTGTTAGCTTCACAGCAGACACAGAGTGCTAAAAAAGTAATCTAAAATGGTGGTGGTGAAAACCCCAGTTAATAGTGATAGAAGTCTAAATCTTTCTATTGCAATGCCAACAAAACTGAGAATTCACTGTTAACAGGAGAATGAAAAATAAAAGTGATTCATTCTTTTGACCGTATTTTTATTTCAGTCTCTCATACTTCTTCTGTGGGTTTTTGGAAAAGGTTATTTAAGTAGTGGCAGTTTCATATATTCCTGTCGATCACATTAGGTGATTAGTTCTATCAAAGTTTTTGCTATATTTATAGTAAGTTGTCTGCATGTACTAGATAAACACACTAGCATTGATATATCTCATGATATATAGTGACATATGGCTGGTTTGGATCAAAATGAAAAGTTACTAATGTTCATCTGCATACAGCTATATATGTGTAGATATATAAGTAAATTTAGAGAACAAATATTTTGTCAAGTAATGTGGATTTGCAAACAGCATGCAGATACTGCTTGCACCAGAGGTCACATATGGCACATGCATAAAACAGAAAAGTCTGTAAAACCGCAAAATATTTAGACTACCAGAAAAGACATATGACAGTATGGGCCTGAGCACTCATTTCCACTTTTTGTAATGACATGGACTACTTGTCAAAGCCATGAACGGTTCTTGAAGGCCACAATGTCATTAATATTAAAATTCCTAATATGTCTGAATTTACATTCATAATAAATACCTGACATTTATTGAACACATGTTCACAGGAATCTCAAATTGGTTGTCATGCCATATTACTTGCACTAATGAAAAAAACCCCATGCATGATATTTTGATTTCAGATGGAACCCCCAGTTTCAAAACAGTTCATTTTTGATAGAACCAACTAACAAATCTATAATAAACACATCACAAAGCACAAATTTTGAAAAAATTGCTTATAATAATTTCATATTATAGAACAAAGAGGATCTAGAAATGCATTAAGATTACCAATATTAATGACACTAACACACAAAGGGGACATATCTCCTTTTTCAATCGTTTAGCCTTTCTACAATAGAATAGCTACAATGAAATTCATCTAGACTGTAGATAAAGAATAGCTTCATATGTAGTAGATCAGATCATTAGCTGGAGAAAATGTTAATCTTTTAATTGCTTTCTGTGGTTATGTATCTGACCCAAAGGAGATGAACTTGTAGCAGAACCAAAGATTCCCTCCTAATTAAAAAAACCCCAATGTCATTAATTTTAAGTAGCTTTATCTTTTGTGATAAATAATTTCAAAACTATTAAATGAGAGAAACATTTCCAAAGATACAAGGGATCAGTCTGTCTCATCAGAAGGTCCAGGGCTGAATGAGTAAAACCAATCTCCTTCAGTGACAGGACCTGACAGAAACACCAAAAATGTAGGTGATCACACCTGACACCTTCTGGCGGTGAGATAATAAAGACTAATTCAGAACTATGGTCATCTTCGATTTTTTATTGTTTGTTTTCCAAATTATGAGGTTATATTCTGGTTGAAAATTTGCGTTCTTTTAGTGTGCATTCTTTTAGGTTCAATGTTCTTCAAGAATTTTAGCAGGTTCTCTCAGTCTCAGAAAGGTATTCCTGGATTTGCTGACAGAATAGGCAACAAAGTGAATTGAATGGTTCTGGGGAATGTTTTAGATGTTGCTTAGTGTTCAGTGTAGTTGATAAAATAACTGCATTTGTGCAATGGTATTAAACTTTCAAAAACTACCTTTTCCTGTGTTTCCATTTTTAGAAATTCCTGAAGCAAAGCAAAACTAGAAATACTGAGTCAGTTACCTGAGCGTGCCTTTCCCTTCTTCTTATGAGATCAGAGGAAAATTGTGTCAGGTAAAATATGATGAACTGAACTCTGTTAAACAGTCAATAGAATGAGCATCATCTTGCATTTCCCAGCAATGTAAGTGACCAAAAGTTGCACTTAATACAAAAAAACCCATGACTACAAAATACAAAAAAACCATTCAGATGCTACATTAACAGTAGCAGTTGTGTTGCACATCTTGAAAAAACTATCTCATTTTCTTCCAAGAGGTTTATTTATAGTGAATAACATATTTTTAGTACATATTTTTAATAGGTAGTAACAAACAAGCTGCATTTGTATTACAGTATAATATGGATATTTTATAAATGTCAAAAGATATTGCCTTTTTTACAGCATATGTTAAAATACTTTGAAATATGAGCAAAGTAGCTATTTTTTCAGTTGTTCAAAATTTGAGCAGTCTTTCCATAATGTGCAGTGCATAGGTGGTAAACTCTAAAATTACTTAGGAAAATGATTACTCTTTTTGATCATAAGTATAATTAAGTAGTGCTTGATGAAAAAAATATTTAAAATTTCATTTGGTTTGCGTGGCAAGGTTTTGGTAGCAAGGGGCTACAGGGGTGGCTTCTCTGAGATGCTGCCAGAAGCTTCCCTTTGTCCAATGCCAGCTGGCTCCAAGATGGACTTGGTACTGGCCAGGGTCAAGTTCATCAGCAATGGTGGTAGTGCCTCTGGGATAACATAATTAAGAAGGAAAGAGAAAATTATTATGCAGAAGCAATTCTAGCCAGAGAAGAGAGGAGACAGAATATGAGAGAAACAGCCCTGCAGACACCCAGGTCAGTGATGAAGGAGAGGGAGGAGGTGCTCCAGGCTCTGGCACAGAGATCCCCCTGCAGCCTGTGGTGAAGACCATGATGAATCAGGCTGTGTTCCTTTATCCCATGAATGTCCACAGTGGAGCAGTGTTGTGGTTTAGGAACGGTATTCCCGATTTTGTGTTCCTACTGAAACCCCAAACCACATGCAATTCACTCTCCATCACAGGGACTGCAGAGTTTGGAACCACAATCTTGGTAATTAAGTCTTTTTTATTAAATGAGTATGTAACTTCTAAACCAAAAGAGCTGCCTTCATGTTCCAGCCAGCTCCAAGTTTTGTGCATGAAAATCCACTAGTAGTGGCTCCGCTAACATGGGAAGGCTACTGGAACCTCATCTGGGGTAGACTCCAAATGTATTATTTTCTTTTTTTAAAGTCAGTTGACAGGAATAATTTAAGACTTCCCCATTCCCACACTTACTTGCAATCTCTTTCCCAGTACGATGACAGCAGGATTTTGACAGCCTGTTAGACTTTATAGTGCTTGGAAACTAACAGTCTTGAAAAATGACATTGGCTTACTGTGAGATGGAAACAGAGCAGAAGTCAATGAAGATTATACTGTTTGATTGTTTGGTAAATGAAGATCCATGAGAACTGAAAATCATATAATCTTTATTGGCAGGCTAGTGTTACTTAAAAATGTGACATGAAGAGTGTAAAAAAGCATGGAAAAACATCTGTGTTATCAAGAAAAAGACCAGAGCATAAACAATTCCACTGGTTCAATTAGTGGCCTTGTAAAACATAGACAGCTAATATTAACTTGTACTTCATGTTTCATTTCCTTTCTTTGCATCACATCCGGGCTGACAGATCAGTTCTAGGCCCAACTTGTTCTTGAACACTTAATAAATGCTGACATAGTCGGTTTTCCGCATATTCGAAAGTAGATACAATTGCACTATGCTAAATGAAGACAATAGTCTCATTGGAAGAAAAAATATAATGGACATATTTGCAATCTGAGAATTTCCTGTGAGAGTGAAGAAGCTGACAGGCAGGCTCTAACTGCTTTTAATTTGGAGAAATTATGGGGAAATTTTTTGTCATGAACATTTGTTATACAAAAAGGAGTTTTATATTAATATATTCTGTTTCATTATTGTATGAGGGAATATATATATATTTAATGGGATATAATAAAGAAATACTCTCAAATCACCATTCTAATAATACCATGAACAAACATTAGAAAAATTAACATGTATTTCTTCTGAGAATAAGTTCTGCCCTTCAAGCTATATAAACTTAGGTTCAGAAGAGATA
The DNA here is from genome assembly GCA_013397565.1 of Ptilonorhynchus violaceus. Classification (NCBI taxonomy): domain Eukaryota; kingdom Metazoa; phylum Chordata; class Aves; order Passeriformes; family Ptilonorhynchidae; genus Ptilonorhynchus; species Ptilonorhynchus violaceus. The sequence continues at coordinate 137,649 of VZRJ01006982.1, forward strand.
AACTGGCATTCTCATATGCAGAGTGAGACTTGGCAAAATTTCTTTGTGTTAACAGTTGATAATGATGTTAATGTACGTGGAAGAAAGAAGCTTACTTGGTCACACTGCTCAAGGGAGAAAGTGCATACATGTGCATGTCAATATGTGACAGACATCTCTGAAAGTCTCCTCTTGTAGGCATAATTTAGTGTTTTGTCTTTGTTCCCATCCAATTTTCCTCTCAAGGCAAATTTCAGTTTTACCACTTAAAGGGAGTTGATTTGCTTTTATGAGTTACTCTAGGGTCTGAGTTTTTAAAGTTGAATTAATAACATTTATTAAGTAGTCATAAAATTCATAAAATGAATTAATCTTATCACACATAATAGCAATATCATAGTTAATTTCAAGAAGGGAGGTATTTTTTAAAAAAAAGAAACCCAACCTGTAAATATCTGCTTTTTGAAGGTATAAACTATATATGTAATAACTGTTATTATTGATAGTCATATATACAGTAATGGAAGCATCTTAAGGTATGCCTTATAACTACTGAATACCCTTGAGCAGACTGAAACCAGCACAAAGTCTATTATTAGAGACATCACAAGGCACTATCTTTTCACCTTTTTTGTCTCATTCTGTGCTTCTAATGTACGTTACAGATCATATAGCCTAAGCATGGCATCAGTTGAAATTCAGCTGTCATAGGCCAGTTTATTTAAACTCAAAGGTAGGAATATGTGTGTTTTTCTACTGGAGATAGTTCTTCTGAAATTGCACCTTTTGATTCAGTATTTGTGTATTTACCTACCCGAAATATTTTTAAGCCTTTATTTGCTTAACTAAACCTACTTTATTATTTCATTAAAAAACAAAACAAAACAAATCACCAAACCAACAAAAAAACCCACCAAAAAACCATCCAGAAGATTTCTAGTAAGTAATAGATATGGAATATTTTATCCTTAAGTCATTTCTTCACATAGATCTTGACTGATAATGGCTGAATGTTGTGACGATATGAGGGCAGCTAAGTGAATTTGTCATTGCAGCTGTCAAGGATATGTTCATATCCCAAAAATTCTTCTCCCTGTCCATATAAACAGAATGATCTGATAGCTAAACACCTTGTTAGCTTGTTTAGCATATAAAGTCATATTTATATATCCTCAGCCTTTTAGGATTTTTTTTTCACTTTGTGAGAATATGAGATGCAGTTTTAAAGGAGGTCAGCCATTAATTTTCACTCAACAAAACTGTTAATTTTTATTGTTGTCACTGTTTACCTCTGCTTCTGTAGGATCACAAGCAGTGCAAAAGGGCTACTGGCTATCTCTCTCTGAAGGGCATTGATGGGTCCTAGTGGAACAACTTGTTCAGTACTGTCGTTTCCATATTTGCTGTTATCTACGATTACATGAGTAAATAGAGTGTTGTATCCTGAGCTCCTGGCATGATTTCTCAAAAGAATTGCAAGTTTGATAGAAGGGTAGATTTAAATGTTAGGAGGGCTGTTTCTTAGGAAAACAGTAGGGACTATCCTACAGAAATACAGACTGGCCAAGAGAAATGATGTGTAAATGTACTTTTTGGTAGGTCTGACCATACCCTGACAGTGTTTGGAACGATCCTATGTAGTCCACATTGATTGTTCTAGAGTAGAGATTTGCAGTGTTTTGGAATATGACTGTGCAAAAACTTTAGTTCCTGCTTTGTGCAAAAATGCATTATGTTAAAACTTGGTCTCATACTACTTCCTCCTCTGCCTTCCCAAATCTCAGACTCCTCTGGAAAAGCTAAGCCCTAGTGACCCTGATGGTAGAATTGTCAAACAGCTTTTAAATTGTAATCCCAGGAAAATTTATGGCTCAAAACTGACTGAAAGCAGCCAGTTCAAAAATAGGTCTGACTGGAAGCATCCAATAGGAATTCTTCCTCCAACTTTCTACCTGTACTGCTGGATATTGAATTTTCTTTGCAATAAATTTTGACTTTAAAGAATCAACCTTCTTCAACATAAAAAAAGACAAGCAAACAAATTCTATCAATAAATTTCTAAATCAAGTGGGATACACTCATCCTGCTTTTCACTGTAATGTCACTGCTGAGAAACAATGTTTTGATTAACAAATACAAAATGCTTTATTTAGAATTTAAATGGGTACTTTTATACATATGATCAGATGGGGTACTTTTCATAGTTCTTAAATCTTTATTAACCACAAACCAATCTGTGGGATCACAGTAGACAGAGGTGTGGATTGCCACATGGCTTGAGATGAGTTCCAAAAGACATTTTATAGTGATTCAGACATCTAACCTTAAGAGAAATTTTGCTAAAACATAATACAATGTAGAGTTTTACATGGAAATTTCAAACACTAATTTTTATCTGACAGTAAACCCGCAACTGGTACACAGAAGAGAGCTCAGATACACCGAGTCTGTCTTGCTGTGAAAGCTGTGTGGCTTTCAAGGGTAATATTACAAGCAGATTACTGTAATAATCTAGTAAAACTGTAACAAAAACATTTGGGAGGAAAGGCCATGATTTCTTTGCCAGTAGTGAACAAAAGAAGAGAATTTTGAGAAGGCAGCATCAGGGGTGAGTCTCATAAGACCTTGACATTTCACATCAGGTCCACAATGATCAGACATATATCTACAGCTGAAAATTGTTCTGATTTGTAAGCCAAATTTGATTATTTCTCATTTTCTACACTCTTTCAAAACAGAAGTAGAGAATGAGAATCAATGATTATTCTAACTGAAAACCCCTAAGCTTATCAAAAGTAATATCTAGCTTTGTTGTTCTGACATGTGATGAGTTTATAACCTTGTGACTATGATGAAAATTAGAATATAGCAAGACATGAAACTGATCACTACATTCAGAACAGTAGAGGTTTGAGACATTCTTCGGAAAAGCCAACTTCAGCTTCCCTCTGTGAGTGCCATTTGTTTAGGTAGCCATGGAATGGCATGCCATATGATAGAGTTTCTGCTCCTCAGTAGTCTTCCATTGCTCCTGGAAACCATGTTCTTAGGACATTGACATCCCTTACCTTGGCAGTTGCCTCATTAATTCAAAGTGTTACTTTGGAGGTGGTATAACAGGTAATATTTGTCCTTGTGGATTTAACAGCTGAGTAAAGAATTACACATATATGGGCTAATGATGTGTTGAGACTACTGCTTACTGACAGCACACATTATGTCCTTCGGTAAGATGGAGTTCACAGGTCTGTGCCTCTATAGCCACATCTCAATTATCAGTGATCTGTAATCTGATCAATGGTCTGTTACTCCCATATTTTAGCAGTCAACACTGTGATTTTTAATTAAAGTTAGCCATTTGTGTGAAATGATTACTCTGTTCATTATCTTGACAATTTCATTACTGTATCAGGTAAAATAAAACATTTATAGCAAGAGGAAAATATATGAGCTACTGTAAGGTTCAAGGAGGTTCATCACCGTAGTTGGCTGAGGCTGTTATCATTAACATCAATGGAACAGGTCACAGTTCCTGGTATGCCACATGCCAGTTATCTCCTTTTAAATGAATTATACATGTATTCATTAAAATTCCCCAAGTACTCTGGGAACATGAACATTACAAGCATTTGTACCCTGCTTGCACATTCACAATCGTGATATGCATGTGCAGTGGAGCTTAGAAGGATTTGACTATGAAAGGCTTTGCATGCATGATAATGCATCTAGGAGCTCTGTTGAGTGTTCCACATTCCATATGCAAAAGTTGTTTGTGTGACTTTGACTTCACACCAGCTGAGAATTCAAGAATTCAACTTTGCTCTTTACTTTTTCAAAGTGTACTTTTAGGTGTTTCTTATTAATCCCAGGGAGTAAAGAAGTGTATGCCCTGAGGAGCAGCCAAAACTTTTGTTCCTGCTTGGATCTGGGAGCTTAGTGGGAGGACAAACAAGAGGGGAGTACAGCAGAAGAGCAGTAAACACATAGATGACCTTCTTGATGAAAAGTTGTCTACATGTCAGTGCGTGCAACCCACCGAATGAAATTATCATCAGGCTCCTTTGGACAGGAATGATTATTATTGTTCTGATGCTGAAATATCAACAGCCACTGAGCTTTTAAAGATGGTCACAAAGATATTGAATAGAAGAGAACATTAGCACATGGCCTCTCTGTCACCTTTGACTGCCTTGAGGCTGTTTCTGTTATGCACGCTGGTCTGAAGTCCAGCTTTTAGATATCTAGACTGTTGACAGAGGCCATGCATTGGAGTTCAGTTGTCATTTTTCCTAAGGGTGAGAGGACAGAAAAAAGACTGGAACTGGGAAGAAAAGGGAAGCATATAGACAGAGTGGGCTAGGTTTATCACCATTAGGAAAATTCTACTCTTTCCACTGAAGATTTCAGCTTTAATTTTCTAGAGGACATACTAATAATTTCCTTAGCATTGAATGCTACTTTTCTTTGCAATTATAATAAGGCAGCAGAGCATAGGTTTATTTTTTCCCCACAAGAAGCAGCTTCAAAATGACTCAGTAAGCAAATTTCTTGGGAATCATGTTTAGTGCTTTTAGGGCATTAAGAAGAAGAACACCTGTATTCCAGCTCATATTTTCCAGCTAATTTACATTTCAAAGAGCTCCATCATCTCTACACTGACAATTTCATCTCCAACTGCTGTGTTACAAGGACTAGTTACAGCTTTGTTTTTTGGGAGTTCAAGCACCTCAACATTCTGACTTTCTGGGTAAGTGTTCTAGTTACCTGCTGGTTGCACAGGAGATAGAGGCTAAATCATCCATTTACTATGTAATAAAGTGTTGTACTATCAGTGCTAATTAGACATGATCAGATCAAAGGTATCAGTTCTGAGCTTGCTGCAGCTCTGTGTTTCTGTATCCAGATTGTGAATCAAAACGTGGAAAATTGGTATCTGCATGTTCACACTGAGTTATTTGTCTGCAAAGAACAATTTATTAGCGCTAGAGAATTCTTTAGACTGCATATAGAGGAGCTCTCCCCACTCACACTGTTGATATTCCAATAGACTTCCTGAATTATGGGATTCTAGTATTTTTCTAACTGAAGTGACAAATTCCCAAATAAAGCAAAATCTTGGATGTGTGGAGTGTAGCCTAGTCCAAGAAACCATATACTTTAACAACTCTTCTGTGTGGTTTTGGCATAATAGCTGCAAAGCACGAGTAGCAACTGCATGAACTACAGTAAACCTAATTTTTTATGCTACTTTCCATTCTCTTGAGAAGTTCTGTGATAGCCTGCCTGTTAAAACTTATGCATGTAATAGTACATCTAAGCACTTAACAACACTGATGCTGTGCCTGTGTGCTTCTGGTTTTGATTGTAATTATCTCCCTGTTGTGTTGTGTGCACTACCCATGGGACATTGACTAAATTTTAATTCACTTTCCTACATACCAGTATTGACTGACATTTGAGACTGGCCTTTGTCAGGAGGCCATGTAGCGCCAGAGACTCTTTTGGGACTGTCATCCTTTTGTGGGTGTTTTAGGCACCCTGCAGGCTCACAAATGTAAGTGCATGCCCTTGTTTATGAAAAAGAATTAAGTCCTTTCTGACTATAAGATCTCTTTATCAGGAGTCCTGTTCCTGTGATCTCTTGTGTATGCAGCCTAGATAGGTGGAATTCTGAACCTTGGCAGGACATCCGAATGCCACTTTTGATGAAGTAACGGTTAGGCCTGTAGCAGCACTGCCATGACATTCCAGTGCAGTCCTTCGCTTCCACTTGTTCTTCTTAATACAAGATTTCCCTTCATGAGGTTCAGCATTTCAGCATTTCACTTCCATACATTTCTACATTATTAGAGGGCAGAATTACTTCATTAAAGCATAGCTGATGATTTAAATTCACATTTTTTACTTTGGACTCTTTGGACTAAATCCACCATTTGCCTTTCTCAACTGGGTATGTTGAAGTTTGTTCTCCTGTTTGTATCTCAATTCCTACTTTATTCAAAGTTTAGAATTATTGGTGTACTAAGTGGTAGACAACCGGATTTTTTTTTGTCTCAGGAAAAAGTTCTGAATAAATTAGTTTCTTGAGTTTACTGGGTAAGGTCGATGTGACAGGAGTTTCAGTATTCTTGCCTCTTTCACAAAGAGTAGTAATAGTTCAAAACTGTATAAATATCTGTAAGCAAGAAAACCATGGAAAACAACAAAACACAGTGTAACCAGACACCTCTCAAAAGGGTTGGTTATTCTCTCTGCTTTGCTCGTCCTGAATATGGCATATGCAAAATGCACAAGGTGTAATTCAATGCTATCCCATCACAATTAGCAGAAAACTGCACTGGAAATGTGTACAAGACAGATACAGGATGTATCACCAACAATAAACTGGTTACCATTAAAGTTACCTTTTTTTCCCTTTTTTAGGAGAAGGGAACTTTTGTCAATTTTAGCAATGACACTAGGAATGCCCATTTCAGTGTAGAAAATCTTGTAAAACATTAATAACTCCACAAATAGGTTTCCACAAAGAGCACATGTCACCAAGATTGTCAGGAAGAAAATAAACAATTCATGATGGGAATTTTTTTTTTGCCAGGGGAAAATTAGAACTTGAAGCTCTCTATTCCATGTCTGTGTAATAGGGACTCATAATTTGCAATGAGCAGAATGAAAATGTTATAATGGCTTAACAACATTACAGAAATTTAAATGGGAAAGAAACCAACAAAACACCCCAAAACACAAAGAAAATTACAAGACAAAAAAGATAAAAAAACTGAAATGAAAGTAGACATGAACTTGGTATTAGAAGCCTCCAAATACAATCTATATTTAAGAAACAGAGGAAAAGCAAAGAAATATAATAAATCTGGTTAGTAGGAAATTGCCTATTGGTTATTTAGCATTCTTATTTTCCTATAACTAAAACACTGGGAGCACAGTAAATGCACAAACATGTATTAAAACCCAATAAATCCTCCACTTCACTTCTCCAGTGCTTGGTAGTTTTCACATGGAATCTAAATCTTACAGTCTTTTTGTCATGACTAGATTGTTCTTACCTTCTGAGGACATGCACTGAATACTGGAAGAAGCTGCTATCATTCAACTGCATCTATGAGAAGAAGGAATAATTAAATTTCTCAAGCTTTTCTGAACACTGAATCTTCAGTCTTCTTCCCAAAGGAAATTGTTGAAGAGGTAAATACAGATGGGGAAATATCAGTACAAGAATTTACCCAACCACAATGCAGCCAAAGACTTTCATTTAATTCCATGCATGGTTGTGCTTTGTGCCTGCTTTCTTGCATCTTTACATGGAAGCTGGGTAAGGTGAGCTGTTGTTCTCTTCCTCATGATTGTCCTACTGCATAGACAGAGGCTGGAAGAAGTCAAGACTTTTCAGGATTGTGGATTATATCCTTAATTCTTTCAACAGGAGAGAAACCGATAGGTCTGTGGAACACTGCTTATGAGTATACTGAAGGGCAGAAACAACCAGGTCTGTGATAAAGACTCTGATGTTGTTTTAATATAGACAATTCAGATATCAGCTCTAGATTTACTGGACAATTCTCCACATATTCTTGATCCCACCATTGAAAAGCATGTTATGAAATTGTTCTAGAATTTATATATGTAGTTTGTAAATCTCATAGTCATTGTACAGTTGGCAGTAGAAAATCAGTTCCATCATAAAGCTGTTCAATCTAATCTGTCGAGTTGGTATTTTTTACATTCCTTAATGAGGCAAAGAGTGAATGAGCATGAAATCTACACAGTATTTATTCAGTGACTTTTACCTTTATAAATCTTTTGTCATCCTGAATGCACATCCACTGTGCTTCTGTAGGATTATTGCATTTTCAAGAATATTTAGCTTGTAAATTAAAATATGCAATTAATATTTTTTTTGATAGCTTAGTGTGATAAGACATTAGCAACTAAAGATTATCAGGAATTACCTTGATGTATTAAGTGGCTTGAAAAGGTTTTATGTAGTTGAAGAATCTGGGTTATAAGATTTTTTTCGCATGTAGGCTGAAGGTCTCATATTGAATTATGCAAGCATGGATATAACACAAAGCAAATGAGCATCTGTTCAAAAAGAACACATCTCACTAGCAGAAGTGTTTTGTTTTGTTCTGTTGCTTCTTAAAATATAGTCCAGAAATAATGAGAAAAACAAAAGAATCCCAAAGTTCTAGCCATCAAGAGACACTACATCTTGATATCACTTGATAGTGATGTGTGCTGCAAACATGGTGAGTTTGATGCCAAAAAATTCATGGATATATACTGATGTATATATCAGGAAATATATATCAGGATATATATATATCTGGAAATGTTACAGCAACATGGGTCTCCAATACACCTTAATGAGTTAGCTGGGAGTTTTGTCCGCTGAACTTTTGAGTTTCAGGCAGTATCTGTCATGGGAACTTTAACTGCTGTTAAAGTTTTTAATTTGCGCTTTATATCTCAATGTCTTTTTGAATGAGGCATTTGGCTACTTGACTCACATGCAATCCAAATGTTTGTGTATAAGTCCTATTCTAGGAAAGGTCAGCCACTAATTATATGTCTTGTATGGCATCCAAAGTGGGGTATTATAAGCTATGTATCATATTTGTTAAATGAAATGGCAAAATATGATGGTAAGTAAAGTTACAGAGATGCACCATATACTTTTGGAATAACATGTTGGAAGTGTTATAAAATAATTAGCCAAATAGAAAAGAAGCAAGGAGAAATCTGCTAACACATTCAAAAATCTTTACCAATAGCATCTCACATATTTAGAAACTATAACTGGTCAAAGCTTGTCCTTATTTTTCAGGTAAAGGCAGCCACTACTTTCATCCCTGTATATAGAAACACCATGCTGGGCTATTTTTATAAAGCACTTCTACAATAGTGGATTATACACCTAAACTGATTTCAATGTGTCATTTCCGATGTAACCCAACCGAGCTTATATAAACTGACAGGATTGTAAACTGAATTATATATTACTCTTGGAAAGATAGATAAATCATCACATTTGATAAATACTACATCTTTCTGTAGAAGTCGTTCAAGGGAGTAAGCAAGAAACCTGACTCCATAAAGGGAGCATTGAAAGGAATTTCTATGTTTCCACCATTTAAGGCAGAAACAAGCATATTTGTGTAGCCTTGTACATATACAGGGAGATAAACACCCTGTGCGAGGGGGCACAGCACTTGCAAAAGCGATTGGCAGCATCTGGCCTTCTGGGACCTCCTGTTGGCAAAGGACAGCTGAAGAAGCATAAGTCTGAAACTCAGTCTAAGGATTTACAGGGATTTGCCTTTGGGAAACTAGGATTCAGTTTTGGAATTTTTTATCAAAAAACATAATATTGGATGTTTTATTTAGTTTTGTTTCCTCTGTGTGTATGACATACTGTTAAGAGTGGAATATATCTGCCCCCCTAGGCATTTGGGTCAGGTGGTCTCATCGGCCACTCCCCACTCTCTCAGTGGGCCATGGTGGACAGCTTTCCTTTATCATTGTCCACCAAGGAACTTCCCAGTGAAAGTTCAAACTGGCCAAAATTTCTGTCTTATTGTGAACAGCCATTTTAAATTGTCTTATCTTTGTGACATGAATGTTGCTGCATATGCTCTACAGTTTCCAGCAGGATGATCTCTGAGTGTTTAATCCTGAACCCACTGTGGCCATCCCAGCCCAGAGCAGACTGCAGTGTGGATTTGGCTATACCTGTAAGGGCCCTAGGTGCATGAACAAGCCTCACTGCCTCTGCCCTCCCCCTGGGGCTCCCCCCACACTGCCATGTTCCAGAACAGCATTTCGGTCCCCCAGGGCCAAGGGTGATACCCCCAGCAGGGTTGGTTTCTAGCTCCCCACAGCTTTGCCCAGCCTTGGCCCTTCCCCAGGGAAGGGCCTGACATCTGGGTCTGTGAGAATGTAATCTTTGCTCTACTAGTCAAGCACCATCCATAGCATATCCCAGAGTGGGTGAGCTAGAGAGACAAGTCTGTTGGACTAGACTTAGCATTTAGATGCATAAACTACATGTAAACTGTGATGTAAATTGTGACTGAAAACTCACATTTGGAGAGGAAAGCTTAAGGAATCTATAAACCTTTCTATTTTAAAATGATGGCAAATGAGTTGACTAGGGCTCATACCTTCTTAAAACACGAGGTGTATGTTCAGTGCTCAAAGAGACAGAATAATGAGGGCTGTTTCGCAGATTAACTAAAGAATTGTCCAGCAGTACATTCCCTTCAGCTCTAACCAATCCTCTGTTTTATCCTCACTTTTCATACCAAAGTATGCATCTAAGATCTTGCTATGACTGAAAGGAATACATCTATGTTAAATATGTATGGAATAGCAAATAATAAATAAAAATGGTGGCTTTAGATGCTGCTCTGTTATCTAAAGCAAGTTGTTAAACTACTTCTTCAGTCTTAGAAAAACCACACAGAAAGAAATAATGAAGGCCTGATTTTCTTTCTCCTGGATTCATTAACACTGGGTAAAAGTTAAAATACTCTGTATTGCTTTCTGTCACCAAATTACTTCATTTTTTTTTCCTTACAATTTCAGCTGCATAACCAAAATACTTTTATTAGGAAGTTTCCTGCCTTTGATTCACTATTTAATTAGAGAAGTTAAAAAAACATTTTATGAGCAACAGGAACTCAAACCACCCATTATACGAATCATCTGTGGGAAATGTCCACTTCTAGCTCTTCCTAAATTAATTATCTAAGGTGACCCTGAACTTCAGTAGTATTCTCCGTTGAATGTTAATTGTAAATACCATCTTCCCATCAGCTGTCTTGCCATCCTCTTAATCAAGTAAAAATGTGTTGTTCCGTGAGCAACACAGAATGGTTTGGGTTGGAAGGGACCTTAAAGATCACCTAATTCAAATCCCCATCTAGTTCCAACCCATAAGCATAAGTAATAAATAACATAACAGAAGAAAAAAATTGGTTTTCAAAGAATTTTGCATCTGGTTACCAAAACAGAATGAAAAAAGAAAAATAATTAATGCAGGAATTAATAAGAAAAACTTCACTGATATAAATGAAAGTATAAAACGTGAATTAAAAAAATTATTACCGCACTGCATTTTCATAGTAGCATGAAACAGACAGTAAGGTAGAAAAATAATATCATGAAGCTGATTAAAATATTCACAGGAATAATATACTGTGCAATGCATGAAAATCTAATTATTGAAATAATTTCTGAATAATGTTATGAATTATTACATTATCTTACCTTTATCTTGGAATTAAAGTATAGAAGAAAAAGAAAGCAAGATAAATATTATCTGCAATGAAAAGCTTTCTTGATGGAAAAACAATGTGGATTAACTTTTTACCAGTATGCCTTTTCCTCAAAGTGAAAACATAGCTGAATATTCATTTTGTTGGCAATTTGCTATATCCACAATAGTTTAGGCGTATACACTATTTTTGTAGGCATATATGCTATTTTTCTACATGACTATCATTTTTTTTTTTTTTTTGATTCGGATCTGAATGCAGGGTAGTGGAAATGCAGAAAATTACTTTAATTTAAAAGGATTCATATAAATTCTTGTCTTTAGAATGAAACAGTAGTTGTTTTAATACCTTGTAGTTGCAAAATTTAAATAATATGTCATCCACTGTCTGTTGGATTGTATCTTTTTCATTATTAAACACAGGATTTTCTTATTTGTCCACTGTACAGAGTAAGAGGTGTGCTAGAGCTGCTAAACATTTTTCAATGACTGACCTTTCTACAGCTTTCCTCTGCAAGGACATGATAGAAATACATGCTCTTTATTTTTGCAGTTTTGAAGACATTAATTTATAAAAGATTTTAGAAGGGAAAATAGTTGGTGTTTTGGATTGGTTTTTTTTCCAAGCTGTTTAACCAGACAGATACAGCACCATTATTTTTCAAGGATTGCTTTTGAATTAGACAACTCCAAATTATGTCTTAGCAATTGCTGTAATTACCTTGAACATATAAATACATAATCATTGTCTGTGTTCAAAAGTCATAACTTTTTCCCATAATAATGACTAGTCTTCTAATTTACCTTCTTCATGCTGATCTTTTAAATATCAATGACAAAAACTGAAAATAATATTTTTTTTTACATACATAGTGGTGATCTGCCTATTAGTGTGGAAATCAGCTCATTTCTACTGCTAAATCATAATCTTGGCTTCTGATTTAGGCTGCGTCATTCCTTGACACTTCAGGCATTTTTCAGGTATAGGAGATGGGATAACAGTAGGTCAAAATTTGAGAAAATAGGAATGATCAATACATTTGTTAGGGCTACTAACTATGAATGCAATTACATTACTTTCGCTACCCTACAGATGAGACTGGTATATATGAAGAAAGAAGGAATCACAAATGGAAAGTCAGATGCATTTTTTGCAGTCCGTTTGGCAATAGCTTGAGTATACCTGAAAAAGACTTGCACACACCCCCTCTCACCAAGGCCCAATATTCCAATTATCTTTGACCAGCAGAATGACTGCAAAGGGTTTCGTAATACCTGAAATCTGTGTATGTGGTTTATTATGTCTTTGTAGATACAATGAAACCAAATATGTTTGACAGGATGCCAACACTGATGGTGTAAATTCACCAACAGCTCACCTGCAAGTGAGCTACCGTCTAGGTGTGGCAGCTAATGCAAACCATGGCTTTAAGTGAAACAGCTCAAAACTGTGGGAGACCAAGTGGTCTAGTGAAATTTTTCCTTAAAAATAAGAGTCTTTTTTTCTTATCATTAAATATTCCATCAATCTTTCATCCAAGTAGAAACTGATGTGTTAATAACACTAGTCTCTTAAATATTTGAGCAATGCTCAAGATATTAATGCTATACTGGTACTGACCATTCATTACTGAAGAGAGGGAAAGATGGCTAATTACCAGACACAAGACACTAGAATGTGGAGAAGGAGTTGCTTAAAGGTAAAACTGTAGTCAACTGAGATTGAAGAGGTAAAGGGAGGAGAAGAACATGCCCTAGGAGAAAAGAAGAAAGTGCAGAGCAAAGACATGATGTAAATCTAAATGAATAAAATTAAAATGAAGTATCTTTTTAGAAAATTCTATTGTGCAATTAGCTCTCAACTTTTACAACAATATTCTGCTTATTTCAAGTACCCTAGATGCTGTAGCAGTGTTCCTTAAAAAAGATATCTGATGGGGATGGTGGTGTCTGTGTATGGTGGTGTTTCACATCAATATAGCCCCTTTGCCTCCTAGACAGTGAAGAATCGCTGTGTTTATTGCTGGAAACATACCTAGAGTCAGCAAATTCATGCTCAGGTCAAAATGAAGTAGAATTCTGTCAAAATTATGTAGAATTTTAAGTGCATACTTGGTAAAATCTTATTTAGGATGTGGTAAATTAACCTATTTTTTGCTTTATTTTATAACATTTCTCCTAGATTGTGTTTAATGCACAAATAAGAGAGATTGTATTTAAATAGTTTGGTATGCAGTGCCCTCCTTGCCAAGGTGACATATGCCATAATACCTAGTAAGTGATCTTTTTCCAGAGCACATATGTTGGGTACATATGGATACCAGTAACCAGCAAGATGCCATTAGAAATACTTTTGAGGACTTTACCCTAAATATTCATAAATATTGATGACTTTGAATCTAAAAACTAGCTGCAGCATTTTGTACTCATCATCATCATCATCATCATCATCATCATCATCACACTACTAATACTAAAAACAATAGTAATAATAATATTAACAATAATACTAATACCTTTTCAAAGTTTCCAAACCCCTGTTTAATTTTCTCATCTTAATGTTGTATGGCATTATGAAATTGCACTTTTTCATCATGTTTACACCTGCTATCCCTAATGCATTACCAGGTGTGAGATTAATGAGTGGAGCACATGAGACCTGCTACAGTTAATCACATTTGTAACCTTTCAGATACACAGCAGAATTTTTCTTGCTGTGAAACATCCTTTACCTTTTAATCTCTGCTGAGCGTAGCGCTAACTCAATACTGTAATTTTTTCTTATGTATTTCTAGTTCAGTCATCAAATTATTATTCCTCTTTCATATTTTTCTATCAAAGAACTATTTGTATTTCAAGGAAACATTGAAATAGTCAGAGAGTGATAAGCATATAGTAATCTTTTCTGATATTATATAGAGATGCAAATAGATGTGAATGAGGTAGTACTTTTGCTATTATGCATCATAGTATTTACAGATAATTTATATCATTTTGAGAGGAACCAATTCAGCTTGTATGTATGCCCCAACATTACAAGATTACCATGTGCAAGAGGCAGCTAAGAAAATGGAGAGGTGCCCTGTCTCTGCGGAGACTTTGCCTGACAGCCAACCAGGACTGGGCTGCAAGCCACCCCTCCCGTTGCAGGAGGGGCTAGATCCCTGGATGCCCGGGAAAAGGAGATAGAAAAGCAGCCGACGACACCACGAGGG